>OW388292.1:29578367-30180867 GCA_936450465.1 Gibbula magus
TAACTACTGTGAATGTAAATAGGACGTGCACTTTCGGTTTCTGCACATGCATAATGATGTTACTCGATTTAATTGGAAACTAGTAATTATGATATATTTGGCGATTGGGGATGAAAATGCAAGCAAAGTTAATTTATTTGCACTGTATGGTGAGTCAGAACGTATTAAAGGTGCATCCATTGTGTTTCATAAAAGTTTATTTGGCTTTTAATACGTTCCAACACATCATATGTGCTGTTTACAATACAAAAAAAATTCACTCAGCTTGCATATTCATCCCAACTACATGGTGAGTTTACACTTTATCTAACATCAAGTTGGGAAAAAACGTGTTGTTTTAGGTCAAGAAAAAGGTTACTTTTCCATCAGATTGAAACTGGATATTCTTTTATAAAGTGTATGAAATAATTTTTTTCCTGAAAGCAATACGCCTACACATAGTAATACACGTTTTCATTTCACTTGGGTCAATGAAAGGTATGTAGGCCTATACATACACTTGTAACTGTGAGTTTGCACATCATGGGGTCAGGGTGTAAGTTTGTCGACTCGCATCTGATAGCAGAATACTTATACCACAGTATGGTGCAACCAGCAAACCCACTCTTTCTGCGTTTACGTATTTATTTTGTTTGATTTGATAAAAACTGAAAAGTAATAAATACGTTTTCCTTTTGTATAATTTTGTTTACACGTCATAGGCTCAGAAGGATCTATATTTATTGAAGTACATGGAAAGTCAACTTTTGTTTGCAATCAATTTGACGACTCTGTGTAGATACCGACACCGAGAGCTGGCCTGTTATTTTTGTTGAAATGAAATGTGAGGATACACAATGTATATACCCCACCATTTGTGCATTTTATCAGAAATGCATTACATTTAACCATTTGAAACAAAACCTTTGAATTCTATTTTGATGAGTATTAAATGTGTAAAGGCACAAGAAGGTTTAAAACTGCCGTCGTACTGTTGATTTAGGCTAAAAACTGTAAAAACGTATTTCTGGACTGAACAAGGGTTCTACCCAGACACTCATCTAGGTCAAGGATTGTTTCTGAATACGGTGAAGAGTTTTCAACATGTTACGATGTAAGAACAACATTGGGTTTAATGTAAAGTTTATCCACACAACAACCTCTATATTCATTCTTAATCTGGAATTTAAACGAGTTTAAAATATTTCATACACGCTAACTTGGTTCTTGATTGTAGCCAAGGTTAGAGATTAAATCAGAATTTCCAGATGAGTTTTCAGGAAGTGCTTCATCGACTGGTAATGCCAAGTGCAAGAGTCTCCTGTCAGCTAGAGCAGGGTTATCTGTGAGAGCCAGCACATTGTTGGGAGGGGATGATGTACGCCTTCTGTTTTGACACCGCCATTCAGGGAGATCCCCATCTTGAGATCATCATCACTTTCTTCTGCAAACAGCTGATCGACTCTGAGGCTCTCAACCAGTATGACTAACAGTGAGAGCACTTCCTTCACTTCAGATAGTATGGTGAGGAAATTTGGGGGTTTGCTGTTCATTTATATCAGTGCCGTTAGCATTATTGCAAGGAGAAAGGCGATGTTTTGGGTAAAAACTAGGTGTAAAGTCCGCTGGCATTGCACCTGTGATCTGACGTGAATCTCCCTTGTTCTTATACAATATCCATTATCAAACATTCTGGACACAAATACATTATTTGTTTGTTTTGACAGATCTACTTACTACTGTGTCATATATAGATATATATGTCATATATATATATATTTGACAAAGCAGAAATTTTCAAGATTAAAAACTTTTCTAATGAACCAATGTTTGATTCTTAAAATTGTGCATATTCATATAATTGTTATAAATCATTTATATGTTACGGTACATTTGTTAATAACAATGGTATTTCAAGGAATGTTTAATATGATTTTATGATATATTATGAACCTTTTTCAGTGCAGTATTGACACTCATAAATGTTGTAGGAATATATTAACCTTATGTGAAGTGAGAAGATTTGGGTTTTCTGCAGCTTTCAAGTATTTCACTCATATCACGGTTGATAGTACTATTGCAGGGGAAAAGCCTGCAACACCACTGATGCTATGCTATGCATTGCGGTAAAACCTAAAAGCATTGACTGGAACTAGCAACCCATACTATGTTTAACATCAGTATAGCATTGCAGTCAAACCTTTCTGGATGTAAAATGGTTCTCTCCTGCAGAAAATTTTAGGAACCTCAGGGAGGATTTGAACCCAGACCTCTTGATCTGAAGGCAAACATGCTCACCACTGGCCGATCTCGCCCCTAACTCTTCTTTTGAAGAACGATTATTGTTGAGGAATAGCCCTTATTGTTCTAATGTGCAGTGTTGTACCACTGGCAAATTGCAGTGCAAATGGTTAATTGATAAACAGAGTTAAATGAGCACTTATCACTCTGTAGAGTGCTCCAATATAGAATGGACTTGTCATGTATCTCTGTCACACAACTAAACCATTTGAGCTAGTTTGCCCGTGGTTGGATACTTTAGTAGTTAGTACTCTGAAAACCTCCACAGATCAGTACTTATGAATAAACATAAAAATAAAATCACTCCCAAGACAAAATCCTCTTACAGTAGAACATGTTTGAACTAAAGTTTGTGTCAGTGTTATGGGAGAAAATGAGATATTGCTGTTAAAATTAAGACGGTAAGCAAACAATTTCACACCATAAGGATTTGGGTTTCATTGTTATTAGTCTGGGTTGATGGAATATGAGATATATAGATTTGACATAAGATATTCAAGGTTTTGAAATTAATATTTGAAGTAATAAACACAAGGTAAAAATGTCATCTTGGAACTTGAAGGAGAATGTGTTGAATCTCAAAGATTTTGCATCAGTCATTTACATTTATCTGAAGAAAGTTTTATCCTCCATTCTAACTCTAACGCTTTATAACTCATCATTTAGATAGTGAACAGTCTAAATATAATTCACGAAGATCAATATAGATATTCCATTCCATCTTATAATAATATATATATAAAAATTTATCATTCAAAATCATGATTTACAATAGTTATAGCCGGTGTGTGAAGGAAATATTATGACAGTAGATAATTAATTGTACAATGCCCTGAAATCATCAACTGCATGACATCACTATTAAATCTAATAAAAAGAACATTTGCCATTTCTCATCGAATAACATGTATATATCATCTCGTAAAGTAGAAAATATATATTTACACTCTTGGCTTTGACACTCATGAAAAATGGTAATTTTCTGAGATCTGTCTACTACAAATGTCAAATATCCTCTATATATCCTTGGGAAGACTCTTGTTGATATATTTGATATCAGAAGAACCTGAGTGAAATTCTCATATTTTTACAACTTCAGAATTGTATTTATATTTTAATGATATTTTTAGAAATAATATTTTATTGCTTTCATGACCTCATATTAATTAAAAGAATAATTTTTCTCTTAGACAAAATAAATTAAACTTATTAATAGCCCTAAATAAACAGTAAGAGTGTTAAGTAGTAACATTATAAAATTGAAAAGGGCCACAAAAACAATCGTGTACCTTTGATCTCTAATCTTTCTTATAACTATTAGGTTGTCATCCAGCAAGACCGAAAAACTTTCACTTGTAGCAAGAATATGACTTGCATCTTATTTAAACCTGATCCAGTTCATTTAGGATTTCCATGACCCAAGAAACATGACACGACTAAATTTTATTTGTCACAAGAATGCGTCTGCCTTCTGGAATTCCATTTAGCCCATCCTGTAACAATTCTGTCAAAGATTCCTCCTGAAGCGACCTTCATCGCCACACCCACGCCAGACATCTGGTCCCCCCCATATCCCTTGTCCTCTCCACCCCCAAGTCTCGGTCTGGCACAAATGTTACCTCCAACACTGAGTATCTGCTGTCATGATGTTATCCACACAGAATTCCTCACATTGTAGAGACAAGGCTGTTACCATTTCACCAGGGAGACATTCTGCACTTCCAAAGTAATTCTTTTCTTACTATAAAACTCAATGTCATGAATGTAGGTTGAAAATTTGATTTATTAGTTAAAAAATTGTCATGCAAATGTTACATGTAACTGAAAGATTTCACAAAGAATAAGTATCTTACAACCTGTAGAAATGTCACAGTTTTGGAAACTTTATTCTGAACTTTATAAATTTATATATTGCAACCAATAAATGTCATATAGTGCCTTCTCAAGTGATTTTGTCTTCACAAGACTCTCTACCGGTATCATGAGAAAAGTTGTATCAAACATATCAAGGATTTCAAAGCTGACTTTGAATTTTAATTACATATATTAGATAAATTTTATTTCATCAAGAATTTCACAAATTTGACAAGTTACAAATTAAATTGCCTTAAAATGCCTAAAATGTTTCAAATGAATTTGCATGTTTTATTTCACTTCAAATAGTAGTTTGTCTTAGAACATTTGAAATTCACTTCACACAAAATCCATAGAAAGTCTCTGAGACAATCTTATTGCCACTGAATCAAAAGTGTCCATTCCATAATAATTGATATATATATTATAAATATTCCTACACACACATAAATAATTATTTAAATAAAATCTATAAAATATCTCTGAAATAAACATTCATGAAATATCATATTCAGATAAAATGTCTTTCAATAAATTGTCCTCGAACACACAATAAAGCCCCAATGGTTTCCTGAACACAGGTCCATGTATATTTGTTAGTTTCAAGATTCTGTGTACATCCATGCATGTTTCTTGCCATGTGTTGAGTTCCCAGGTCAGGGGCCAGGTCCTGATAAGTACCATGTGGGCCAATTAAACACTCAGGAAAGCCAAGTTTACCTGCAAAGATAAGGCAAAATAAACAATGGTGGTCCAACATCAGGAGAAAGAACATGTTGGTCAAAACAGGAAGTGCCTCATCCAATACAGGAAGTGTTTGGAATTGTGGGTACACAAGACTAGTTCTAACTGAAATGACTCATTGACAGGCTTGACCAAGTGTTGAAGGCAAAGGAGGAACGCTGGGGGAGTGGCAGATTGGGGGGAGAGAGATGTGGGCATGTTTAGAAGAATAAGAACTGGTATATTTTGTGAGGGAAATATAGAACAGTAGATAGTGAATGAAAACAGTTTGGAAAAGGATACTGCTGCACAATATGGTGGGGGATGGAACAGGGAGAAAGAGAAAAGGAGGAAGGCCAGATAACTAGAGTGTGCAGTTGGGTTCGGAGGGTGACACATAAATATCTTGTTCAATTAGTCGGACTTGTTTACCCTTCCCAGGTGGGTTAGGTGTTAGTCACAAAACACAGCTGGTTAAAATTTATAATGATTTAAAGGGAAAGTTCTATCGCCGATTTATCGGCAGCTTCCGCCATCTTGGTTCCTTGGTTTGTGAAATGAAAACACGCTATATTTAACCCAATTTAAATGTGTAATAAAAGAACATATGTACACTTATAGGATATTCTTAAAGTAACACATAACGTATCATAAAACTAATAAACAATGTGATATTAGCGAAGTTTTCCCCACTCGCAGCGCTGATGAATGGCTTCAATTCTCATTGTTTTTATTTTTCAACAAATATTCACTTATCTTTATCAAGTTGTGAACTGTAAAGTCATCAAAGTATTGACTTAATTAATATCTTTCAATATGACCGTGTATGAATCACGTATTAATAGCATATATGTGTAAACGGGAATGTCCTCTTGAATTTCGTTTCCACAAAAAATACGCCGATAGAACCCTCCTTTTAATGCTGGCCATAATTCAAAACCATTTATTTTCAAAAATATCAAATTCAATTATCTTATTCTAGAGTTACAATGACTTGATATTTTGAGGTCATGCTTATCCCTGACCTGCTGTTATATTTATTTAAAACAAATGCATTTAGTTATATTTGTACAAGTTGACTACACGTTTGTAATTCTTTTAGATGAAGACAAGATTTGAGATGTCAGGATAAATGAATCAACACAATGTCATTGCTGTCAGTATAAGTGACAATGCAACAATAGTATAATGTAGTGAGTGAGTGAGTTGGGGTTTAACGCCGCTTTCAAGAGTATTTCTCTTATATCGCGGCTGCTAGTATTATGGCAGGGAGAAAGCCTGCAACGCCATGTGGCTATGCTTTGCGGTGAAACCTGCGAGCATCGGCTGGAACTAGCGAACCATGGGTGATACTGCACTGAAATTCAGTGTAGCATTGCACCCAAACCTGACTGCGTGTAGAACAGTTCTCTACTGCAGACAAAGTTGCCGTGCCCCTGGCGGGATTCGAACCCCGGACCTCTTGATCCGAAGCCGAACGCGCTAACCACTGCGCTATCCCGCCCCCAGTATAATGTAGACAAAACTTGTTCAGTTGAAGCATTTTTTTGACTTACAAAACCACGATTCTGACCGAAATAAACACTTTTCATCAATATTTTCAGGAACTAAATAACAGACTCTGTCCAGAGAAAATCTTGTTGGAAGTAATTTCTTTTAAAAAAGAAAATTAATTTTAGCAAGGAGGAAACCTGCAACCTTCTTTTGTAACTATGCATTTCAGTTAAAGTAGTGTCAGATGAAACTTGCAGACTGATTGAAGTTAAACTGATATTAGATGTAAAGTACTGTTCTATATAAGCATATGACATCATTAACAAAAACACCTGCCCCTTTAACACGCTCCCTGCTAGAGTCACCCAATAATATGCAACTGATAATAATGTAGTCTGACACCATAACAAGGTGTCTTGTTATCTCTAGATATTCTTCAGAAAGTCTATATATTTGAATACACTGCATAAGAAAATGAAAAAACAATCACTGCATAAGTTAAAAGGGAAAATAATTTTGTCAATAACTACATGTACATTTTAATCTATGCTTCAGATATTTTATAGAACCATTCCAATATTCAATATCTGAGTATTATATGCATGCATATGAACATGATACAAACTATAAAATCCCAAATACTTGTACAGGAAAGCAATAAATATGTTTTAAACCACAACAATAATCAAAACTCGGGTGGTCCTCAACTTTTGTCTTTGAGTATAGTAATTATACACCAGCCGGGGATTAAGAGTCTGATGTTATAGGGAAGAGTATGTGACCTACTAAACTGATGTCATCAGATACGAGGCAACCACTGACACACTACCCGAGTTTGTTACGAGATAACATGCGTTACTGTTCTGTGTCGTAACTGTCACGTGCCCATGATTCTGGAACTAAGTAAATTTGGAGTTTTATTTATGATTGTGTAACACCAGAGAAGCACAAATCCCTGTATTTTAGATTCTTCAGATCATGGTTATCAATACTTCAACCATTCGGTGGAGCGAGAATAAAATGACAATTTATTGTTGGAATGAATGACAGATTGTGATGTATGTCTTTGGTGCATGTAGTTTCACTAATGTGAAGTAACTTACTGTAACTGATGGATTGTCTAGAAAGAAATAATGTTGCTCTATAAGATTTAGATATAAGAACCAAATTGAGGGAAAAGCAGAGCACAATGTATATCATATTTCAATTTGTCCATAATTTGACTTACAATGTGGCATATTGCATCAAAACCTGACTAGCGTTTTAAATAAATAAGTAAATCATCATTAATTTCCTTGTCTTCCTTATAACCAGTGCTATCCCATTCCCATTATTTAATTTATATGAAAATTTTCATTTTTGTAGACATCCAAAAGCAGACAGCTCCTAAACAGGCCAGTCTAGACAATATTCATAGACGATATAAAATGTGCTTCAATGTGACGTAAATCTTATACCTATAGCACTTTGTGTCACCAACGGGTGATAAACTAAACATCAGAAATGTGTTCAAGATCACAAAATGACAGCATTTATGTATGAAAAAGGAAATACGTATAAAAGTTTTACCATCAATCATAAACTGCACATTGAATTCGTTCATAACCCACAGCTTGTGCACTGTCAATATTAAAAAATCCTTTTGTCCTCCCAGTCTACGAGTTCACAAGGGATTTCCCCAGATTCTTCATTTACCCGCCATTTCAGCGCCTCGCTTTCGGAATCTGGTAAAGTGATACCATAAACATGAGATAAGCAGTCGGGTTGATTACAAATAGCTCAACCGCCCCAAGAAGGGGGGAAATAACATACAAAGACCGCATCATGTTAAATCACTTGAATTATTGTATTCTGAAATGAATATATCTTTTTAAAAAATCATTTGTTGGCAAGTCATTCAATACTAATGAATTTTTTTTTTTAAAACCAGGCACAAACTTCCAAATGCTAACAAAAAGAAGACATTTGCCTGCCTGTGTGGATGCAAAAAATATTGTTGAATTATACATTTTTGACAGATCAAAAAATAGTATAATTATTGTTTCCTTAATGTTCAATATTTGCCATTCAATTATGTTGATATTATTAATTTTTTTTTAGTATTTAGATTTGTACTCTGCCTGAATGAGGAGTTTGTGCAATAAATAATCTTGAATCTTGAATCTTATCCTGCTAAATCTATACATCTCTTTATTAATTTACAGTTCATCCTCATCCTCAGTGTTAGGAGGACTAACCTCATCATGAAAATATGTGTTTACATCATTTGATATATAGTCTATTGTTGTATATGAATCACAATAACTAAAATTTGAATTTATGCTTTCTGAATCAGATAATTGATTTCGACAATTTGTACATGTGCCGCCATTTTTGTGAGGATTTTTGCATTTAGAACCACCTTTACAAAGACATAAATTGGTACATGGTTTACACATCTTACAACAATTTTTAATCCTCTACCAGCTAAGGAGCACATGGTATTTTCTGATTTGCATCCACACCTTGATGCAGGCAAAGGTTTTCTTTTTGTAAGCATTCTCCTGCTTTGCTCTAAATTTACATCCCATTCTATTCCATTCTATTACTTTGTCATTACTGTTTTTGTGCCAACCATTTTCAAAACATTTGGAATAATTGTTAGAAAAGGGCATAGTACTTTGAATGGCCATGATCAAGGTACAATTTCCACGTTTTCTGTGCAAACTAAGAGCAGTGTCAGTTTCGAGGTATGTGCTTGTACAAATCTTTATGTGAGATAAAATTTGACCTCACATACAAACATTGTTCCAAGTTTGAAATATTATAAAGTATTACATACTGTATATAAAGATGATAACTTAATGTTTGTCTGATACACACTATTCTATTCTCAATAATCATCAGTTGCTTGTCAATGAGATATTTCGTGCAGACGACATTTTCTCTTTCCAACCAATCAGATGCTTTGTATTGGTCACGTGACCTAGATATTAGAAAATGGGGGAGAATATGGTACAGGCTACAGAATGTATTACCTCAGTATAGCAGGATGTTTGTGTCAAAATAACTAAATGCCATTTATGTTTAATGATCCAACTACACCATGGTAATGACAGTTTGTTTATCCGACCGATGAAACAAAAAGATCCAGTTGATAAAGTATGGTACCCCCAAGACACTGTGTTTACCCCTACTGAAGGATTGCCCATCTCAATTACTGATATCATCGGATTTAAACAAAACAGAGACAGCAGTGGTGACCTAGGGTGATAGATCCTTCATAATAATTACAAATATCAACGATAAGGGCAAAGATGTTGACACATTTACAGTTTCAGAAACCCTTACTTGTGAATGGAAAGCCTCAGGAAGGGTGGTGTTCTTTGACCAACCAGAAATCAACATTTACTGAAGCTCCACCTATTTCTTTTAATTGACATGATTACTGATAGAGCAACAACCAATAAAAACACTAGAATGATGCTCTATTTATTTTGAAACAAAAAGATCCAAGCTTAGAAGTAGGGGGATTGAGTAAAATTTGCAACCGGAAGTGGATACATCTGCTGTTTGTAGTTGGTTTGTGTTGCCAATGTTGATGAGAGTAACTTTCTTTTGACACATAACTGAGGGTAATTATACTTTGATCCCATAAATGTAAAGGTAAGTGTTCTTCTCTTGTTATATTTTGAGTATTTGAGACATTTCCAGATATACCCACTTTCGGAACTACCAATGAAATCGCATGAGGTGTCATATTACATTCCCCATAGGCCCTGTACAACCAGAACGAGGCGGGATTCCCTCAAGATAATGAAGCTATCGTACTGAACTTGTAGCCTGTCCTGTTTTTTTGAAAATCTTTTTAAAAAGTTCTTTGAACTGCCGTAATTTACATTGTCTACCTTAATTTCCTTTGGAACATAACTTAAAAACCTGAACACTTCTTTTATAGTAATTGTTAAGAACAATTATTGTGCAAGTGCCATTAGAAATAATTTCAAGTTTAAAAATTCAACATGATTATTTAAATTAAGTATATCAATTTCTGTTGTCATTTAAAAGTAAAAGTGATCATATAACTATCCTATAGTTTCTGAATCTAATTAATTAACTTGTAACCATTGTGATTAGCGACACCAATTCAGGAATTGCAAAGGGAAATGTGTCAAAAATAATTGCCGAATTGTTATTGGAGCATCCGACATATTTCTTTATATGAGTCATAGTTGATCATTCAGGAGAATCTGTTAATGTCATTGACTACTTACGAAGAACAATGCCTGGAATCTGTGCTAGTTAATATACACTATGCAACAGTCCGCCTGCAGCAACATGGCTACAGAAGGAGATGGAGGGGGTATTACTGGACACTTACACAGGATTACAGTGCAATCAAACTACGATTTACGAGCATTTGTGTGAGGTCAGCTACAGTCACACATACCTTGAATATATTCCGCCTACCATCAAATACTTTCTATTAAATACATAAATTATTTCACGATCAAGAACGTGAAAATGAAAATATTATATAATGCACATAATCCATTCATTAGTGACGCCAAGTTGTCCACATGATTGTTGTTGTTCCATTTCAATTCTATAAGAGTGGGGTTTTTTTGTTATCGTTTTTTTAATTTTAAATTTGGTTCATCATCATTTTCATTGTCATCATCATCATAATCATCATTGTAACAATTAAAGCTATTTCTTTGTAAGTTCATGTTAGTCAAGATGGATTTCTATGCTAAAATAATTCCATGCGACTACAATATGACTCCAATATGACAGTAATTAAATCCTGATTGATTTAACCTTAGATAGTTTCAAAAGATAAAAGCAAGTTATCAATTGGTCAAAAAATAATTACATTTCATACATAAATATGATGAAAATATTTATATAATTCAACAAAGACTTATAAAACAAATCGTGTTTTACTGACCTACAAGTGCTACTCTACTATAGTATGTTAACATCTCATAAACCTTGCACAGCAGATATGACAATAAAAGTTGATATTTATTCATTTTGAGTGACAATATTTATTCCTTCTTTTGTCATGTGTGATTGCTATCGGTCATACTACGTATAAATCAACCCTTAACCTCATTTATTATGTGTAACAGATGTTTTGCATCTAAATGGACCATAATTAAATGAATGTCATTTGGACTAGCACTGTAACCCAGTTACTAGCAGTCAACCCACACTTGTGCGTCAAATTATGAATAAAAAGTCAGAATATAATGTCATGTCTGTTAAACAGCCATATTTAGATATAGAGGTAGAATATCCTCTACAGAATCAACAGAAACTAACACCTCAATGTTTTGGCAATAATATATACATAACTAACACAGGGATGGGGGTTCAAAATTAGCCTCATCTAACTACTATAGCTTTAAAGGCGCTGTAGCACGTTTTTTGCAAATTTTATTTTTTCAAATTTCTCATTTATAATGATAGTTTATGTCATTTCTATTAACTTTAGAGGGTAAAACATCTTATTACACAAACCAATTATCCGTAGTGGTAATAACTGTTTTGCGTATAAAGCAAAAATTGCATGGCGGCCATTTTATTGTGAACACAATTTAATCATTTCGCATAACAAAAACGACCCCCATGGCTTTATCGAACCATGTACAACCATTTTTAACTTGATTTTCCAAAGAGAGAATGGTCCTTTACTTTTGGTGATATTATTTTTCAAATACATTTCATCGACTTATTTGAGCGAAAAAACGTGCTACAGCGCCTTTAAGGTCAAGTACATCTCTACTAGCTCAAACGCATTCCAGTTATTGCTAAAGATGATCATATCAGCTTTGAATTTACAACGATCCATTTCATTAACGTGCCCAGTATCTTTCCTACAAGCCATGCATGGACAACCGAACTAAAGCTAATTTGCAACCCTGAGTAAGTACAAGATATATAGTATATAGAGGATATCTGTCTAATACTATGTTTATCTCATAAAGTGAGGTAGAAATGTTTTATTTTCACGAGTGGCGCAGCCACGAAAGAAAATATATATAGTATAGAGCAAAAAAAATGAGACAAATTTCAAAAGTAGTTTTTGCGTTGCCGCTCAGCGCTTTCGAACATGATTTGTTAATTCTCTACATTTCTGACATTGGTATGATGTTCTCAGCATTACCTGCCCTGTTGTTTGGTAGGGTCACGTGACCACGCTGAAGCAGACGACTTCCTAGTTAACTACGTGATGTTGAAAACGGGGGCAAAATATGGACTCCAGGCTTTTTATGAAAAAGGGTTGAAATCAGTTAGAAAGTTACAGAAAACATCGGGGTTATCTCAGAGAATCATCATATAGACTTATTGTCAGATTTCAAGTTGCATAGAGTTTCTAGCGCAAGCCGGAATCAAAGTTTTCGCTGTCTCAGATGGTGTGGATGAGATTAGAAAATTAGGTTTAATGCCGTTCTTTAAAATTACAGGTTGCGTTGATTAGAGGAAGTACTATAAACTTTTACAAGTGGGTGTGCTGTATTGAAATACTGAATAAAGTGGACATTTGTTTGTTGTACAACAAGACTATGACTGTGTTTGCACTTACGCGCACACCAAAACATGAATTTCGTGAAATGACACGCAGAGTATAATTTTCTTGCTGTTTCACCAGATCTGAATCACATTGAAAATGTTTGGCAAATCTTCAAGGACACGCTTGATTAGTTAGAAGCAAAATATATTGCAGATTAAAAACGAATCAGTCATGTAAAGTGGATCAAGCTATCTGAGGAACTCAAAGACGATCTGGTTTATTCCATGGCTCAACAGATAAAAAAGTATTTTGAGCGAAACGGCGGCCTGACTTGCTATTGTCTTATTTTAAACAATTTGTTAATAGATTAACTACATATGTGCCAATTTTCATATACCTATGTCAAAAATCAAATTAAGGAGATGAATTCAATTTGAAATGAATTTGCCCGATACTATAACTTTTCTACCTCATGAGATGAGATAAACATGGTATTTGTCAAGAATTGATGGATATTCTATTTATCATATGAGGTTATCCTTGTAATTACGTCCGAAAAGGGTCATTTTCTTGCCAAACAGTCGCTGGGAACAGCCCGTCACCACAGCAACTGTGACGTCATAAACCAATTCGCCGCGTGAGACCATTGTTTTATGACGTCAAATTATATCAGTCACTGTTCACAGTGAAAATATAAGTTATTTTCATTGTAGCTTGATAGACAGTTTAGTTCACTGATAAATCCCAGTATTTCATTTCTCATCATATAATAAACAGCTATAGATATACTCCACTTCATCACCAGACCACCCCAATACCCAATATTTGATCAATATATGGGTCAAGACGACTCAAATAATCTGAAGGAACTTACTTTACTTCCATTACTTACTCTACATTATTTGTTGAGTATTTATAGCCATACAAGTATTATAAGCATCAGGTTTAGATAAAATGGGAGATTTGAAGATGCTTTCAAGATTTGTTCACGTACATTAGTATTAATGCAGGGAGAGAACCTTCAACACTCTTGTTGACATGTATTGCTGTGAAACGTGCCAGGGTCAACATGATCAAGACCTTTAGTGATCGGAACTGATGTGAGTGACAATGTAGTACTACAGCCATATATTGAGATTATTAACCAAGGAAGTGTCTCATAAGACTTTTACGAAACAAGTTTGAATTTTTATACTACCTGAACAAGAGCGAGGGTTATAATTAAATTTGCATGAATTTCTTTATTACCCATTTTATTCCATGTGGTTTGCGTAAAAATAGTAAGCTTCAGTGACGTCATGAACAATCGTCTTATGACGAAAGCCGCGGTAATCCAATGGTTGCTAGGCAAACATGATATGTGCACATGTGCTTGTATCGAAAAATATTGACTCAGTTATTTTCAACCATGTGGGTAATAAATGACAGTATAAGACTGCAATTTCCCTTAATATTTCCTTGCCTAAAATATAATTACCTACGTATCCTGTTCTTGCGTCCATCCCTTTGAATACATTACAGTTACAAACATAATATACTGAGCAAAAAAACTTAATGATCAATCAAATATTCAATGTTTCAGTATTACATGAACCATGATATGCACTAATGTTATACTTAAATATTGAAAAACTTGAGTGGTTCGTAATGTTCTGTTGAGCATATTATAGTTACATTTAAATGTCCTCCTTGTTCCCTAGTCCATGCAGATCCACACAAAGATAGTTTGATGATGTAAACAAGTTTTTAACGATTGTTTTGTTATTCAACTGTTGCTATTATAGAAGTTCAATCTCTCAAGGTCCGTATTGATGAACTGTCTGTCAAGACCTTGATAATAATGTCAAAACTAAACATCAATGAATAACCCAACACAGTTATTTTCTGATTGGATACGTTTGCTTCAACTTCTGATTTTGCAACTGAGGTGACTATATTTCTGACAGTTCAATATCATATATCTGCAAATCTGAACTATCAATGTTGGCATATATGGAAATCTCATGATTGCAAATACATGCATTTTATGACATGTCCTAAGAATTTTGAGTTCGCTGTTTCTGAAAGGAAGTCTTGTACTCTTCCTGTTGATCCGGGAATATTAATTGAAGAACTCAAGACTTTAATATATTCCAATCTATAATACCACACATCAGGCAGCTATGGCTATCCTCTCTCTCACAAAATGACTTGTCGCGTAAACATCGATTCAAATGCTATTTCTTTAACTCTACATTGCCACTTCATAACATTACAATTTTTCAACTTAAAAATATTTCAATGTAAGAATGATGGCACATGTAGCTGTGACGTGACTACCTTTCTTGGAAAAATCAATATTTGGACCACAAAAGACAGTCATGCAGCCTTGACCGAGAATGTATCGTGGAAATCGGTGATAAACAACAACATAAATTTGGTTTCAGAACCAGACAGATGAAAGTCTCCAGGCATAAACAAACAGACCTTACATAACTGTCCGTAACTTGTGCATCCATTTTTTAACTCAATTATTGTGTGTTTGTATTTATTTGATAGATACGGCATAAACATGTGTAAATTTAAAATATTTGTACACGGAAGTTTTGCATGTTACATAACATCAGTGCTTGATCAGGGTGTTATTATCTACAGTGAAATGTCACATTCATTGTAATAAAGAGGCTAGTTCACTATCCATACATCTTTACTTCATCCTTACAACTTCTCAAATACCTCTCAATATACAAGGTAAACGATTTTTATCAACATCTGCAGGATTAAATTAAGAGATTGTATTGAATACATTGAAAGTCGACATCGAGCAATTCAATCCCAAAGTTACATGAAGTTCAACGCCATTTCAATCTATTTCAAGACATTATCTAGCGGAGTTACGTCATGCCTATTTTCAAATGCTCCGCTAATTTCAGAAAATTCTTTTCAATTCTCTTCTGGTATCTTTTACAGAACAAACATCACAGCATTTAAAAGGACACTTAATCTATGATTTCATAATGTCATGACCGAAGATTCACAAATTAATTTAAAATCAGAATGTGATTTTTAGAACGTTGCAGTTTATAACATAACAATTTTGCTTTACTTCAAGAATTAAGCTGATACTACATACTTTAAAAACACAAATTCAAGTTTCTGCTAATTTCTTTTTACATATACATCATGCATGTAAAGCAAATTACTTATTTCTTGTCTCTAAAGTTCAGATTACTTCTTACTTTAAAAAGTCTTAATTGATATATAAGGAAAGAGATATCTTGACTGGTTTTATCAAAATTTACTCTTCGGAAAAAAAATCTCACACATATCAGATTACCAAGAAAGCAAAATTTCACGTCACCAAATTTCCTCAGTTTTGCTCAAATTCCTTACCTAATTTCCTTTGTTTCTCAGCTGCAGTCTATGAATCTAGTGTAACCTGAGCCTACAACAAGACATTCACAATGAAGTAACGACAATAGAAAGGATAAAAAGATCCACAATCTCCTATTCAGAGAATAAATATTTAATTAATTCCTATTTTCAGCCCCAAGTGTCAACTGTTAGGCAATTCATCATGGATTGTGTATCAGGTCACTCACAAGCACGATTTACAATCACTCTTTCAAATGTTTATTCACACTGATAAAGTAATTTGTCTACAAAAGTGTCTCAAAATACAATGTTCGCTTTGAAGTAGGCACATATCGCATGGAATTGGCCACAGCATGATAAAAGGTCACCCTATGAGACATTTGCTAACATGGCCCACCAGCAAGCTCCTCTTAGGGTTATCGTGCACTAGCGATACAGCGAGCTTAGCCAGCCCTCGTAGTAGAATATTTGGAGATTGGGTCAACGACCGGGACTGACACACAGACGCAGAGCTAGGTCAGAAGCAAGCAGCGAGAGTATTGATTCATTCTTTAGCTGGAGGAATAAACGGCTGGTAGGCAATGCACTACAGCTCGTGGAAACAATTCTGCATTCCTCTTTCCTGAAATTGGTTGCATCTCCATTGAAGGACACGTAATGCTCGAGGAAAAAACGAGACAAGATTTGCAGGATATAGCTCAGCTCTGCTTGTGGAGCTTGTTCTATGACTTTGTGTTAGTGTAATCAGTTGCAGTCGCGGCAACATGTGGCTGAAAATCCCTTACGTTACCAGACCTGATACATTTTTAATTTGATTTAGTACAGGCAAATAAAATTGTACATAAAGGTGTTAATCAGGTGTAATATAAGGATGCAGATTTTTCGATTTTCTGGTATACTGGCTGACTTGACAATTATTACGAATTTTTATGTGTGAATATAATTATTATTATTTTTTTTTCAATGGTATTAACAACTCTTCAAATAAACATCACATTCACAGCAATATAGTTGACTGCTACACATAGAACTAGTCTCTCACCTAATATAGCAGCTTCTAAAATCTCTCCCACAGAAGATGTTGATGTCTCCCCCAAATGTGTGAGCATTTCATTCTGCAACCACAATAAACGAGTGTTTAAATACATTCAATATATTAACAGTTGAAGTGCAAATCTTTATTTTAGGGATAGTGAATGATTTTATTTGTTTAAGTGAAAAATGTCAATGTTTTTCTGTTAATATTGATTTCACAGAAATAAATACATCATAAAATACATATAGATTTCAGGTACATTATTGAAGGCTGGACTCCAATGGACGGTTATATTAATTCCCACTGGATGAACTGTGGTTGGGGACTGTTCACATTGGCCAGACAGAATGAAGCCAGACAAAGGACAGCATAATGTGGGAAATGTTTTTGTTTTGATAGCGATGATCCCGAGTTCGCAGTTGTCATAACATACTCGTACTGCAAATAATTATCCGACTTCTACAGTCTGTGGGAATCGGTGAATTTATCATAGCCTGGCCCTGGCTCCTAAGGTTAAACTTTCCTACCGTAATTGGAACCACAACAGCGATCTCAAGCATTTTTAAAGTGATCTTGAACTTTCTATACATACCTTAACAAAAGATTAATTGAATATTAAGTTAAAAATAAAACTTTGAAATTATGCATATATTCAAAGAAGTAATATTTTCATAAATAACATATTTCCTCAAATAGTTGTTAGTCACTTAATGAAAAAAGAATACTATTTTGAAATCTGTTTATATTTTGAATATTCTCATTCTAACAATCTTATAAAATTAAGTCATAGCATTTAATAATAATAACGCCCCATTTGTCAAGCACATTTTTTCATGCATAACACATACTCGAAAGAGGTCAATATTATAAACGCAGGGGTGAGATACGATTTTTTATCCACTAGAATATGTTGAGTAGGGTTTTTTTTAAGAGAAAGGTTTCCAAATGCCATCTAAATGCTCAGGACCGGTCCATTCTGAAATATTCAGACAGATGTTTGTTCCATTCCGTGGCTGCATAGAACAGAAATAATCTTTAGTCATAACTGAGAGCCCTGACTCTACACGACATTTCAAAACTCCAACAGAATATGACGCACTGTTATATATCATATTTTCTTTGTTGCATCACGTCACCATTATCACTTCATTTAGACTTTAATTTGCATTTCAGTTGGATTAATGTCAACAGGATCATGATTTCATATACTTAATTGTCATGATTTTGAGTTACTTCCTCCATAAATCTATGCCACGAATCTATGTCAAGTCTGAGAATTTTAACCTCATGGAAACATCTTCGTATTACACACTTATATAGCCCATAAAGCATTTTAAAATTTTAATTATATCATAACAAAATAGGTCAAAAGAAAATTTAACAAATAGGTAATATTCTTTATCTTCTTAATTAAAAACAACACACAGTACATAAGCGTTTTTACATAGAGATATAAAGATATAGATTATATTATAAACATATATATATATATATATAATAAATATTATAAATAACCACTTTTTGGATCAAACTAATGCTGTATAGTAAGTGTTAGAATACTGTATGTCTAACAAAAAAACTCTGGTCCAGAAATAACCAACATTTGAATCAAATTTATTCTGCAATAAAACAGAATAATTTTTTCTTTTAAAATTCTGCAGACAAAATGTTAAAATAATGTCAGTGTAACAAACTAATTGTACTCCGTAACACGGTGGCTCCGACCAGTGGCAGGTCGTCCTGTATGATGGAGAGCGGTAACCTCCATAAACCTGTCATCAACAAGCTTGCAGGATGTCGGGGACGGTGGAGAACATGTTTGTAGGACATACACCTGCTAACAAGCGAACGTCTACCTTCATATGACATGAAAAAATGTCTCCTTTGTTCACTACACATGTCGAGAGGATGTGTTCCCCAGACACAACAGAGGTGGACACAAACTAGATGACGTACATGGTGATTTGTTGTACACTTACTGTCTTTGAAATTAGCATAATGAACTTGTCTGCAGTTGGTAATTAAACCAGACTCAAATAATAGGTGGAGGGGAATTTCCGGTCTGACTTTTAGGCTCGGAATGAATATTTTGTAAAATTTTCAAATTTGAAAAGAAATGAAAATATAATGTTCATTTTCAGACTGAGCTCTGTATAGTCTTGTTGTAGACTTGCCTAGGCTGTTTAAACAATAAGGGGTCTGCATGACAGACTAGGGGACTTCAAGAAGTTTTCATCAACTTATTACAAGTTTGTACTGGACAAATTGATGCCACAGAAATGCAAAAACAATGCAGAAATCAAATGGCATACATGGTTACACTTCACAAAAGACACACGATATATACCATCCAATGGACAGACAGACAGACAGACAGACAGAAAAAACAATGATGACATATTTAAATGTAGATGCAAAAAATGGCTTTGCTGTGGCATTAGATTAGAATTGCTATTCAACGATGAGAGGTGAGGTGAGGTGAGGTATAACGCCGCTTTCGAGAGTATTCAGTGATGAGATCTCAAGATGATCATTGCAAGGTAAACTTACCACATTGAAGACGATTTGTTGAAGATCACGATTGATGTATGTTTCTATCCAGATTGATGTAATGAGTTTGTTGTTAAATTGAGCAAATAGATAATCAACACAACCCACATGCTAAAGTCCAAATGGCCCCTTGGTAGTATTATAACATCTATTTTGAGATGTCAAGAAACCATTTATTTACGCCAACCATTATTTTCTGAAAATCTCATCAACTTTTAAATTGACCTTCTCCAAATGAGAAAACAAATATAAAATCGGTATCAGTTGAAATTGGTGAAGTTTTTTTTCAAAGCCAAATCTATTTTTTTTATACATTTCAAAAGTATTTTAAACAGTCCTATTAGAATTTCTGATTTACTTTTTACAAACACAATATGACTTTCAAATGGTGTATATCTGACATTCAAGTTTTTCATCATTCATTTTACCAAATACACAAAACAGTTAAATTGTTCTGGCGTACATATAGGATGTTAACCATAACAATTCATCAAAAGTTATATACAATTCTAGAGACAAAGTTTTAATGTCAAAAGCTAGAGAGTAAAATCTCTTGCTCAAATAAATGGACAATTGACTTTCATCTGGAAAAAATCTTAAGCCTTAAAAAACCTTAAACACTAAGTCAGGAAACTTCAACCAAACTTTAACTTACACGACAAGGATACAGGCATTTCGAACTCTTTGTTCGGAAACAATAAATTAAAATACTGTCAATCATAATGTCTTCCAGGAATAAAATACTGTGCCCTTAAGTTAATCCTCTGACAACACAAACTCAAACTACTGTATGATGTTTCACCTGTAACGAGATTATTCAGGTAGCACAGGTAATTTCCACCTGTAGAGAGCTCATCGCCTCTCGCTACCCCCTTATTACCCCGGCAGGGACCCCACTTCAACCTAAAGGGGTCATTAGTTACCCCTAATTCACTCCGCTTGATTCTACCCTGGCTGGTGTACGTGCCCTGACTTTTTGTTTAGCTGTAAGTGAAGGATGCTGGGAAATGATGGGAAGCACAAAATTGGTCTGGGGACATTCTGTCACAATCATTTAGTTTTAATATTTAACAATTGAAAATATTATTCCTTTATTTGAGGATTTTAAATACCAAAATGTTTTAATATTTAAAATCATTAAAAAAATCATAAATCTAACAATAAATTTTCTAAAATGGTACCAGTACACCACTTCTTATATGTACACAATATTACATCATTCAGATGTATATTACCCGAGGAAGTGTGTAATATGACTTTTATGAAACGAGTGTGAATTTTGTTATTGCCCCAAGAAGCGCGAGGGTAATACATGAGGTTAGGCACTAGTTTTGTAAGTCATATGTCACACTTTCAAGGGTAATAATTTCTTTATTATCCATTCTATTCCATTTCATGAATGTTAAAACCGCCAGGAAATGACCCACTTCTCTTCCAAAACCAAGCTACAGTGACGTCAGGAACCATCATTTTTATGACGTCAGACACAACGAAATATACAAAGTCACGGTGAAACAATTGTTGCTTGACAAACATGCACATGTGATCAATAATTAACTCAGTTTTTTTTTTAGGTGAGATGAGTTTGGGTTTATCCCCGCTTTCAAGAGTATTTCACTTACAACTTATTATGTCAGGGAAAAAGCCCGCAACGCCATGTGGCTATGCATTGTGGTGAAAACTTCGAGCATCGGCTGGAACTAGCAAACCATGGATGGTACCACGCTGAAATTCAGTGTAGCATTACACCCAAACCTTACTGCGTGCAGAACAGTTCTCTACTGCAGACAAAGTTGCGGGTTATTTTGGGGGTAGTAATATACATACTTGAAAAGACCGATATACTGGTCGAAATGAGCTCATCGTATTAAAGAAGATTGATCCAGTCAAACCCATCTGATGTTTACTCTTTTCTATATATATATATATATATCCTTGTCCAGTGTCAAGTGTACTGGACAGATGGAGGAAGAACAGCATACATCTTTATATTCTCAGGGATACATATACAGAAAATGGACACAAAATTTTATATTCTCAAACCGATACAGGGGCCTCTCCTTTTTTTTCCTAATTTATTACACTGACATAAATAAACCCAACAAGTGACAAGGACAGTCTGTGCTTGTGAATCAGAGGTATCAATATAAAGACTTTGATGACATTATACTAAGCAGAGGAGCGCGCAACATCTCTTTCAACTCTTGGTATGCACATGAGTTTGCCTTATTCAATTACTTACTGACCGCAATCAAACTAGATATGCAAAACAAGTACTATCTCTCAGATTTATGTCTGGTAGCTGATGCTACAAACACAGATCTGACATAAGACATGTTGAACAGACACAAGAGATAAAGGTTGAGTTATTTTGATCCCCAGACAACAATGATGCTACTGCTGCTACTAATAATGAAATAATAACAAAGCGGATACTTGTATCGCACTGAACTGTACGCCATGAAGAGGCATGCTCACAGTGCACACACATTATTACCCTGGTGTGAGTACCAACTTTGTTCCTTTTTGGTTGTAGGTCATGAGACCTACAACCTTATGGATCGGGCTAATCAGGAACCAATGGAGGGCTCAGCTAAGTGCGCATGCCCAAAGGGAATGCTGGTATAGTTGTTGTCATGGTAAATCTTATGCTGTACGACCATTGGTAGCCATGCAGAACAGTCACACAGCTTACATACTGCTCTCCAGCAATGTGTTACTTTCCGGCTGATGCCAGAGGTACAAGAGGCGAGGTATCGGTTACAGGCTGGCTGCTTTCAGAAGGCGCTCTGTGATAACACAGTTGGAGTGACTGTATCTGCATATACACTAGAGAGTTACTGTGAGAAAGCACATGTGTGCTATAAATAGCTAGCATTGATAATCTTATGTGTATACTTATAGTCATAGAAAATAAGTATATCACAAAACAGAATATTAACTGGCCTACCAAACTGCAGTTTCATTGTGGAATCACGTGATATTAAAGCTTCGATAATATTAACTTCTTACACAGCATTCCATAAATATGTACCGTATGAACAGAAAAATCATAACAATAATTTGGCCTACCATACTGAAATTCCAGTGTGTCAAAATCCTGAAGAGTACTCCATAACACATCTATGTCAATGGGAAACATTGCCTCAAGGCATTAGTCTGCTTTTTTATAAAGCAGCTAAACAGTTTCACATCAACTCCTCTGTCTGATGGGGCAAGCGTGAGCAATAATAATCTTATGTGTATACTTATTATCATATATCACTTAATTGACGAAAATATAATATTAACTTGCTTACCATGGAAGCATACCGCAGCTTCACTGTGTCAAAATCCGGAAAAGTACTCCATAACACATCAATGTCAATGGGAAACACTCTAACAACACACATATTGTCACCAATTGGTATTAAAGCGTATCCCATTGCATACTGTAGGTATAGATGCAACTTGAACCACTGGTGCCTGAGTTTGAAATGTATCACGAATTAAGAGTGAATGTGATTTTCACCCCGTAGCATAGTCCAGCTTCAGGACTGTAAATAAAAAGGAGCCTTTAATACAGTCTAGGTTCTCCTTCAGCAAGTCTAGGCTACAGCAATTTACATATGAAATGAGACTTAGAAATAAAAATGTTGAAAAGCATGTAATTATTTATTTCAAAAATTATATATTTCATAGACTAAATTTTAGTCTACCCGTAGCAGGAAAGGGCTGTCTGGGAAGCAATTAACTGATAAGCCAGGTTTTGTTAATGTTAGTGTCTGCCCTTGGGTCAAACGTGTCATATAGACCAAGTGGTGTGATGACAAGTGAAAAGATATAGAACAAGAAGATAATTTTACAAACAATAGCTAACATGATCCCGATGTGAACTAGGAAACGGTCTAAACGTCACTCGCTTGCGTGACATCATATCATAGAAACAGCATTCGAAGATAACAGGCGGCAAATTTAGTCAGTATATTTAGTCATATCAAGCGTACTTCGTGATATCTAGGCGTATACACAATTTATAGAATGTCTATTTGATAACGCACGAAATGAACCTGGTGTAGGCCTATGAATAGGCTATCATTGCAACTACAACCATTTGTCTGCTTTTTTATAAAGCAGCGAACTTGTTCATTCTAAACTTCACTTGAGAGTATATTACCTAGCTGCTAAAATAAGGCACTTTTTAAGGTTATCTCTATCTACTTCTACAATTACTACTACTACTACTACAACTACTACTGCTAACACTACTACTACTACTACTACTACTGCTATTGCTAGCACTACTACTACTACTGCTAACACTACTACTACTGCTAGCACTACTACTACTACTACTTCTACTACTACTAACACTACTACTACTACTACTAACACTACTACTACTACGTACTACTACTACTACTACTACTACTACTACTACTACTACTACTACTACTACAGTCACTACTACTTCAACAATTACTACTACACTACCATCACTTCTATTGCTATTACTGCAGCTGCTACTGCCCCTACTACAATCATAGCCACTACTATTACCCCTACTACAATCATAGCCACTACTATTTCCCCTACTACAATCATAGCCACTACTATTTCCCCTACTACAATCATAGCCACTACTATTACCCCTACTACAATCATAGCCACTACTATTTCCCCATCTACAATCATAGCCACTACTATTTCCCCTACTACAATCATAGCCACTACTATTACCCCTACTACAATCATAGCCACTACTATTACCCCTACTACAATCATAGCCACTACTATTCCCCCTGTTACAATCATAGCCACTACTATTACCCCTACTACAATCATAACCACTACTATTTCCCCTACTACAATCATAGCCACTACTATTACCCCTACTACAATCATAGCCACTACTATTACCCCTACTACAATCATAGCCACTACTATTTCCCCTACTACAATCATAGCCACTACAATTACCCCTACTACAATCACTAACCCACCAGAACATACACCTATAAAAATTGACTTAGAAGAACAATCACAGAGCACCATTTCATCATTACTAAATACAACTGTGTGTGAGTAAACTTACATGCTTCATCTGACAGTGGAGTTCTATGTTTGACAACGGAACCACAGTTTGACGGCTCTCTGGACAACAAAGCTTCGACCCTGCTCTTTGACCCCGCCTATCACTGACGACCCCCGGGGTCATTCATGTGCCCGGGGGTCAGCTCTTGTCCCCATCAGGACCCCCCTTGACAGATGACAAGGCCAGGTAAGGACACGGTTTCTCGTTTTCTTTTTGACCAAAACTAAGACCTCAACTCAGGTAAACATTCCTAGTGTTTTGCAAGGAGCAGTTTTTGTTGAAAAAGTCCAAGTCAAATAATGGCACAAGATTGTCCGTGCAAAATGACCACTTGACCAATCTTAACCAAAGATGAAAAAAACTCACCTGAATAGAAAATGACAGGTGAGTTAATAGCTAAAAGCTGCCTTTCTAGACTAATGAGGCTGTGCAAACAGGTAAATATCCTAACGTGACGAGGGGGAAAGCTTGTTAAGAAAGGATTCGTACTTGACAGTTAAACAAGAAATATTAAAGACCCTCTTGCAGGTAAATCACAGCCATGTCTAATGTGAATGATCTCATGTTAATGTTTAGTGACTATACTGGACAAAATAAGTTTCTATGAATCATATATCATTATTGAAAATTTCATAATTTAGAATTATTCCTAATTATTTTTATCCAGTATATATAAATACAGAATTTAAAAAAAAAATTCTCTTCATAATCAACGAACATGGAATACTGCCCTACAAAAGGCTAGGTTGTTGCATTTGAGAAAAACTTTAAAAACTTGTGAACAGATGTAGTCCATTCCTAACAAGGAAATTATTTCCTTTATGAGAATTCTCAGAAGCTAAGTTACCAATCAATTTCAGAATTGCTTCATTTACATGTATACCAAAATTACAATGACATGTCTCTTGAAAAAACATCTCTCATTCATTTTTTTATGTTAAGGTATGCTTTGCCCACATTAAATCTACCATACATCACCAATATAATTCTTTCAACTTGCACAAAAATTCGCTTATATAGCCGTGACGTTTACTCGACGCTAACAGGAGTGTGTGACGCCTTACACAGGCACTAATAACCTTCCTGTACTGCTACTGGGTCAGTGGGTAAAGACCTGATCACTCTTATATTGACAATATCCAATAAAGACCATGCTACAGATACAGAAAGCTGCGGATACAGCTGACACCTGGGCAGCCAATACACGCACTCAGAAGGATAACAGCATATTGATCATCAAAGCTTCGTTATTTCTAGTTACCTGTGTAATTAACACTTACCGGTGTAACCCTTTAAAAGGAGGATTCTATCAGGGTATTTTTTGTGGAAACGTAATTCGAGGGGATATTCAGGTTTTCACATATATGCTTTTAATGCTTCATTAAAACAGTCAAATTGAAAGATACTAATAAAGTTAATATTTTTATGAATTTACATTTCAGAACTTACACATTTGTTGAAACATAAAAACAATGAGAATTGAAGCCATTCATCAGCGCTGCGAGTTGGGAAAACTTTGCTACAGCATAACGGCATGTTGTTAACTAGATAAGCGTTTGCGGGACAGCAGCAGCCTCTCCCTGTTCCGCCTTCTCGTCAGCATCAATAAAATGGGAATTCTTTTAAACAAAAGTTTGTTCATTATTCGAGTTATTACTAATCATCACTGGGGTCACTTTTCACAAGTTTGTTCTTAAAACTTATTTCTTCTTTCAAAATTTGATCAAAGGATTAACGTGGCCTTAACCAATATCTCATGACCTTGACCTTTGACCTTCAAGGTCACACCATCAATGATCACTTTTCATCGTGTATAATAATCATGCAATGACTCAAAGTGTTCATAGTTAAAATACGGCATATTCACAAAAGCATGCTTAAGTTTTGACCTCACTGTGACCTTGACCTATGACAGATTTTAGCGAAAACGTTTTTAAATCTTGGTCTTTCTCCAGAGTTGATATATACCAAATAAGAGCCTAATAGCACAAAAAAAAGTTTGAAGTTATCATGTTTACAAGGATTGTTGTAGTGATTTCAGAACTCATGACCTTGACCTTTGACCTTGAATGTGAACATGTCAAAAAAATTCCCCAGGGGTATAAATAAGATGTTATGAACCTAATAGGAAAAAAGTTATAGAGAATACAAAACGCGGTGGCGAAACTGCGCAAAAACTGATAGCAGCTCCGACTAATTAGTTTTATGATACGTTCTGTGTTACTATGTGAATATTATATCAGTGTATATGTTTTATTATTCAAAATGATTTTAATTTGGTTAAATATAACGTGTTTTCATTTCACGTAATGCCAATAAGAATTAAACCAATATGGCAGACGTTGCCGATAGATTGGTGATAGAACTTTCCCTTTAAATACTGTTCTATTTCCTGATCACCTATGTTCAGCAAGTGGCCAATTCTGTGTCCTATTTCCCATTGAGTGACTATGGTAATTGGCCAATTATAATGCTTTTGGACTAATTGATTAAGACTCTGACAACCAGTGGTCATAGTAAAATAAGGACAGTCTCATTGTGAACTTTTTCTTCAATGTGACCGTTAATATGTATTGCCAGCTACTTTTAACTTTTCTCAAACTCTGTTGTCAGTGGGTCATGTTTCCCGTAAATTGGCCACTAAAATGTTTTGGTATTACTTAATTCATCAGGGAAGTGTGTAAGAAATATAATAAAAGATAGTCAGTGGCGGATCCAAGGGGGGGGTTCAGGGGGTCCGGACCCCCCCCTTTTGAAATCAGTTATAATCTTGGTATATGATTATACCCCCCCCCCCCCGTTGACAAATTTCTAAATCCGACCCCCCCCTTTATAAAATCCTGAATCCGCCCCTGATAGTTGAGGACTATTTCATTGTCCCTAATCATATATACTTTCCTTTGTGACGTCATCATCTATCTCAACATGCTCCTGATAAGAGGGCAAGCTAGAGAGTCTTTGACATTTTGTGTGTGACAGCTGTTGTTTTTCAACATTTTATCTATTTCCTTATGTCAGTTCTCATCCATAGTTCTTTTTCATCTTTTTGAAACATTATCTCAACTAATCAAGGTTTTGAGAAAAAATTACAGGATAGAAAAAGATTGTAATAATTTTACAATTTAAAATGCAATTATGTAAGGTCACCTTATTTTTCATGTAAATTAGAACAAGTTTAGTTTAAAGAAAAGCTTTAAGGAGATAAATTAAAGGTGACAAATAAAAATCTGTAATGTGAAATTGATTTGGATTATTAATTTGTTGTTTCATCTAACAAAGAAGAAAAGTTGGAAAAAAATAAGTCAAAGGAAATGAAAGGAAATCATCAAACACAAACTTGAAAGAAACCTGAGAGCATAATAAAGAAACAAAAATCAATTACATAAAAATCATCATAAAAGATGTGCAAAGTCAAAAGTAATCAAAATAATGAAACAAGATTTATAAACATATAAAACATAACCATGACAACATGAGACAGAAAGACAAAAGTAATCATAGCTCAAGTTCCCCTAGCATCTGAGCATTAAATGTCAACGGTAGGAAGTTTAGGTACAGATAATGGCAATGCATCATAATTTTGTAAAGAATAATTTTCCGCAATGTTGCAGTGGTTATACATACCAAGTTCAATAACAAATTCAAGGACAATAACTGTGAAAATAACACTTCAGAATTAGCTTTCTAACTAGATCAAGGATATCATCAGGTCTAAACACAATCAAAACTTCATTCACCCAAGGTGTCGTAGCTTAAAAGAAAACTTTCAAAATTAAAGACATTAATTTTAGGTTTCTATCTTCAACAACAAATTGTCAATCAATGGTTTTATCAGAATTGATTAACAACAGCAGGAAATCAAAGAAACTAATGAGCTATTAACTAATATATACCACAAACAGAATCGTGTATTCTCTCTTCAACAACAAATTATCAATAATCCTTTCAAGTACAGAAGTGGCCACAACCTGACAACAATGACAGACACTTGAAACATGTCCATATACGCCATCTGGTGTTTATACATAGCCCTTCCGTCTTTAAGTTTATCAAATCAATAATGCGGAACATGCTTCTTTTGTCAAGGGTCTCGGTGACGATCTATAAAGGTATTGCAGAGACCTCCATCCGACTTGTTGATTGTAATGTCACCCACCAGCTGATGCCAAGAACAGAGCTGGAACGTGACTCATTTAATATCTTCCCATTTCAAGGGCTATTTGAAGTTCTGCTTCGCTTTGATTTTGGCCAGTTCACAATGAAAATCACACCTTGGGTTATTGGGTACAGGCTGAAATTATGCAAATCCAATTCGAAATAAAATAAATCCATTTATGTAGAAATTAATTCATTGTTGGGACTAATGCCGTTTTATGTCTCTGCATATATATCTTGAATAATGACATCTTGCTGGCACACTTATTTTCCCTCGTATAGTACAAAGCAGTCTACATAAACCGAGATAGTGAACACGCTCAGTGAACTGACCTATACACAGGTCAATCAGTGAATTCATAACCTAAATCTTCAAACATTAGATTTAAGATATTCAACATATCTTTTCAATTTGATTTAATAAGAAAAATGATTAAACTATTTTCTCAAAAGTCTTTCTTTTTATTTTGAATAAATAAAATAATGAAATATCTTTTGAAATTTCTTATACTTATTGGTTAATGGTTATAAATGTCAAACTTTATTTCATAGAGCTTTACATCAAAAATCAAATTCAAATTTATATCAACTCTAAGCGCCAGTCATCCTCCTTTCCTCAAAGCATAAATTGTCACTTAAATTTATTATTAAAGATGTATTTTCAGAACTGTGTGCCTTGACACTGCTACTGTTTAAAATATATATTAAATAATTTTGGATCAAACTTGAAATTATGTCAGCAGTAATAACCTAGAGATCTTCGTTGTCAGCCACATACACTACTATAAAACCGAGGCACAAGCATTATGTAAAAAAATCACCTTAATGTCGGAATGACAGCACACTGCATTTAGAAGAGTCTGGTGTAGGTGAGAAAAGTGACTGGTTAATTTCATTAGGAAGACAAAAGTAAGTATAAAAGTTCCTGTCTGCATTCAACCAATTCGTTTGAGGAAGATATTGAAAACAGAAAATGATAAATACAGGCCTAGGATATACAGTATGAAATTTTACTTTAACATGTTGAGAAAATTTCCATTTTCTTTAATTTTGTCATTTCAAATACAAAATCATTCTTGTGGAATAGCTACATTTCATAAATTTTTCAAAAAGGTTGTAGTAATTTCATTATGTTTAGATTTAAAAGTAATGATGAAAAGAAATAAAATAAGTCAATAAAATATGAATAAATTTTATCGTTGAATCAGGTGGTTCCGCTATGAAACTCGAAAATGGGAAGATCATAAACCTCACACCTAGTAAACAGTGTTTTATTGACTACAAAATCCTTTTTTTCATACAGAGCAAAATGTCGATAAAAATACGACCACATAAAATGGACACCGATGTGGTATTAAAATGGGAGGTGTGAGGAAACAAAGTTGATAAAAATACAAGCATGCAGTAATGGACTGTATAATGAAAGGTGCGTATCATTTTCAGGTGGTCCTCTTAACTCGTGTATATTTTGGGTGTTGCTACAGTTTTAAAATTACACTTAGCATAAAATGTTAAATTACTTTGATGGTTTTTGGGTTGCATGGTTTCAAAGGTGGTGCCCATGTTTTTATTCCGTTAAAAGTACTGTATATGGGTAATATCAAGGAACAATGGTCCATGATGTTGAAAACAATAGTACCATATGCATGATATCACAAGAATTGGATAAAATCCAGATTTTTCAATTCACGTCAATATTTTCATTTATATTAATGAAGATAGTGTTAACCAAGCCAGAAACGACGATAGAAAAGTAATTGACGTCATGTAAGTTTTGCCCTGAACATCAAACCAATGGTCTAGTGCTTTAACCAAAGTAGTGTATAACTATACTACGATGCACAAGATGGCAGTGAGAGGGTTAATAATGATTCTAAGAATTATATTCTAACGTGAAGTATTTACAACAAGTTAGTTACCTGCACCTCATAGTTCCTCATGGCAGGTGAACTGAACTAAATCATAGACAGCGCGACCTTCACTGCAAGCTGTCACGCTTCATTTGTATTCTGATCATTCTATAATTAGGACCAACTGACAAAATCAAACTTGCCAGATTACGAGCTGTCGATAAACATGGAGTAATTCAATGGATGTTGTTTCTCTGAAAGCCGCTCATTACCATGTTGAAGTAAATATGTTTTGTATTTGTATCGTCAACACCTGCCGCGATCTACACTTGATTTCAGTCTCCAAATGATTTCCTTATAAGAGTACATTCTTTTTTATTGGTAAAAAATTATTTCATGTCAAATATACAATAGTTTTCAAATATTGTGACATGGTTTATTGGGTTTAGTTTTCTTGTAACATTTAACATATCATATGAAATAACAGCATAAATAATCGTAAAAACCAATTGTTAACCTTTTTCAGACAGTATCTGTAAACATGAGACATATATAGCATCCAACAATAGCGAGCTTGTTACATATATATATAGCTTTGAATTAAACTCCTTAAAATAACTTTGAGATATCCAAACACTTAATTTGCGACTGATTATCTTCATTTAATACCTTGCAACTTTTTGATTATTTTAAAATTAATTTTGGACATTTTCTACATATGGTCAGTATAGTAGGCTTAACTTGTATAACAGATAACATTTATTTTAGAAGGCTGGTCGGTATAGGATGCAGTTGTGTGGGATACACAAGCTGGTCTAATCAAGGGTCTGTCAGGAGCAGTCAGTTGGATGAAGATGAATACTAGACATAATACAGGCCCACTGAGTTTGTTTACTGGCAGACAGTCTGTATGAGTAAATGGTCAGATGGTCAGCTGCGGTCAATAGACTGCAGTCCCGTTGTCCGTCAGTGACAATAACAAGACAATAAACGTCACTTTCAACTAGGTATATAGGTTATAGAGCTTAACATGCTTTCTTGTTTACAAGCAAAGAATTGAAATTATCATATTTCCTCTGAGAAGAGCAGTGTCGTTAGTAAATAAGCACAGAGTCTCAAACAAGCACTGGGTGGTTATATGTTTACTGTGCAACTTTTAAAGAAAATACATTAGATATCATAATCCTACCTGAGGCTGCAGTCAGCTGGTCTAAATAAAGCGCTGGGTCTCAAACAATTAAAGGGGGTTTGAGTGCCTGCTGAATTTAGTGAGGAAATATGGTATTTAATAATAATAAATAAATACATATTCATATTGCGCTAAATCCATGCTTAGCATGCTCTAAGAGCTACATATATTATTACCCTGAAGGAATTGTACTTTCGGAGCTGCTACCAAGCGCTCCGCACTTCCCGTGTCCAGGTACCCATTTAAACAGCTGGGTGGACTAAGTGCATTGTGGATGAAATGCCTTGCCCAAGGATAAAACACAGTATGAGACCCAGGTCAAAAATGTTTGGTGTCTCCAACAGGATTCGAACCTGGGTCTCTGGCGTGACCTAGTAACCTATCTCTGAACATATCCAAAGTGGAATCTAATGTGTTTCTATGGAAACGAAAAAAAAAAGTTTCAGAAATCTGAAAATATCAAAAGATACCAGTTCAGTTAGTGGGTGATACACATGCCAAGTTTTAGGGAGATATGATGATTGGTTTTGGAATTCTGCTCGGAAACAAACCTATTCCTGAACAAAGTCCACATCCAACAAGTTTCTATGAAAAAAAGCCCCCCCCCCCCCCAAAAAAACATTTTCAGAGACCTGAAAGTATCAAAAGACACCACTTTAGTTAGTGGGTACCGTATATTACTGTGTATAAGGCGACCCTGTGTATAAGACGACCCCCTTTCTCAGACCCCTAAAATCAGGTAAAAACCATGAGCATGAGTTGACATCGATATTCTGTATTGCTGTTTCCGGTTTCAACATCGTGAGTTCGTCAATGAAAGCTTCAAAATTTCTTCTTCTGAAACATAGCCCTTGTGTATAAGACGACCCCCTTCTTTGACCCCCTATTTTCTGGTGTAAAAAAGTCGTCTTATACACAGTAATATACGGTAATACACATTGAAAGTTTCAGAAAGATATCATCGTTTTTTTTTAGTTCTGACGGACAGAAGGATGGACAAGACGACAACTTTATCCCATGGTATTACATATCGGTGGATTCAAATGAGCCTTCTTGGAGACATAATTAATATGTACAATTAATACCAATTACTATTATTTGACAACATGTCAAAGGTTAAACTAGATCAAGATTTGATGTTATATCTGTTTCCAGTTAAGAAATCAGGTGACCGCAATAAGCTCTCTCGTGTCACTGACTGGCTAGGATGAACAGATCGTTTACTCCGTATTGATAAGCCAAATCAGCTAATTTCACACGACCTATTTACCGTGACATAGGATATGACTTATGATACATATTTTATTTTCTGGGTTTAAAGTAAATTTTTTTATTGAAGCAGATATAAAGGTATTTTTCTTAGGAGCAAAATGAAATTTCAAGGACCTAAAGAGAACTATCATTACCCGTTTTATTACCGGTTTGACATTTATTACTATATCAATGAATATATCCCGGAAGAAGTTAGGTTCACAACCATAGGAAAATGGTAAGACTTTGTGTTGAAAGTGAGGAAAACTTAGAAATACAGTGCATGAACTGGGAGCTTATCCTCCTTAATTGGTGGCTTCATTGAGGCCTGTTATATGTAAAAAATATCTGTATTGCCGATATTATTAACATTTTACATTTATAATAACTCTGGGAATTTACAATTCATCTGCATGCATAGAAAATTTAAAATTCTTTTAAAATTTAAACTTTAATTTACTTATACTTGCTTATACAATTGTTATTAAAGTGTATCATTACATTTATTCAAAGTCGACAATAAAGAGGACTTTAATTAAATATTGACATAAATCCAAAGCAAGTCAGTGCCAAGACTAGAAAACTTAATTTGATAAAATGAATAGAGACTCTATTTTATCGGAAAACTTTACTTCAAACTTTCTAATTTCAGAGACTGAAATTTACTGGTAGTTTATATGACCCTTTACACTGCTCAAAGAGCACTGTTTGAAAATGATCAAATCGTATTCAATGGAGAGAATACATAAATAGATCCAAGGTTATTTCAAGACATGAAACTAGTTCCCATGCCATAAGTAGAATTTGCCATCTGAAAATCACATATATTCATTACCTCCTAGGACCAAAGTTTATCAGTCACCTCCGTCTTCCATGGTTGCTTTACATTGTAGAAATGGCTATATACCAACACTATAAAGAACAGACTGGGAAAGCTAAAAGGACACTATCTCAATGAAGCCTTGACCAGAACAACTTTTTGACTGACCATAACAGAGTATCATATCACATATCAGCCCCCTGTAAGATGATACGGGGTCAGGTCATTATCAGTTACAACCAATCAGAGATTCCATGTCAAGATCAAACATAGTTCCACGGAAACTATTCAACACAATGATAACTGATAGGATACAAAAACCTCATTTTTTCCTCTGTTTTGTCCGGACCTGTTCAATCTAAAATAGTTTCAATGACTTCCTCAGGGTTGTTTGTTATTGTTTCCGTTCTTAAGGGGACCATCTGATATGTTTAGGATGAAGGGTGTAAGGTCACAAAAAGGACAGTGCATGCCATGTTATCATTAAAATCTTTCAATAAAAAACATTTAATAGGATCGATCCAAATCTGGGAATATCAAACCTGAAGTTCTGAGAATGGAGATTAATCCATGGGGTGCGTATCATTGAAGAAACAGATAAGCAAGGTCAAACAATTGACAAAATTTGAGCTTTGGGATTTTTATAATGACATGTTGAAAGTGACACATGGTTTTTAAGGTTATATCCATTTCTGATTGTTTAAATGTGACATGTTCTTTATGTTCTGTGTCAATTCTGATACAATTTGCAAGAAATAAGAACATGTGCAAAGTTTTGACACACCATCTGCCAAGCTTCTGATATGATCAGTTGGTTTAAAGGTATCATTCAGAGCAGTACTCGTGTGATATCAGTGAAAGTGGACAGGGCAAAGCTGAAACTAGATTAAAAATCTCTCTTTGGAGGGATCAAGGCTATCTGCAATATTAAAACTAACCTGTCCCAGGCAACAAAGTGGGGTTAGGGTTGGGGTTTAATGCCGCTTTCAAGATTATTTCACTTATATCGCGGCTGCTAGTATTATGGCAGGGAGAAAGCCTGCAGTGCCATGTGGCTACTATGCATTGCGGTGAAACCTGCAAGCATCGGCTGGAACTAGCGAACCATGGGTGGTACTTCGCTGAAATTCAGTGTAGCATTGCACCCAAATACAAACAGTTCTCTACTATAGACAAAGCTGCCGTGCCCCTGGCGGGATTCGAACCCCAGACCTCTTGATCCGAAGTCGAACGTGCTAACCACTGCGTTATCCCGCCCCCTTCATCAGGCGTACGTTAAAATTTATTTTATGTCTCTGACATAATTTCACACTTCCTCCATAAGTGAAACATTTCCCATTTAAATAATTTAATTCACCTATTATTCACTAAAAACATGACAAACAAAGTACTTAAAACCTGCCCACTTTAAAATTTTTTTTATTTCTCTGACATCTTTGCACTAGACAAAGTTAAAATCCTATCAATGTGTGACCAATTAATTACAAGCATAGGGACTGTCATATTTCATTTACCTGACAGGACCATGTACATCCCAAGAAGGAGAACTTAACTGCCTCACATGTCGACAATGTACATGTTCGGTAAGGAAACATGTACCAAATATCCTCTTAAAAGAGCTGGCATGCAGTAAGAAGACTATAATTTTGTATAATTCAACACTACACTTTTTGTTAATTTCTTGGTATTGAAATTTCATTTTGGTATCACTCTAAAGTGGCTAGGAAGCTAGACTGGACTAAAAGCTCTTTTTCTATAAACTGTAATGGAGCTGGACGTTGCAATAACAGAGCATTAACAGTAATCGAAACTTTTACCTATGTTTGGGTTGACCGAATTTACATTACACATTACATTTTGTTGGCAATCAATTGCTCTAATAAACTGGTGATCACCTAGACACAAGTACACTGGTCACACTATGGTCAGCTTTCAATACAGAAGGCCAGCTAGCTTGAGGACACTGAGGGAGGAAGAGGATAGAGGGAAGAATCAAGAAATAAAATTATAAGCTATATTTCACTTATTTTTGGTGCTTAAGGCATAAATGTGAGTGCAATTGAACTCATGACCAGAGCGGTCAGCGACATGGGTGCTGTGCCCTTACCTCTATCACAATCGACACGCTATGTTCAAGGAAGTTTACGGAAGTTTCTCATTGCGGAAGAAGTCAGTGACATGACCTGTCTGGCTACAGTGGTGAGAGATTACAATGTCGTGGGTGCCATACGTAATGCTCTTCAAAGTGAAAGATAAAAAAACATGCACATTTCCTGTACATACAAAGCTGACGACGATGTCATGACGGTGATCATTAAACTGTAACAAATGACATACAATGTGAAAACTTTCAAAGATATAAAACTGGCTAGTTATGGGTTGTAAGTAGTGTGGACAAAGATCGGCATGAAAGAAATTTTTAATTCGAACTGTCGTTTTTGTTTTATTCATCATACCAGCTTCTGAAATGCCTCTCAAAGAAATTTTTGTTTTAATTTCACTTAAATAAAATGGTTAATAAAATGTTAAAAAAACAATCAAAAGTTTTGTGTATATGAAACATGAAATGAAATGAGTTCACATATTTCACATTCTTTATTTATAGAGAAACATGCAGTGTTTCAGTTTTCTATGATAAGCATGAAGTGTACTTGGTTTTCACAATATTTAACAATCCTTAAAACATGTGCTTGCAAATGGTAATTCCATGTATGAAAGTGAATACACATTTTCATGTTTCACATGAGAGCTTTCTACTGACACTTAGTAAGTGCAAATGTTAAAGCATTCTTCTATAAGAGCTAGCTTTTGTCTAACTCAAAGACGTTAATTCATTATATTTTAACCTTAACTTCACTTCACATCTCAAACTATGATCCACTCTTGAAAAGCAAGTCTATAGCATGTTCCTCATTTCTGAGAAGCTCCTTTGCAATTTTTGAAAAAATGGTCGTTTTTTAAGAATAAATATTTTTACAGAAGCTAATTGCGAAACTAAAGATAGCCCACCCTAACAGAAAAGAGTTTTACCCTTTGTTCTGTAAAGTACTTGAAAAGTCAAGTTAAGCCTAATATAAAACCCATTCAAAGGAGTGGTGGCGTTAAATTTACGACTTTTATATGTCAATCATATCAAAGTAATATTTGAACATAAAACTCAAATTCAAAGCGTAAGAGACTACCTGATTTAAAAAGCACTTGACTTTGACTTTGTGCAATTCATATTTAACAGTCTCCGTGCTGCAGGCAACTGTTTGTGGCCAAATATTTTGCATGAAATCTAGCTGTGCATGGATGATGTAAAGCTATCTACATTCCTGTGAATAATCCTGGGGACATCCTGTTTTCATTCAAAGGAAAATATTTGAGACACTCCTATGACCTTTTGATGGAATGAATGAACATTTAAATGTTACAAACGTTACCACACATACATCACATATAAAGGAGATTCTGACAACTATGAGGAACGAAGGTAGAGTAAATGGTCTAAAGCATACATTTTGAACATCTTTATTAATGTTTTTTCTTTATCAACTATTCTGCTTACAGATGGGCAGAACAATGTTGTATATCCATAAAACATGTCTTTATTCTTCATTACCTCAACCAGTAGAATGCTTACCAAAGAGGAGCTATGTATAATAAAGCTATTGTTTTATCATTAGAAAGGGTGCACTTGTCCATCCAACTTAATCATTAAAGCTACGAATGTAAAAGATAATTTAAACAATAAAGCTTAAATTAAGGCAAAACTGTAAGTAAATCCTACATTTTCATAAAAAATAGTTATGCATTGATCAAGGAAAGTCAAACATACTTTATAATCAAGACAATTAAACCAATCCAGATTTTTGTAAAAAGAATAAAATTTGAAATTTACATATTATCAATGAAATCAAAAACTCAATATCTATATCATTCAAAACATGAGAGAGATGTGGCATTCAAAAGAAAAGTTTAAACATCCTCAATAAAACTGACAGGAAGAGTAAAATATTGTCTATATATCAGCATGTTAAGTGTTAATAACCGCTTGTGGATTTTATCTCTAAAACTGAAGAGTTCCATGGGAAGTTGCAGATGTGAGTGGATCTCCATGTTCCTTCTGTTCTGTGTAAACGGACTAAAGTGTGAAGTTTATGATAAGAGAAAAGGATCCCATGACATTATTTACGAGAAAATATTCTCTAGGATTAATAAATCATGTAATTGACCTGACATGCATGAAACTTACAGGCTGTGTGGACACGTATTGAGTTAGAAATTCATGCCACTTACAAATGTAACGTTTTTATATTTTGGATCACACAATCTGCAACAGTACATTTCTTGTACTCTTTTCAGGACAACCTGTCACTGGTCTAACTGTCATCTGGACAAATCAAGTCTATAACATTGTAGCAAGTCTAGAAAAGTTAATACATGTATAATAAAGGGGCTGTAGCAGTTTGTTTTTGTGCAAATAAGTTGATGAAATGGATTTGAAAATTAATGATTAGCAACAGAAAAACACCCTTCGCTCTTCGCAAACCCAGGTTAAAAATGAAAGTTCATGCTTAAGCAATGGCAATCATTTTTATCCTTCGAAACAATATAAAGTGTTCACATTAAAATGTCCCCCATGGAGTTTTTTGCCTATTTCGTGACATCGTTATTACCACTACAGATAATTGGTTTGTTTAACGTGATGTTTTACCCTCTAAAGTAATCATAAACGACATGATCATCATTATAAATGGCTATTTTGAAAAAGTAAAATTTGAACAACAATCCCTTTAAGGGTTTCGTACGCACATATCCCTACTGCTCACAGCCAAGATAGTGTAAAGATACATGGCTGTTCCATCTGGAAGTTGCCACTTGCAGAGATCTCAGAGTTTCTTTACATCTTATTTTATTTGGACACTTTCTGAAATTTCACAACTTGTTAGTGTAGACTTCCCCTGCATGTCCCCAGTTTGAATCCGTCTCTCATGGTTGTCCAGCTGGAGGGGTCACTACTGTTGCACATCACGCTTCAGAGGGGCAAACAAGGTTAAATAGTCTATCACCTCAGCTGGGTCAGTGGCAGCTGATATGTCTGGACAGTGTGTAAATATGATGTGATCACGATTCTATATTGATCACAGTTTCGTCTGCCCGGCGAGATCCTATGCCTATTTTGATTATGTGATCTAATGTAGGTACTGCTTATGTAATATAGAAGATATCTTTCATATATATTTAATGCACTGGACAGGATTAGACGTAAGTTATTTCTGTTTGGTGTGTGATAAAATACATGTAACTTAATAACATATTGGATTAAATATGATGTACTTACATAACTTTCATGAATTAGTCTAAACTAAGCAGAACATATGTGTCCAATGTTCATAAAATGTTCATTGTGAAAAGTTGATTAGTTAAAGGGGCAGTAGCACGTTTTTTTCCAAATTTTATTTTTTCAAATTTCCCATTTGTAATGATAGTTTATGTCATTTATATTGACTTTAGAGGGTAAAAAATCTTATTACACAAACCAATAATCCGTATCGGTAATAACGGTGTTGCGTATAATGCAAAAATTGCATGGCGGCCATTTTATTGTGAACACATTTTATTATTTCAAAGGACATAAACGATTCCCATGGATTTACGGAACCATGTACACTCATTTTTAACTTGATTTCCTGAAGAGAGAAGGGTATTTTACTATTATGTGACATTATTTTTCAAATACATTTCATCAACTTATTTGAGTGAAAAAACGTGCTACTGCCCCTTTAATATCGGTTGATTTCCTTGTCAACAAAATGTGATTCCAGTAAATTGTCACTATTTTGGCACTGATGATAACCTATACATCATGAAATTGAGGAACATTTACCAAAATCTACATTGAAACGTCTGTTTTCCCGTCCTTCCTACATTTATATATGTGAACGACATGCAGAAATAATGAAGACATAACAATCATTCATTGATGCCATGCACCATGAAGCAATGATATTAGCAGTAGAGAAACCTAACATCAACATAAACCCTTTTTGGTCACATAGGTACTATATTGCAATATAGAAATAGCTCCATCACCCAGCGGTACACCATACTAACTTGTACATGTATGCTACTGTGTGTTATCAGTGGAGTGTCTGAAGGTGTGAGAAATGACAACACTCTCTCACCTGGCCGTGTTTATAGTCGCACAGGTGTGGAAGACACGATTAATAGGAAACACGGCTATAGTACTATAACGCTCACGAACGTATGTTGTTTCTCAATAATTGAATATCGATTTCAAGTGTTTGACCTGAACCCAAACCATGCGACTTACATTGAAAGAAAACTATTTAAAAGAATTGATTTAATTCAGGATGTTTTCTTAAAGAGATTTCTTTAATATATATAAAGACTTCTCAACCTTCGTTGAAACATTTTTCTATCATTTCTACATGAATTAAACCTTGCAATGAAAATAATTTCCTGTATCATTAGATTAAAATGTTTCGAACCTTCATTCCTCTTTTTACTTCTCATTCTCATTCATTTTTAAACGTTTTTTAAAAGGTTTCAAAATATGCAGGGACACTATTGGAGTGAAAACATTTTTTGTAAAAATCTAAAAATGTTATAAATTTTTTAGGTTAATACCATAAAAAAACAAACAAGATCCATGGATGAACAGATCCATTCTATATGCAGTGAAAGGAGAAAAGCATCTTCTGATTAGCATGTATAAAGCAAATAGTATGTCAAAAGATTAAATAAGGGTCTTCACCCCTATAAAATACACCTTACCCCACGGGCTCAAATTAAGAGGCAAATAGATTTCTTTTTCGCTTCCACCGCCACTTTGAATAGCGCAAGGTTCATTCATACCACCACCTCTATTCACCAAGATAATCTATTACACTTCATTATTTGCCAAATTACATTTTTATCAGATTTCAGAGGGTTCAGGAAACCACCCCAAGGCTTCTGGCCAAGTCTGTCCATCATTGTTATATAGAAAGGTGTAAAAAATAGGAACATCTTCAATTATACAGTAACTGACGGTGAACCACCTCAGGGCTAACAGCGAGTGCCAAAGCTTGGATATTGTAGTCTGCTACTTATTTTCGGACTAAAATATCTATTCTTTTAAAAGTGATAATTTTATCAAACTTTCTGAAAATAATGTTGAAATTTGAATTACAATTAAAAGTTTAATCAAAATGGATCTGAGATTTCTTCCCTTTCAGCTCTCAAAAGTTGTTATAATTTGTTTTGGCTTTTATTGGATATCATGGACTAGATATCACACGTTTTTCCACAAGAATTCTAAAATAGGGATCTGGTTGAGCATTACAAAGCATCAAATGGCTGCTTAAAGGTAGTTCAAGTGACCTGACTGATGTAGCGATACCTAAATGCTCAAAATAGAGTTTTAAATATGGTGCAATGATGGAATGATGGAATGGTCAACCATCTTGTTGTCTGAACTAAAAATCGCATGGGACCTACCGGTACAAATATACCTCTCACACTGGCGAGTAACACAACACTGTCGCTTTATACATCACACCATTTTCTTCAAATACAGATAACTGTCTTTTAATGTATACGGCTTATCAGGTCATGTAATGAGATGTTTTCCCCTCTGATGAAACAATATATTGTATAAACTATGATAATAAATGACAAATTTGAGAAAACAATATATGCAAAAAAGGTCATATGGTCATATAACGAAAAACACATGGACCAAGTATTACATGAAAAAGATATAAAGATGGCTAAAATCAAAAGTATATAAGATTTTTTAAAGCAAAACATTTTTTTACTTGTCTGATGCAGGTTGTAACAAATCCGGGTCGACAGGTATGTAACCATTAATTATAACGTGAATTTCGGTGTATCCTTGATTATGATTGGTTGATTTGAAAAATGTTCTCTATGTTGATTGACAATAAATACTCGCAAGTTGACTAGGGCAAATTTGGTCAGACTAGAGATTGAATTTGTCAGTTTCTCTTAATATTTGTGCCTTCCTCAAATTTGACAGGTGTCATTGTCACTTTCTGTGTATACCTGTATATGCCACTAATTACAGCATGTACAATGTTTTACCCCCTGCATTCTAAGGGTTAAGACGACCGACCAATACTCTTAAACAACCTAGTCAGTGTCTACCTTGTTCAGGTGTCTAAGAGGATACCTGTGAGTAAATGAGTTTTCACCTTTGCAGTGACCCCAACGAATGACCCTGTCATGTTTTCAAAAGCTTCCGCTGATCTTTCGAAAGAGTCTATCCCTCTTTACAGAACTCACTAGGGGTCCAGGTAAGTTTTACCTGTCTTGCCAATTAGCACTCATCAGTCAGGCACCCTGTCTGGGCTGCATCTCATTTTTCATACGGCCAATTGTTGCTTTCAATATAACTGTGCTTGCGGTTTTTGTTAACAGCTACTTTGGTCCTTGCCTGAAATATGTCTGACAGCACCTAATTGAATGTATTAATCTTTCCGCCTCTTTGTAAGGGCTCGTCTACCTGTTGTGTGTATCGGGTTGAACTTTATGGTTATCAAATTATAGTGCTTGGATTTGATTTTGTAATACCAGACTTGATACTACAAATTATAATTTGATTTATATTTCAGAAATATATTGTATGAATTTAATGTTTCAATTGTATATGATAATCATAAGAATTTTTTTTTATTGATGAATTTCTTTTCTGAATTAATCTTTCAATGCCTTTGAAAGAGCCAAGTGTGGTTACTGTAATTTGATTGTGCTGGATTTCAATAATATCAATGGTGAAGCGATCAAATGGTTTTCATGATCGAGATATCATAATTGTATGAATTATAATATTGTGACAGATGAGTTAACTCTCACACAATCTCATAAAATTTACCATTTTTGTTTCAAAAGGAATATTGACAGAAAAATGATAAATTACTAAAATAATTGGTATTTGTATTCAAAGTCTGAATGATGAATTACACATATAATTGGTATTTGTGTGAATGATGAAAAACATGACAGATAACACACATTATGTATTTTCCAGACTAAAGTAAAACAGGACAGGAGAACAAGGATCATCATTACAAGTAGAACTGACAAGAATCTTGACAAAATTTTAAAAGTATTTCAAAGAGATACCATACATTGAAACTTTACATTTACTTCAAATATTAATTCTGTTCATCTCCAACATGAAATGTAACTCACATGATTTTGTTTTGATAAGTCTTTTAGAATGAGTGAGTGAGTGAGTTATTGTTTAATGCCGCTTCGGCAATATCGCAACCATTAGCGGCGACTTTTAGAATGAAATGACATTCATATAAAACTGAAAAGACTTGTGGCTATATTCAAACAAAATCCCAGCAGGAACGTCAAGGACAGTAATGATTGTCAAGACAGGAAAGGATATCTCACTCATAAAGAGCATTTCATTCATTTACTTCATTGTTCATTCATTGTTTGAACAGGTCATGTAATATTTCTTGAACAAATATGGCATCAACATATGCTCAAAGACTTGCATGACAGATTCCAATCCCTTATTGACAGAAAGTTAATCCTTTTATTTTGAATTGTATCTGGATACTGTCAAAACTTGTTTAAGAGACACTGAATATTGCTAAAAGTATACCATTTCTTCATCTAATTCTCAGAAGAAAACTTGACGTGTTATCAAAGAATTCAGGAATTAAATTGAAACTGCAAATAAACTAAAGGCTCAAATTAACCAAATCAGGGTCAAAGCTTCACAACAGAAGCCGGTCAACCTTTCAATTAAAAATTACCACCTTTCTAAATGAGAGTATCGCAATTCCAACTTGAAAGAATGTGAAAGGAACAAAACTCTAAAAGTAGACGCACAACAACACAACAACACAACGAGAAGCAGAGGTCTATCATTAGACTAATCCAGACTGGTCACTTGGGGATAGCTTCTAATCCCTCGGTATTTCAACTCTTTGTGGGTCTCTGACTCCTAAAAGGAAATGTCCAAATAATTTGATCAGATGGAGATATGACGGTGAGAGAAACACATGACAATGATCCGTGTTTGTATAGAAAAGATGACATGAGAGAACTGACCAACAGAGAGAACAGAACCATTAAACAAGAAGACAAGTCACAGTGGACATTCAGCGATAGCTGACATCGACTCTAGAGGTGTGGGTTCGAATCCAGTCTAACATTTCTGAAAATCCGATTTCTCAGAGGCTGTTTACATATTTAATATGATGATACTTCATTAAGAATAAATACTGTTTACATATTTAATATGATGATACTTCATTAAGAATAAATACTTTTTCAGAGTCATATTTCAAAAGTATATAAAAAGAAAGGATAGTTTGTGTTTTTTGTGTAACATATATATCATGTGTGTTTCATCTCATGACAGGTAAATTAATAGCTTATATTTTCAATTTTGGCTGTGGAACTCGTAAGAATACGTTGTTAAAGATTCCATTCCATTCTGAAGATATACATAACCATTCATTTACAGACATGCAAAGACAACAATAGAGAAAACATTTATACAAATTACGTCAAATACATTCCATTAACAACAGAACCAACACAAAAGTGACTACATATCCTTTACCATTTCCTATCCATACAGTTCATCAGAGACTCATGGTGCATGTATACATGTACAGACATAATGTTTACAGCAGAGTTTATCATACACAGCAGTGAACAGAGGAAAGCAATGGACAACAATTGAGAACAACGCTCCCTACAATGGTGAACTATTGAGAACAACACTCCCTACGGTGGTGAACAATTGAGAACAACACTCCCTACAATGGTGAACAATTGAGAACAACACTCCCTACAATGGTGAACAATTGAGAACAACACTCCCTACAGTGGTGAACAATTGAGAACAACACTCCTTACAATGGTGAACAATTGAGAACAACACTCCCTACAGTGGTGAACAACAGAAAATCCACACAAAAGTGCCACATATCATGATATAACTTCTTACCCACATCAGTCATCAGAGACTGTGTTGCATGTATGTACAGACATAATGTTTAGGACAGACTTTATTAAATACAACAGTGAACAGCAACGAACAACCCTTCTGAACAATGAACATATGGAACAAGACTCCGACAACAGCCAACAACAGAGAACAAAAGAGCCCGTACAACCAACACGACAGTGACCCTCTAGACGGCCATTACTTCTAATCCACATTGGTCATCGGGAGAGTCATGTTGCAGTCATTGTGTTGTTGCCGCTCTCTGGGTCAGCAGGCTAAACCTACTGTACTGGTCAATAGTACCGATCAATAGTTACAAGTGGTCAAGACTAGGTCACGCCAACCAGCCGACTGTGGTCAGTATCAATTCTACTGATCTAAAAACAGAACAGAAGACCCTCTGGAATGTCTGAAGATCAATACTGCCGTAAGAGCCCTTAATTAGTCATCTGGTCGTTTACATTGCCACTAGTTTAGTCCTGAAACAACAGACATTTGTCGGGTTCGAATCCAACAATGGACTCTCATCGAAACAGTAAAAGAAATTGTACACTTGTGAAGATAATTTCATCCCAAATATAACAGATATTGAGTAGCTTGTGTATCTATTTCAGTATAATTCTCAGAAATCTCTGAAACGACAAGCAAATGGTCAGGTAAGATAATTACATGGATTGACCACCAGATGAAAGAAAGACGAACAAACAAGCAGAGAACATCTATGATATGATCTGATACAAGATAATTACATGATAGCAAGCCCAGGTTCTGTTCCATGGATCAGTACGCCACTTAATAAAACAGACAACTGAAGATGCCTTGAACCCATCTCTGTAATGAATAACCAATGGTCAAACAAGATAATGACATGTTAGCGTACACCTTGTCAAACATAGATGGATTACAAAATTACAAGATGGACACCACTTTGATGTGGAGACCAGAACGTCAGTGATGTGAGATAGGACAACTCTAATTGTCCAGCGGTATGTTGGAGATTAGGAACAACATGATATGCAGGTGTCATGACAAGGTACATCAGGATATCTTTGTCACGATATGATATACATACCGAGATTCTTCAGCACGCCATTTATGTGTATATGGGATTGGAATTGGACTTGTATTACTTAGCGAACATATTACATTGATATAGGGCAGTAGGTACAAACATGGATAATGAACCTAGGCCATAACTAAAATATAAATATTAATGGTCTGAGGCATGCATGCACAAGATTTCAGAATTCAAATTCAATAATTTCAAGGGTCTCAGAAAAGAACAGAAATATGTATTCGAAATACAACATTTAAAAACAATTTGTACAAAGTAAGCAAATTAAGTCAAAGATAATATTTCTTTCGAATACCGGTACAATCTATGAATATCAAAATCTTAGCAAAATTTAATTCTCATGATGTCAAACAATTCTTAAATTTATTTCCTTGTTTGAAGTCCACATGCTCAACAAACTTCACACTTGAACAATACAAACCCATAACCACAAACTGATCAGTTGGTTTGAGTTTCATGACATTCTATTTAAACTTCAATGACCTATTAAATCTACGGTGATTTATAATCCAAGGATTAAGTTCTAAGAAAGCAACATGGTTCTCAATTCCATGGATGCTCTGATTTTTATCACTCGCTGCATTTTTGTTTAAATTGAGAGTGTGCTTTATGGCCTTTGCCTGACAGCCAAAAGGAAGCACATTATTAAAGGACCATCTTCAAAGTCAATGACCACTGATAAGGACACTCTCTCACGGACACTGGTCAATGCTGGTGGTCCCATTGTGGTGGAAATATGATCACCTTTTCAAATTGTTGGAGATGGCCAATAAATCAGTAACTGCTAAAGACTTGAATGAGCTGGCAAAGCAGTTGTATGTGTTATATGGTTTGGGCCTTGTGCTGTCAACTTTAGCAAGCCTTTAATCAACAGCTTTTCAGAGAAAACAAAGATACTTCATGGGTGATCAACTTCATTAGGTAACAAAGGCAAAATTTCGGTACAGATACAAATACCATTATCAAGCATTTCAGAGTAGATTTCATACTTCTGAATTTAAATTGAGCAACTAGGGCTTGCATCCTTTGAAACTAACACAGTATCATCATTTGGATTATTTGAAAGAAGATGATCTTTAAATCAAAAACACAACATGAAGATCCTACTTACAGTAACCACACATCACATCAATAGATAACAGTGATGCATAACAAAGTTAATGCACAAACAATATGTAAAACTATGGCCAAAGGCAAGAAAAGAAGTTGTCGGTTTAAAGAAACACCTGTATTCTGATTAAAAGGAAAACATTCTGATCCTGAGATTACACCTGTCTGCACTGTCTGAAGTAACAGGATTGGATAACAAATCATGATTTATATAAAAAGATGAAAACAGCACAAATTGATAAAAACAATTTACCTGAGTCAGCGGTTTGAGATGCATCCCAGGTAAAATCCAATTAGAAACACATTTGTGAAGATATCAGCTAGCAGTGAAGCCGTAGAAATGTCATTTTCCACGTAATCCTTGTTGTTGCCCATTTGTTGGAACAAACACTTGGAGTCTTGGAGAAACCATAAAAGTTTATTTATGGCGCCAATTCTGCATGTTTCTTGCAACTGATTCCAAGTAAGATGTCTTGCTACATCCAAAAGAATCCAAACCTTCATACATAAAATAGTTAGCACACTTGCAGGATTTAGAATCATAGTGATTTAGACTGAAAATTCCTTCTTTTTGATGCTTCTTGAAGGTTCTGATTTAATATACATTATTCATTTCAAAATTATTTGAGTTGATGGTCCATTCCTTGTTTTGAAGTGTTGCAAAAAACGATATCCATCACTTAATTCAAAGTCATGAAGAGTTTTACAGGTTTAAATGTCCATTTCTTGATTCAATTATACAGAGTTGAAAATCCATTTCTTGTTTCCAAATGTTGCTGATTCAAACATCAAATTATCAAATAACCCACTCCAGACCATGTTTCGATGGTTATGCATCAACTTTTTGCTACTTTAGCAGAATTTCATTCACATAAATCTCACATTTCTTTTCCTTCAATGACGAGAATTGAGATGAGTTTTTCCGAGAGTAAAAATATTTACATGGTCTGTTTGATGTGTGTAAAGGATCTAAGCTGTGTGGAGAATTCTGAATGGAAACAACGTTCTTGTTGTTACATAAGGTCTTAATATCTCAACATTTCCTTGTGGAGAAGTGTTTGTAGACTCCACAAATTATTTGACAACCACTTTACAATGCATTAACATACAAATACAACCAATCTGACTGATTAACTGAAATTATTCCAAGATAAGGACACATCCTGTTTATTGGTCATACTTTCATTTACACATCAATGCCATCAATTATGATTTAAAAACCTGGGGGTTGTTCCACTAACCGATCAAATCCCTAAGAAGAATCGAAAGCCCATATTTAAAATGGGCTATGATCTTGAAGGCTAACATCTGTTAGTGGAATGGTAGCCTCCTAGTACTGAGATCGTCAGTCATAATCCAGTGTTAATGTAAGGTACTTCAACTAACTTTGCGCTATGAGAGTTAAACATTTCGGCCCAGAACTTTTACATAGGGACTTGTCTGTCCCACAGGCCATTATCCTTATTGAATGAAGGTCTAGCAAATCTGCAATTCTATGTTTTATCAAGACAAGAGAGCTCAACAGAAGATACATAGAGAAAGGGGAGCTAGATCTCTGAGGCTTCTTTGAATGTTTCTCTCCATCCTTTAGATCTCCATTATTTAGATATCCATTATTAAGATCTTCATCCTTTCAATCTGCAAGGCCCGAGACATGATCACACTCCTACAGGAAAACAATTTGAACACTTTGATTAATTAAGCTAAATTGAACTGAAATCTTTCTGTTTCATTTTAAAAACGTATTCCAAACTACTTCTTTTCAAAGAGTTCTTGTTTACAAGTCATTCTTTGGCATCATGTTTCCTTCTCTTTTATCTCTTATTACCTACACCCGTTAATAAAGTGATTCTGGCTTACGACTATCTACATCTGACACACCCTAACTCTTGCTCCTTCAAATAGTTCTGTTTCCAAAATTTCTCGGAATAATGTCTACGAAGTGATTTTTCTCATTTTCTTGAAATATTGTTTTTTATCAAGTGATTTCTTCTTCAAACATTTCTTCCTCATTTTCTTGGTATGATGTTTATAACCAGTGATCTCTTCTTCACATATTTCTTCCTCATTTTCTCGTTATGATGTTTTAATTAACAAGTGATTTCTTCTTCAAATATTTCTTCATTTCCTTGGAATGATTTTATCATCAAGTCACTTCTTCTATAATAATGATACATTCCTCACGACGGAAGTGATTCTGAGTTTGCAGCCATCTTGACTCCAGACTGATGTCGGCATCTTTACACCTGAAGAACAACAAAAGAAATATTTAATTTAACAAAAATATGCATTTATTGAGTAAGATCTAAAAGTGATTAGAATTATAATGATTTCTTTGAAGAAATTATTTATAAATGCTGAAATCCATCATCCTCAAGTTGCAAATTTTGTGGTGAGGAATTTGGAAAACTTACTTTTACATGAAACCAGCTTTGATCAATACAATAAAGATGGACTCGGAAATAAAACTAACCATCATACACAACGGAAATCCCAGTAGCTTACTTTAATTTCATCAAAGATATGTCCTAGTTCGAACAACTCTTTTAATGTTTGAAAAATCAATTATGATGAAAAACTTCCAAAACATTGAAATTCATTGTTGCAAAAACTACGAAAAGAAATTGCCAATTCTGAAGATAAAAGTAAAACATTTCCCTTCTCATTTCCACAGTGGATTGAAAATTCAATTGCATAGCAGCATGTCATCTCTTAAGTAAACGTCTTGAAGACAGTTTGATCGAGAAAAAGAAAATACAGGAAGGAAATAAAACAGTCTGCGTGCATCAAAGAAGCCAAATGTTTCCCCAAGGTGGCGGTGCCTTATGTAGATCTCCATCATGCTAAAGAGATGTAGTTTTTTTCACATCAGCAGACCTATCCAGAGAGATATAGCAATTTCACTATGCATTTTTTTCATAAAATAAATACCTTTGGTAGGGTTTAATATTAATTCTTTTTTCTCAAATGAAAGAAATTGGAAGACCATTTCACAAGGAGTTATTTATGGAAAATGTAAATTCAAAAGTTATGGATGGTTGTTTTTGAAAATTAATCAAGCGATTAACCCTTAACATGCGGGCGACGGAATAATCCGGGCGGGCTATAAGCGATTCGTAGGTACTCCAGTACGGATCCCGGATCGGTTACTTAGAAGAATTCACGCCTGTCTATGTACTGGGCTAGCCTCCATACCGGGTCCCGAGTCGATTGTTTCCGCGACTCGCTGCATGAGAATGGCTGTATTTATGCCTCGCAGCCCGCAATGAGAATAAAACTTTCTTCAGTGTCTGGTCAGAACGTCCAGCAAAATTCACACCAATTTGCGTGTGCATTGTTGACCCGTAACGCATCGATAATTAGCTTTACAAAAGGCCAATTTTGTCCTGCTTCGCTCCGATGGCTACACTGCCCGGCGGCTAATTAGCACCTAAGTGTCTGCACTGCCCCGGGGTGAGATAGGCCCGTACAGGCTTATCTGTCTCGCATCCCGCCACATGGGCAGATAGCCTATGCTTATCTGTCTCGCATCTCGCCACATGGGCAGATAGCTTCTAATTACGGGAAGATATTGCGATAAGCTACCTTTCTCTCGCACTTCGTATCATATGAACCAATTGGTTGTTTTCATTTTTTTTTATACCAAAATAAAGAGGAAAGAATGGCCTTTATTCCCATATAAAAATCGCAATTGCGCTAACATAACTGAAAATACAGCAATCGCACAGAGATAGCCGACTTTCGCACTTTTGAATTTTGATACATGTGGCGCATTTACCCCAACATGCCTCGGCGCTCTATTTCTAAGAAACTACTTGGGATATTTTAATAATTTTTTTATCAGTATATAGATAAAAGAATTGTCTTCAATTCCATATAAAATACGTGTATTTTCGGCAATAACTTTTGATGCGCCAGGTGTCGCGCAGAAGGTGATATTCGGCTTTGAATAAGTGGCGCTCTTAGCATATACCATCATTACGGGCTTTATAACTTGTGAACCGCAAGTCCGATTTTTATAATTTTTACATCATTGTAAAGAGAAAAACATTGTCTTCAATTCCATGTATAATGCGCATGTTTTCGGGAAGAACTCTGCATGCGCAAAGCGCCGCGCCAAAAGGTATAATTTTCGCACTTCATCACTTTTGAACCGCAAGTCCGATTTTTATAATTTTTACATCATTGTAAAGAGAAAAACATTGTCTTTAATTCCAGATATAATGCGCATGTTTTTGGGAAGAACTATGCATGCGCGAAGAGCCGCAATATTGATGTACGCATAAGTGAAGAAGTATGATAATATATAACTAAAATACTGTTCTTTTGATACGCAAATATAGAGCTTTATAAACGATGAACAACTGTCATGACGGAATTTTGTTTCCAGTTTTGGAAAAAAAATTATAACATAAAAGTGAAAATATATTTGAGTACGGGACCAGCCGCTCGGGAAAAAGCCTTTTCGTGGGAATATTTTCTCAGGAAAATATTTCACTTTTCGGAGTTTCTAAAAATGCGTGAACATTTTTGTTACTGATGCCATTTGCGAAAGGTTTTTATTTCTAAAATTCAAATGCGAGGGCGCACCTTTCCAAACCATTTGAATTGAATTTATTATTTTATCTTTTACATTATTGAATAAAAGACGTTTCATTCAATAAGATTTGAAGAATTATTTATATGTGTAGCGGACTGAACTGAGCAGATGGAGAATTTGATTCCTCACCACTTTTATTACCAAAGTTCTTTTGTATCACAATTACTTTTTTAGGTATTAGTTTTTTCGTGAGCAGGGGAATTTCCGACGGGATTCGCCATGACATAATGAGAAAAAATTCCCATGAACATGGGCGTGGTCCGTCATCTTCGGGACCGACCCACAAGTATAAATATCTACCGGGGGGTGCGCGGACCCCCCCGCTTTTGGTCGCCACCCCCCAAACTTTTTGTGCAAATTATTTTTTTGTTTCTACTTTGAAATAAAGGTTCGTGTCATTCCGAGGTATGAAGGTTTCTGCTATATATGTCGAGAGGGCATGGGAACCCATTCCCAATAGAATCCGGGGTTCGTCCCATAGGATTGTTCCTCGGAGTCTCTCGTTCTCAAAAGAGAACATGGGAAACCTGTCCCGCGATTGAATCCGGGGTCCGCCGCGGAAGACGGGGACGGGAATTCCCGGAGAGCATGGGAGTATGCTCCCATGGGTCCGGGCTCCGCCTCGAGAGACCGCTCCTTGGATGCTCTGCTTCTCGAAAAGAGAAGTCATTCGGCAACTGACAACCCGAGCTTCCCTGACATAGTAGTTTATTTTCCGGGCCTCGCGCCCGGTGCTACACGTCGCCGAGGAAATCAGAAAATGGTCCGTTTGACATATGCGTCGGAAAAATCGGCGCGATGTCAGAAGCCGTCGGCGCTTGCGGCGCAGTCGTCCTAGATGCGCCGGGAGGTTCTGAAACTGGCAAATGAACGTCCATGAAGCTCACATTCATTATCTCTGTATGTTTATTGTCTCTAATCACATGTTATATGTTGCATACATCTAACGCATTTTCAATCATTTACAGGTTGAAGCAGAATGCTGCGCGGACGTGGACGCAAGGCCCTGCGACGGCCTAGGACGTTGCATACTAGGACACGCAGCTTTGAAGCCGTTACAAGCGACGACGACTTCATCAACGAGATCCATGCTGATGAAGCCTCTGATATGGAGTCAACTGACAGTGATGGTAGCAGTGGTTTAGACAGTGATGATGCATATGATCGGGACACTGTAATAGATAGTGAACATGGTGACACAGATGCTCTGAGTGATATAGAGACAGAGATTGCCAGAAAGATTCTAGCCGCCGGTAATTCCACCGAAGAAGACTTTAGTGGTTTTGAGGAGGAGTTTGCCGAAATACCACAATATAATCATGATAATTCACAGACGTTTGATGAGTGGGTGGATGGTCCGCGGCCACGTGTAAACTTGCCTTTCACTGGTCAAACTGGGTTGCGCCAGTTCATAGAACTTCCTGAGAACCCTGAACCTATTGACTTTTTCAATTTGTTTATACATAATGATGACTATGAGGATATGGCAACGGAAACCAATAGATATTTCAAACAAGCAATGGAGGACAAAATTCTAAGACCCCGTTCAAGAATGCAACAGTGGCAAGACACTAATGCAGAAGAGATGAAGGTATTTGTAGCCATGACAATTGCCATGTCATTGGTTGTGCAGAGAAACTTTGCTGATTACTGGTCAACAAGTGATGTTACCTCAACGCCTTTCTTCGCCAAGTGCATGCCCCGAGACAGGTTTTGGCTTCTTATAACCTACCTACACTTGGCTGACAACAGGAGGATGCCGGGCCGTAACACCCCGTGCTTTTCACCAATAAATAAACTGGGACACTTGTATAACCGGATAGTTCACCGTTTTTCAAGAGTGTATAAACCGCATCAAAACATTTCAGTCGACGAGGGCATGGTGCCCTGGAAAGGTAACTTATCTTTCAAAGTTTATCTTCCCGACAAGCCTAAGAAGTATGGGATAAAGGCTTTCATGTTGTGTGACTCGCACAACGGATACGTTTGCAAGTTCAAACTCTACACTGGAAAAACGAATGAACCGGTTTCTGAAGGTGGCAAAACTTATGATGTAGTCATGGACTTGGTGAACGACTACGTTGGACAGGGGCATCACATCTTTATGGACAACTACTATTCGTCCACAAATCTGTACATAAATTTGTGGGAGCGGGGAATAGGTGCCACGGGGACGTTGAGAGCCAATCGAAAGGGACTTCCTGATTCAGTCAAGAAACCTAAAAAGAAAGCCAAGCAAGGGGACATGACAGTTTCTCACAACCATGGCCTACTCGTTCTTCGCTACGAAGATAGAAAATCAGTGCTTCTCATGTCTACTGTTGAAGATACACAACTTGAACAAACAGGGAAGAAGAACCGGGCAACAGGGGAACCAGTTCTCAAGCCGCGCATTGTAACAACGTACAACAAGTACATGGGAGGTGTTGATCGGGCCGACCAGATGTTGTCGTACACGCCGTTCCGAGTGAAGACCCTGAAGTGGTGGAAACGGGTTTGGTTTCACGTTCTCAACGTTGCCATGTTGAACTCTTACATCGTTTATAAAGAATATAGCAAAGATAAACCTCTAAAAACAAGTCGGGAATACAGGAAGGCTTTGGCGCAACATATAGTAACATTTGCGGACAAGGAACAAGTTCCATCACTTTGCAGACGTCCCCGTGGTCGGCCGAGCACGAGCGACGAGAGTGTCACTCGTCTTCATGGACGTCACTTTCCGACGAAGATTGAGCCTGTCGGAAGGAAGAAAAACGTCACAAGGATGTGTGTGGTATGCTCTAAGGCAAAACGCGCCGTCCTCGCAAAACAGATTGAAGAAGGCAATGGGCCAGCAAGGAAGAAAAAACGAGTAGGCAGAGAGTCTTCTTATGAATGTACAGATTGTAATGTTTCTCTGTGCGCCGCACCATGCTTCAAACTGTACCACACCGCCACTGACTATTCCAGGGCTTACATCACTGCCACGGAAAAAGAAAGAAATGAAGAAGGGAATGAAGAAGAAGAAAATTGAAAGTAAAGAGAGCCGAAGTGTGGACTAGTATATACACATTATATACATACCTTGTTAGGTCCCTAAAGCTGTTCTGCGCACAACCGCAGGTAAATATTGTGTATATTTGTACATAAATGCATTGTAATTTCATTGTAATACATGTCATTGCAAATAAAATATTCTTTATTTTATCAAAGAGACAGAGAAAGTGAATGCGAGCTTTCATTGGAAGTTCAGCCAGAACCGCATCATAAAAAAACACCCATAAATGCTGAACCGGGTGGCCGATTTTCATAAAACTTACATGGGGTAAAGAGGAAAGATTCGGCTTTGATTCAATATAAAATTTATACATGCGCACGAAAAACTAAAGTTGCGGCACGTGCCCCGATATGCGCGATAGTCAAAAAGTTGCCTCAAAGTACCGAGGGTACCTTCATTTGGCACGCTATAGCTTCCGAACGAAGTTGCGCATTTTTTTTCTTTTTACATCATCGTAAAGAGCAATAAATTGTCTTCAATTCCATGTATCATATGTATATGCGCAGCGAAAAATAAACATGCGGCAAATGATGCGCCAGATGTCGCAAAAAGTTAGTTTTTCAAAAATGAATTTTCTAAGTACTGGGGGTGCCTTCCTTACGCTCTTCATATATTGCGAACCATTTGACGTATTCCAATAATTTTTATATCATTGTAAAGAGGAATAAATTGTCTTCAAGTACATACGTGTTTCGCATGCGCGCGAAATAATTTACGATTTTATAAAGCTGGAAATAAAGACAAACTTTACACCGCGCAACATGTATTGCGTTCGCCGCGGTGATTAGTGTATGCTGTGCTCATTAGTACCCATTAGTTCCACGCGCGCTCGGCTCTGGCACCCTCGAGGAGGTCTCGAGGAGGTCTCGAGGAGGTAACGGTACTGTAATTAGCACAGTCCCGGGGGGACCAAGCAGTGCCAGTAACTTGGTGCGCGTCGGGACCATTCACGTGGTACTGTCGGGGTAGCGTCACTCTCCTTTGGTTGGTTATATTTTCTGAACCATAAGTCGTATTCTAATAATTTTTACGTCATTGTAAAGAGGAATAAACTATCTACAAGCACATATAAATTTCGCAATATGCGCGCTCAGGAGTTTTGATTTCATGAAGCTGGAAATAAAGACAAACTTTAGATGACAATAGAATTATAACCATAGGTAGCATTCTAATATTTTTTATATCATTGTAAAGACAAACATCTGGTCTTCAAGTCCATATAAAAATTTCAGTAGCGCGCTCCAAATTCATGATGTTATAAGGCCCGAATTAAAGACAATCTTTACAAAGTAATAGAAAAGTAAAGAAAAATCGTAAAAAAATAATTCAAAGATGCGGGTATAAAGCAACCATTTGTGTACGGGTACCGCGACTTGAATTTGTATTCAACGCCCGTATATAGCCCGTATTCGCCATGTAGATGCGGTATATTTCGTAAAAACGGTACCGGAATCGCCGCCTGGAAATTCCGCCAGCAGAGCTCGTTAGTGCCTAAGCTCAAACTACTGCTGCGAGCTGCGAGCCTGTAAATTCCGCCACAGGGGCTAAAAAGGGTAAAATATATATACGCAACGTAAGGGTTAAGCTTCTAGGATAAAATCTAATGAAGTAAAATGACGATGAAACAGGTTTTTTGACATCACTCTGACATGAGAACAGATGATGGCAGAGATGAGTTCAGAGACTAAATTAGTTCATTTAAACTATTAAAAGAAAACAGATTTTGGATGATAAATAGAATCTCAATCTCTTATCTTTTGATATCAAATATATCATATCACTTGTTCTTTGTATCACATACCTTACACAGACTTCAAGATGATAAGTGTACATGCAATTAAAAGAAATATTTCCAGGTTATCAAAATCTTGACAATCTCCTGACATTTTAAAAACTATTTGATGGAGGAGCACAATCCTTCTGAAAAGCTGACTTACTTGCAATAAGTTGAAGGCGATTGTGTGGTTTTATATCAGTGCGCATGTGTGTGCATGTGCTTGTTTCACAACTGTTTTAGAAACCATATTTATTCTAAAGGAATATTTTAGTGTTTCATAAGCCTATATGTAGGCTGGACTTTACTTTTTACTTTCCTTCGATAATTGTATGCCCCATTATGTATAAATGCAAAGTGTGATACTTGTAAACTAAGTTTTCTTGTGTATGAAGCATAAACGTGTTAGCTGTGGAATTTGTCAGTGTAAAACATTCTGAGAGGTCACTTTACAGGAGTGAAAACTACTTAACAAAGGGACTAATCAGATATTGGGTATGGGCCCTCTATCCCGGTACATTCAGTGAACAACAGCTTAACTTTCGAGAAGCTTATTGCATTTGGAACATTTACTTCAGATCTTGAACATAAGTTTGAAATTCATAAATTATATAACCCACAAGCATCCAGAAAAGTATTCTATCAAATTTCTTCCAGAACAGCTACAACATTTCTCAAAGAATATGCAGAAGGTATTCAGAAAGCTTAAAGCAATTGCCTTATTGATCAGAACGCAGCAATGACCTCACAAACGATAGCTTTCATCCGCTGCCTCGTAAGTAATCAAACAACCGTTTGCAAGTCTCCACTAACAAGATGAGACCAAGACCCCTGATCTGACATCAGACCTCCAGACCATGTAATGACTAATTGGATACAGTCTAGACTTGCAAATGGCGGTTAAGCAAAGAGATGGGATATATTCCATCGGCTCGTGGCAGGTGTCTGCCCTGGGTACAAGACTCTTCCTGTGTTGTACTGTTATTGGAGTGGATCCAGACTTTGATCCAGGCTCTTATTATGGGATATTTTGTAGACAAGATGAAAATTTTGATTTTTGATAAAAAACCAAAATTTTAATTATGGAAATAAAACTAACAGGAGCCCTTGAGAATTTAAGATCATCTCTGCTAAAATGCGGTAGAATTGGGATCTAATAAACTGTATATCGTTAGTTGAGCTAGACTGTAAACCGATCTTTATTCGATATTCCATTACAGGAATCCCTTGAGCTGATGTAGACTGTGAACGAGGCTTAAATTTTTGATGGTAAGTACTGCATCGACATCAGACAGGTGCTTGGTCTCTGTAGTCTGTCAATGGAGTTGATCTAGACGGTGAGAGAGTCTCATTCATTTTTACTCATAACTTCATGAGAGGAGTTGTTTTTAATTTTATTTTGATATTTTTGATATTTCATTATTAGAGCAGACCTAAACTGTAAGCCAGTCTATTTCATTACCGAAAGATAGTCTTGTACAAATAGATTGTAAATATTCCATCAACTCGACAGTGGCAGATGCCTGTCTGTGGGGATGAGACAGTCTTCCTGGACTGTGTTACTGGAGCCGATGTAGACTGATCTGGCTCTAGAGGCTTTATAGTATATCTAGCAGTAAATGTTGAAATCTGATCAATAAGTACCACAAATCTTGTGCCTAAAATAGGGAGATCTCAGAAATTCTGATGATCTTCATTTAATTTTTGTCTAGACAACATATGCTATTCTAAGAAGTGCTATGTGTGTTTGTGTTCTAGAGAAATCGAATTTTTTTTCGAAAGTCTCTGACGCTATGTTCATCCAGAGAAATCCAGCCAGCAAGTCTAAGGTCTGAGGCTGGAGAACCTCAGCAAGTTTAAGAAAGTCTCAAACTTATTTGTTATGTCTATCGAACTCCATCCAGTCTAAGAGTTTTTGATGTTCATATTTGAGAAATGCAAGAACAACCGAGCACATCTAAGAAAGTCGAGAGAAAGCGAACAAGTCTAGGAGTGGAAGTCTTGGATGCTCAGACAATTACCCATCTAGGTGTCTGGCTGCAATATATTCGACAAGTAATCCTATATGAAATTGTGCCTCGTATCAATCTGATTATGGGAAACCCTTCTGCCATTATCCATTACAGCATGCATGTCCGCTGCGATCTGCAGTCTGTACAAGAATGCGGATAAGACAAGCAAATAAGGACAAAAGATTAATTCTGGACAGAAAATTGTACGAAAACCTATGTTTCAATTAGCAGATTGGACAATGGCGCTTTGTCAGATCATCTACAGAAATTGAGATACTTTGTGTCTGATAGGATCAGAGGAGGTCTGAGAATACTGAATAGGAATCTCGTCATTTCCATCTTTGACAAATTTCATCTCTGAAAACAGAAGACTAATTTCCTGGTTGCATCTTTACCAATAACTTTTTGCACTATTTTAGCACAAGTTCATTCAAAGTTTGCACCCTACCTTAAGAATCAAGTCAAAGAGAACTGTCTGTTATCATAAATGTTCACAGTTGAACATGAAGCTAAATGTTCTGAAGATGTCATTTAATATTGACAATATCAGTCAGTCCGAACATAAGGTACAGTTATGAATATAATAGGAATGTCTGCATATAGTCCGATTCAAACAAGTACGCTATGTTTACAAAATTAAAATAATCCCATGCCACACTTAAAGCTTATTTGTCAGATTGAAGGGTGTTTTACCAATAATTCATTCAATCACTATCTTTATCTTACATCTCCTTTTGTCTTAAAACAAAATAAGTAATCGTTATACATGCATACCATTCACATTTGAATTTGAATTCAATTTGAATTTCCATGAAACCAATGTTTCAAAATATGACAGTTTACCGGTAGATGATCTTTCACAAACAACAGTCAAGGTAAATCACTCAATCACCAACATATCCAAAGATACCTGAACCCAAAATGTTTAATCTGAGGAAGCTTTTTCAAACAAATACATTCTCAATAACATTTCTGCCTACAGTCATCTCTGGCAAAGTTATAGGAAGTATTTCAACCAATCACCTATATAGGACCCAAAAAGACCCAAAGACAATGTTTAATTGAAGTCAGTCTCCTCTTTACTTTTGCATAGGACAATCATGATTGCCTTGATGGCAGGGATCCAGACTACAAGACACCTCCACTTGTCTGACAGTGAAGACATCCATCACAGTAGCACAAGAGAAACCATTACCTCAAAACCCTCCTTTCAGGCATCTCTGAGGAAATGGTTATTTTCTGAAGACATAATGGTCAGAATGGTTTAGTGGTCTGGAGAGAAATGAAACCCTCTGACCAAGTATAATGGACATGTCTCTTTGAACTTTGAATATTTGTAAACGACATAATTGAAAGACATGTACATACAAGAGACATGGCATTTCTCTACAAGGGAGGATGATGGAGATGTGCCTTTGAACTCTGAAGATGACCTAATTGAGAGCAAGTCATGAATTTGAGTATGTTCACCCTTTACTTGTCGGCACTCGTATATACTCATAGATCTAAACATATTTCTATGTATATTTCAATTAGTATATTGAGGAATCTCTGTATCATTGAAGATGAAGTCAGTTATGTAGGCTTTGCAATGACACATCCAGAAGGGTGGGGATTGGGAGGGTGCACCCTCTCTTAACAAATTCCGGATCCACCCCTGTTCTGCTATATTTCACTTGCATTTTGAGTAAGAAAAGATGAAGCAGTTCAACCTGAAGCAATACTGTTTGGTTAAGCAGTGAAAGAGCCTTGGAATCATATATTGTATGTGATTCTATGTAAACGGTAAGAGTATTTTCACATTCTCAAAATACTGAGTTAACTCAATAATCAACCCGTATCCTACTGAAGAAGTACTAAATCTAGTACGCCTTTTCCCAAGTTTAACATGATGATTCCTAACAGTTAGCTACGCAGAAATAGTAAGCACCAGTAATTGAACAGACAAAGGGTTAAAATCTTTATGTTCAATGGCCTCAGACAATCTCTCTCCCCATTGAGATGGACGTACCATGTAAAACATGAAAGGGCTGGAACTAAATCATCTTGTTTGTATACTGGTGTATATGATAGAGCTGTCTGGCGTCTAAATACTTGTCAACAAGTTCCTGCCCACTCGAGGCGGAGGTATAAGACAAATATTTCCTATCATATCAGGGAGAGCAAGGACTCCGGAAGCACTTAGAAAATTAGCATGCTTCTCAAGTGTATCAACAAACAAAGAAGACAATATTGAACACATTATACACCTTGTTAGGCCAGTAGAGATAGGTCAGTTAGGAAACCGTGGGTACCGTTCTAGCCGTTAACGTTCTTTGCCCCCAGATCAATCTCAGCCAATGATAAAAGATGGGCTTAAGACTGATCTACGGGCTCAGATCGGTTAGTTTGAACATTTGGTGATGTGTTCTGCTTCTTTTCACATGATAAAGAGAAACTGTTAATGTTTTTTGTATTGGAAGATGCTGTCCAATTGCATATTAGAGATTTTTATACCATATGATTTCTTTATTTCTATGCAACAAACTTGAACAAAGTATCAAGGAAATTTCTTTTTCAATTATAACATACCAGCTAACTGTTGTTTTAAAGATGCATCCATTGTGTTCCATAAAATTTTATTTCGCTTAGATACAACATACGATATGTGATGATTTCAGTTGAACCAATTTCTCTCAACTTGCATATTCATCCCCAATTGTCAAATATATCATATTTACTACTTTCCAATTAAAATTGCGAAACATCATTATGCATGTGCAGAAAGCGAAACTAAACGCCCCATGTACAAGCACAGCTAGTCGTTATAAGACCTATTATGAATACAAATTTGTCTTTTTGTCTGTTTGAAATAAGTTTCGAAAATTACGTTTGACTGATTGACATGCGCCATAAGCGATGCATTGTCCGTTTTTCGATCAGAAATCAATAATTTTACCTTTATATCACCTGTATACAGAGTCGACTATCATGAAAATGACAATTTTCGGCAAAAGTCATTACTCCTTGATAGAATAACACTATTATTAACGTTTGGCATATGTGACCCCAAACAACACAATGAATGTACCTTTAAACAATAAGTATGGGAAGGTTTCACAGAAAAATTACTTTGATATTATTGCTGGGCTTTTCTCGAGTAGCAAAAAGATAAAATCATTAAGTTTGCTCATCAACACTTCACTGATATTATAGATTCAGATAAAAACATAACATCAAGTCTAATGCTTAAATCAGCACAGAATGGAGATCAACAAAAGCCGTTTCTGTGCCAGCTAAAAAATATTAATTTTCCCAATAATGGATACCTGACTTCAGAGAGGCTTAGCCAATGACCCGCTCAGTTCAAGAGGTGGCAGGAATGACTGAACACTGCCAATGCATATTGAAAAGGCTGTCTGGCAATGAGTCTGCCTCGAAAGCCACAATGGATTACATCGCATAAACTGATTATTGAGTGGTGGTTGTTTCCCTGAAGAATTGATGCAATTCTTTAATGTGCCCATGAGTGGTTGCATTAGACTTGATAAATGACAATTTCTTGTATTTTGAGTATTAGCTCCATAAATACAGAGTGACAGTGTCTAAGGGGACATAATCACTTGAGCTATGGGGCTGCATACCACTGAGAAATATCAAATTGATGGAACACTTTTTTCAGGCTGTCGACTCCTATTTAGGATGTAATCATTTTTTATATGAAAATCTCAAATGTCTTATGAAATATCTGAACATAATGAGCATTGTATTTGACTTTTGTGGAAATACAGAGTAGTTGTTCCTTACATCATGGCAGCTCTTAGTATTGAAAGGAGAGAGACTACAATATAGAGGTTATGCTTTGCTGTGAAACCTGGGAGCATGGGCTGGAACAAGTCCACCATGGGTGATACTTCAGTTAATTTCAACGTAACAAAACCTTACTGCATGTGAACAGCTGACAAAATGGCGGAGCCCTCCAGAGAATGTGAAACCCCAGGCCTCTTGAAGTTGAACACGCTAACCACTGGAAATATTGCACATCCAAAAGGTATTTTCTGCCTTATTATCAGTCAATTCTTTTACCAAAAATTTGGTCCTTAGAACGGTTTTGAATCTAAGAAATTCACAATTAATCTCTTAATTCTCTACAAGACATCAGTATATGCATAGAACAGGGTCTTTATTTTCAAAACTCCCTCAACACTGAATTGTTTTAAAGATAATATTGTATGCATAGTATTTGTTGCTATCTCAGAAAGTTGGTTAGACCACATGTCCAAGCTTGTGTACACCCAGGAGAAAGGATTAATGTAAATATCACGTTAAGCCTGGCTACTTAATGAGAAAACGAACCATTAATCAAGCTGTCGTTTTGCATCTATTTCTTGTGTTAATCAGCACCTGTCCACTGTGAAATGAGCGACGTGCTGAAATCTACGAGATTCTCTTCATCAAGAAGATAGTGAAATGCCTGCCCTCCTCACAGCATCAGACAAATGATTGGTTAAATGTCTGTGTGATATAACATTGTAATCATACATGTGTCTCGTTCCAGCCAGAGCAGGGGTGGATCAAGGATTTAGTTAAGAAGTTGTGCACGCTCCGACCTCTCTACTGCCTGGATCAACAACTGCAGTGCAAACATTACTGACAACATCTTCAATGATGTTGAGAATCTTTAATATACTTGAAATACAAAGCTATATAACATAAACTATTTTTTTGACTGTAGTTAATGTAAATTCCTTTTGTGGTATTTTTATCTTATAAAGAATTTCAATAGTTGTTCAAATGAATGAACAAAGAAGTTGATCCACAGTTTATCATCATTATAAATTCTAGTTCTGTCGCAAGAAAAGCACCCTCGGCCTGTGAGGCATAATCTGGGATTAGCAGCCTCAGAGTTCAGTAAGAGGAAGGGTTGAAGAAACATGAGCAGGTGACAGGAGCACTTCCCTTTACTACCCTTTACTGGGTGAATTCACCAATACAGTTCCTCTGAATCACAAGAATCACAGGAATCACATCTTGTGGGCACCAGTAGTGATATTTGTTTGGTCAGGGGTTACTGCTTATCATTGGGTTACCTGTAATGTAGTGAATTGTGTTACCTGTAATTAGTGTACCAGCAGGTCAAGATTTAAACTGCATAATTGATCTTACTCATCAAAAGAGAGGCAGCACTTGTCCAAGGGTTAGCTGGGGAGGTTGATCTTGGCGGTTCGTACGGATCCACTAACAGATATAGATGGATCATACTCTAATGCATGAACACTAGTAAAGGAAAGAAGACAGAGGGTGTATCCACCAAACGTAAGAACAACCAGAGGGCGACATCTACAAGGAACATGTTTTAATGTGACGTCTGATGAAGCCACCCTTCAGGGTGGCGAAACGTTATATTAAAACATGTTTCTTGTAGATGTCACACTCCAGTTGTACGCTGATTGATACACCCTTTCTTCATTATCAAAGGGTGTAGAGATTTTCACAAGTGATGTATGTTCACATGTACAGGTTTCAAACATAATTAAAACATAAATTCTAGTTTTGACATAAACAAAAGCTGTGTCAGGGTGAATCTTGGATAAGCATTTCAAGGGTTACAAGAGCAACACAAGCAGACGGACACATTTCGTTAAACTATTCCTACAATGGATATCCTCTCTGCGCCTGCAGTGGAGGAGCACATGCTGACTGTCCATGATAAATGAGGACCTTCCCTCGAGAGTACAGACTCCATCTAGAGTCACTCACTTGTATGATATGCATGCATTTAAAGGAATTCAACAAAGCTTCAGGTCGTCCTCTATTCATCCTCAGGTGTATTATGACACGGAAGATGTACATTGCCTGCTTCAACACATTTTAAGCAATTTTGTATTGGTATTTGTTCCTTGTTTTGACTTTAACCTTTCAAGGTTATTTATTGTAGATACATCATCATGGGGAGGATACAAGTCTAAAACCTATTTCACCTAAAACCTATATTTACAACTATGGCAAAGATGTGTAATATAATGAAGATATGGCATTTAAAAATAACTATAAGTAATTTCATAAAGCAATATCATCCTAACCAAATACACTAATCAAGAACGAGAAATTGTCACAAATGTGTCTATGTCCCCTGCTGCAAATGAGGAATGAGCTAAAAGGATGGACACACAGCTTGTATCGAGTAGCGACCATTACATGATTGATTCAATTGTTATTATATCGGGCTACAAACATTTTAAAAATAGAGCCATGGGCTCTGTAGCTCATCAGTATTTCATTGATTTATTATCTAAGGTTGAATATCTAAGTTATCTCAAGTAATACATTGTTAACAAGTAAAATAATATGGGTTTTAGATCATGACCCCTGTGACCCACATTTGGAGTCACAGGGTCACCAATCCTACAATTAAGAATCACCTTTGACCAAAGAATCTTTACACAACATTTCACCTTTCTACAGCTTTACATATAAACTCGAGAAGATGAAAATAGGTTTTTGGGTCATGACCCGTTATCTAGATTGGGGTCATGGGGTCACGAAATCTACAATTTAGAATCCCCATTGGCCAAGGAGTCTGCACACAACTTTTCAGCTCTCTAGACCTGTTGGAACCGGAGAAGAAGATGAAAATAGGTTTTTAAGAATGTGACCCCTCTGACCCCATTTGGGGTCATGGGGTCACGAAATCTACAATTTAGAATCCCCATTGGCCAAGGAGTCTGCACATAAATTTTCAGCTCTGTGGAGTTATTGGTTCTGGAGAAGAAGTCGAAAAAGTGAAAAGTTTACAGACGGATGGACGGACGGATGCCGGACACCATGCCATGCCATAAGCCCATCAGGCCTTTCAGGCCTGATGAGCTAAAAACTGGTCAACGTCTCGTAGTGACCTTGAGAATGGTCACCCAAATTGACTGGTGTTTGGTATTCCCCAAATGAAGAGTGGTACCAAATTTGAAGGCTCTAGGTGCACCGGTTCATGAGATTTAAACTACGTACATAGAGTTGAATTAAATATTTTTTGCTCTCCTGTTTGACCATTTTATCAGGAAGACATCCGACTTGCTGTGCTGATTATGTAGGATAAAAATGTGCATCTTATGAATACAACAGAACTTAATCACTCCCATGATAGCAATGAATTCAACAAAACTCTACAAACTTATAATAATCTGTCTGCCTTAAAAAGTAATTTGAAAAGTAGCCAGCTCAAAACATATATAATTTTTTAGACTCTTACTGCCGACAATCTTTAAATGAATTTACAAATAATAATAAAACAAAAAATAATTTCTTGGCCAACAAATCAAATATGATTTCTTGCAGTTTTTTGTTTAGGATCAGTATTAATTTCTGCTCCTATCCAAATTTTTATTTATTTTATTTAACTATGATTTTTATGATTATGATGATGAGTTTTATGATTAAAGTTTATATCATGCACTAGTAGATCTCAGTGCACTGTCTGTTTAAATTGTTTCAAGTCTGTTACTTACTAGAAGTATTCTCTGAAATAGCTAACTGCATTAAGAACATATTGTTACATATAGGTAACTACACATACTCAACCAAAATTTTATTTCATCTTCAATTGAGGATCACATTCATCATGGCTGAGAACAAATTGCTTCTGAGTTGCAGCACTGATACAAACAGAATACCTAAAACATAATAGATCACACAGACAATTTCTATGACAACTGACAATATCACTGATGAGCAAAAAGATTAGAGAATGGAGTATGTACTAGTATCTATCAGAGAAATCCAATATCCAAAAAAATCTATGTATTTTTATCTATTCAAAGTAAAATTCCATTAAATATATGAAATATAGAAAGGAACCTCAGAGACTATCGTTAATTTCCTTCAATTAAAGTCTAGAATTTCAGACAGATTTTGTCCTGTTCTTCAGGAGTGGCTGACGAGGGGATCTACATGCACTTTTTGAGAACTTATTAAATGCTTGTCAGTCCCTGATGAATGATAGGACACACACACCTCCACTGTGACTTGTGACTTCTGATATGCTTAAATTCAGCGGGTAGTCTCGTCTGATCTGAGGTCGGAAAAAGAGAGGAACCGAAGTCCCAATTGCATTTAACAAGCATTTAATAAGTTCTCAAAAAGTGCATGTAGATCCCCTCGTCTGCCACTCCTGAATCTACATGCACTTTTTGAGAACTTATTAAATGCTTGTCAGTCCCTGATGAATGATAGGACACACACACCTCCACTAAACGAAAATCCTAGTTCCTCCCCAATTATCTCAGTCCTCCAAGAATTCGGAAAGTTCTATCAAGAACATCACAAGGTTATCATTAGAGCATTTCCATTTCCATAAGGCAAAATTTACCAGAAGTAATTACAAAGTAATTTACATATGTTGTCCTAATTGATGATGATACTCTTCAGACATGTCGGATTCTTGCTGCAGACTACAGCTAATTTCACCAAGAATTTAACAAGCAGACAGCAAATTCACTACAGCTGAGGAGTCTTCAGATATTATTATCGCATCCAAGTGTTCACAATTAGTGGAAAACTACAGTTGATGTTACACAACATGTTAACCTATAATATGCAGGTCCCTATGAATTACAAGATGCTGGTGTCCTCAGGTTGTTAAAATTACAAGGATTCCACAGAGTATGCAAGTGATATTGCTCCTTTCACAAAGCAGTAAGGTTGTCCTACATCAAAAGAGTCACATTGGTGCAATGCTAAAGATTGGGAGTTCAGGTTAACCTTTGTAAAGATTGCTTTGTGAAAGGAATCCTTGATTTGTTTTGACTTTTGATGCAAGTCAAACTTTACAAATCAAATACAAATTTGTATTTAAGAAGAGTCAGTGTTACGTCTTCCTCTCCAATTTTCAGCAGACACCTACACTACTCTAAACTTTCAGAAAGGAAAATACTAGCTTGTACAAGTCTCGTCCAATTGTAAAACAAATCTCATACAATTTTAATGAGAATATCCAAAGTGACGTCTGCTTGTCCAGTTTGCAGACGCTCTCTCAAACTGGAGACATCATCAGGTGGGTCAGTTACCAGCCAAGGTAATCACTGAGTCCAGACTCAACAGGGTGATTAAGATAGCTCCTAATGAGACAAATTGGTTTGCTGAGGACTGATAAGCATCTACTCTGGTGTCCCTGAGCCACAGGAAGTCACAACTTGGGAAGTGATAAATCAAGAATGTTAATACACGGCTGATTGCTGGCCTAACAACCTGACAAGATTAAAGGTGGGAGTCTGAGGAGCAGGCTGTAACCCTGTCAGTCTCAAGGAGATACCAACAGACAAGGGCAACAAGAGGAAGATCCTGCTTGGGTACTGCATGAAGCTACGAGGGGTGTTAGGTGTCAGGTTTGAATCTGAGAGCTTGCAGGGTGTTGCTTAGTTTGTTTGTGATCCCTATACAGGTTATGTTTTCATCCCGCTTACATATAGAACATTACACTGAGGGTACCTTACTTCCTGACAATCACCTTTTGCTTTGTGAAATGAGGGCCTGGCTTTTCATTTTCATTCAAACTTGGATTGACTTGCGATTTGAATCTGAAGGAATGGCTGTTGTTAATTAGATTGATAATTGTTTATTGCCTCTGTACAGTTCATGCTAATTCATCTTGCTTAAACTGTACATTGAACATAACACTGGGGTTATCTCACTGGCATCTGGTCACACATTGTGACACCTGACTTTCCACTTTCATTCAAACTTGGATTGACTTAGATATTGAGGGTGTTTTTTTATAACTTGACTTTCCATGAAGAGTGAATCTTGACCTACAGGTGAAGTCAGTCAGGGTCAAGGGGAACATTAAACAGGGTGAAGGAAAGATCCTGCTTATAGTTGGGTTACTTCAAACTTGGCTTTGTTTGATTCTACAGGAGTGGCTGGTTGTTAACTGTTTGGTGGATCTGAAGAGGTTTGATCCTGTAGGCTTGTTTGGAGAATGTTAGTTTTGGTTTGAAGCTTTGGAACGACAGGACAGTGGTGTTAATCAATTGTTAATCGTTGTCTGTGCTGATAATTTCCATGTTTAATGATGATGAAGATTTATGATAAAGAGAAATGACACATAATAAAAAATAAAATCATGATGAGATAGACTAAAACATATTAGAGAACATAAGCTTTGAAAAGAACCAAAACATTGCCAGTGCTGTTGAGTTGACCTTCTATGAAACGCTGCAACAAGCAGATGAACCACCTGCTGGTGTGCCCAGAGATGAGGCTGAAGATTGCAGATATCTCCTGGAGGGCTTGTGCAAACATCAGCCACCTCATCCACTTTGCTTCAGAGCTGTTCGCAGATTGCATCACATGGGGTCATCCAGACAAGTGGTGCTTATGATACCCATCTCCAGATGAATTAGCGTGACTTTCAAAACAAGCTCAACAAATCATCTCTGCCTTATCTCTGTAAATTGCATGCTTGACTTTCAGCCTGATAGTATTCTGAGTTCTTTATAGCTCATACTGATTTTATTACAATGGATAATAATGGAAATAGTTATCTATTCAGTTTAAGCCATGCATATTAAGGATCGGAAAGGAAATATCAGAGGAAAATTTAGTTTGAACAAGTAGTTGTCACTAAGGTGACATGATCCCCCGCCGCAAATTGATACTTCAAAATTGAAATATAATGTCGAGATCAGTAAAAGCGACTGTCGAACATGTCAAAAAATTCAAAGTTACACTGTGACCTTGAGAATAATGTGAAGGTCACCAAAATCTAATCAGCCCTTTGTCTTCCCTAGGAGGTGCTTTGTGTAAGATATTATGAATTCCAGTGAAAGGTTCTTGAGATATCCTAATGACAAGCTTTACATGTACATTAACATGTCGAAAAATTCAAAGTTCCACTGTGACCTTGAGAATAATGTGATGGTTACCAAAATCTAATCAGCTCGTCGTCTTGCCAAGGAGGTGCTTTGTATAAGATATGATGTAATTCCAGTGAATCGTTCTTGAGATATCCCGCTGACAAGGATAAAATGACAAAGTCTTGAAATGAAGGTCAAGGTCAAGGTCACAAACCTCTGTAGGAACATTACTCTCCCTATGATGAACCCATATGCAAAATATGAAAAGAATCCAGTGAACAGTATTTGAGTTATTCCATTTCGTACGGACGGACGTAGTCCAGCTTCAGGACTGTAAATAAAAAGGAGCCTTTAATACAGTCTAGGTTCTCCTTCAGCAAGTCTAGGCTACAGCAATTTACATGAAATGAGACCTAGAAACTAGAATAGCGTTTGCGGGACACCGCAAAAGCAGAGCAGCTCCGAAACTTTGGGTCTCGTCTTTCCCTGTTCCGCCTTCTCCTCAACATAAATAAAAAGGGAATTTCCTTTGACAATTTTTTTTTCATTATTCAAGTTGAATCATCACTGGGGTCACTTTTTACAACTTTGTTCTTAAAACCTATTTCTGATTTCAAAATTGGATCAACAGATTGACACGGCCTTAACCAATATCTCATGACCTTGAACTTGACCTTCAAGGTCACACCATCAATGAATTCTTTTCATTGTGTATAACAATCAGGCAATGACTCAAAGTGTTCATTGTTAGCATAAGGCATATTCACAATAGCACGCTTAATTTGTGAACTTGCTGTGACCTTGACCTTTGAAAGATTTTAGCAAAAACTTTTCAAATCTTGGTCTTTCTCCAAAGTTGATATATACCAAGTAAGGGTCTGATAGCACAGAAGTTGTTGAAGTTATCGTGTTTACAAGGATTTTTGTAGTGATTTCAGAACTCATGACCTTGACCTTTGACCTTGAATGTGAACATGTCAAAATCATTCCTGAGATTTATAAGAAAGAAGCTACATATATGAGATGTTGATACCTTCATGGAAAAAAGTTATTTAGTGATTTCAGAACTGGTGACCTTGACCCTATCTCGTGACCTTGACCTTTAAAATTCAAGGTCACAAAATCAGTGATCACTTTTCATTGTGTATAACAATCATGTAATGATTCAAAGTGATAATAGTTGAAATAAGACATTTCGCAAAAGCATGTTTAAGTCTTGCCCTCGCTGTGACCTTGACCTTTGACGGATGTTAACGAAAACCTTATCAAATCTTGGCCTTTATCCATAGTTGATATACACAAAATAAGAGCCTGATAGCACAAATATTTTTCAAGTTATCATGTTTACAAGGATTTCTTTAGCGATTTCCGAACTTGTGACCTTGACCTTTGACCTTGAATGTGAAGATGTCAAAATCATCCACCAGGTTTATAAGAAAGAAGCTATGTATATGAGGTGTTAATACCTTCTTGGGAAAAGGTTATTTAGTAATTTCAGAACTGGTGACCTTGACCATATTTCGTGACCTTGACCTTTTAAATTCAAGGTCAAACAATCAGTGATCACTTTTCATTGTGTATAACAATCATGTAATGATTAAAAGTGTTAATAGTTGAAATAAGACATTTTCGCAAAAGCATGCTTAAGTTGTGCCCTCGCTGTGACCTTGACCTTTGATGGATGTTAGCGAAAACCTTTTCAAATCTTAGCCTTTCTCCATAGTAGATGTACAACAAATAAGAGCCTGATAGTACAAATAATTTTCAAGTTAACGTGTTTACAAGGATTTTTTTAGCGATTTCAGAACTCGTGACCTTGACCTTTGACCTTAAAAATAAACATGTCAAAAAAATTCCCCAGGGGCATAAGTAAGAAGTTATGTGTATGAGTTCTCAAAAACCTTTTAGGAAAAAAGTTATAGCGAATACAAAACGCGCGTGCGGCGGCGGCGGCGGAAACTGCACAAAAACTGATAGCAGCTCCGACTAAGTCGCTAAGCTAAGCTGCTAATAAAAATGTTGAAAAGCATGTAATTATTTATTTCAAAAATTATATATTTCATAGACTAAATTTTAGTCTAGGACGGACGCAGCCGAATACTATATCCCCCGCTTCGCACTTAACCCGCGGCGGGGGATAACAAAATGTGTGTTGTGGAAGGGAATAATGATTCATGGAACTGAAAAACAAACAATTACTCTTGAGAATTCTAAATGTTCAGATATTATAGCTTGGTAGTAATAACTGCAAAACTTACAAGAATGAGTTTGTCACATCAAAAGTGATGCACAATTAGTCAAAGACTGAAGACACTTTGTCTCTTAAAAACCTGAACGAGTTATTTACTCGTATGAAAAATAGCAATTTGATTAGTTACTGGAAAGGAGCCTCTGAGAAATTAAAATTCCTTTAAACTTACATCTAGACTCTCATTTCATGTCTACTTACAGTGATGTAAAGATGACAATGACAAAGGACACAGTGTGACAACACTCACTACATCTGAGTATAGACTAAGTACAGTAGGCCCAAGGGGCACCTGTGACTGCCATGTCACTACATCTGAGTATAGACTAAGTACAGTAGACCCAAGGGGCACCTGTGACTGCCATGTCACTACATCTGAGTATAGACTAAGTACAGTAGGCCCAAGGGGCACCTGTGACTGCCATGTCACTACATCTGAGTATAATCTAAGTACAGTAGACCCAAGGGGCACCTGTGACTACCATGTCACTACATCTGAGTATAATCTAAGTACAGTAGACCCAAGGGGCACCTGTGACTGCCATGTCACTACATCTGAGTATAATCTAAGTACAGTAGACCCAAGGGGCACCTGTGACTGCCATGTCACTACATCTGAGTATAGACTAAGTACAGTAGACCCAAGGGGCACCTGTGACTGCCATGTCACTACATCTGAGTATAATCTAAGTACAGTAGACCCAAGGGGCACCTGTGACTGCCATGTCACTACATCTGAGTATAGACTAAGTACAGTAGACCCAAGGGGCACCTGTGACTGCCATGTCACTACATCTGAGTATAGACTAAGTACAGTAGGCCCAAGGGGCACCTGTGACTGCCATGTCACTACATCTGAGTATAGACTAAGTACAGTAGACCCAAGGGGCACCTGTGACTACCATGTCACTACATCTGAGTATAATCTAAGTACAGTAGACCCAAGGGGCACCTGTGACTGCCATGTCACTACATCTGAGTATAATCTAAGTACAGTAGACCCAAGGGGCACCTGTGACTGCCATGTCACTACATCTGAGTATAGACTAAGTACAGTAGACCCAAGGGGCACCTGTGACTGCCATGTCACTACATCTGAGTATAATCTAAGTACAGTAGACCCAAGGGGCACCTGTGACTGCCATGTCACTACATCTGAGTATAGACTAAGTACAGTAGACCCAAGGGGCACCTGTGACTGCCATGTCACTACATCTGAGTATAGACTAAGTACAGTAGACCCAAGGGGCACCTGTGACTGCCATGTCACTACATCTGAGTATAGACTAAGTACAGTAGACCCAAGGGGCACCTGTGACTACCATGTCACTACATCTGAGTATAATCTAAGTACAGTAGACCCAAGGGGCACCTGTGACTGCCATGTCACTACATCTGAGTATAATCTAAGTACAGTAGACCCAAGGGGCACCTGCTGACTACAACAACAACAACTGTGATGTTAGTGTTTCACAGAGCCTGGTATGCAGACCACTGACTGTGTTCCTCCATCAACACACAATTAGCATGTCTCATCAAGATACCCGACCATCAGCGCCACATTCAACCTGTTGATTATCTGCAAAAGGGTGCCTCCCATGTCTTTGATAACGTCTACCATATTTCCTCTTTAATAGGAGCCATGAATGAAACTGAAGAACGTTTTCATATTGAATTGCTTAACATATTTCGTCTAAACAAATCACCATGACAAACTTTTTGGTCATGTGCATGAGATTTCAAAAGAACAGAGGAAACTTTCAGGAAACAGTTACCACAATCCAGATTCTGAGCAACTTACAGCAATCAAAGGGAGTGATCATAATGTGCCACTGGATATATTTAGTTCATGCTGAAATGTTTTGGGACCTAGACAGGTAAAGGGTTAGAATGTCATGTGAAATTATCATCTTCTTCTCTTGACAAAATTTTAAACTACATTTGTATCATTTGTATTTTACTTCTATTATGAGCAATTTTGTACTAATTCTCCCAAATTAAGATTCACAACACCTTGGTAAAGTGCTCAATATAGAGAAAATATACGGCAGAATCTTGGAATGAAGAACTTCATGCTATCTTGTCAACATGTACATTCCCTTATCAGAGAAACTTGGGATAGCTTTATTGGGTTCTTGGGGATATTTTGATAGTACTATCACTTCAAACTTGTCGTTTCATGCATAGATGAACAGCAATGTCCTGAAACTGGCTCCTTCAATCAAATTTATGGATTCATATCAGAAGAAATGTCCTTAGAACTCCATGATAGTGATGTACCTTCAAGAAACATGTTGAGTTCTTCTTTTATTTGATAAATATTTCATTTAACCATTTAACCCTAAGCTTGTTAGTGTGATGTTTCATAAGTAGGAAGTCAAATAAGGACAATATATATATGATCATAAGAATTAAGTATTATTGGTAATAATTATATAACGTCTTTATTCTGAGAGTGTGGATGTTTGGATACAGACTCGTGCATTGTTTTCAAGCATGAATAAATGGGTAAAATATTTTCATTCATTCAGATATATATTATATATTGAGAGGGATTAACATCCATGAAGGCGAAGGGTTATCATTCTTTCAAAACAATAATTAGAGGTGATCTTTAGTTGTTGAATTTAGTTGAATTCAAACAAGCGAGTGTCGGAGCTGGTTAGACCGTCTTCATCAAACTGTTAGCTGTTTACAAGGAGTATATATTCATATATTCCTCGGTTGATGGCATTTATCTTTATTTCTATCTTAAATGTTATCAAATCAATTTGAATTTCAGACTCTCTTCAAACAAGTGTTTGCCACTAACATGACAATTTCCCCTGCCGATGACATTGAGTTAGTAAGACACATCATTGGAGCTACTTTATATATTGCATTACTGGTAAAAAGTGCCATGATGATCAGCAAATTTTAAAATTTTGAGTGCTTTAGTTCATGATATATCGTGTTAATAAGAGTTCTAAAAGTGGTCAAAGTGTTGTGGTGACCTTGAAAATAAGGTCAAGGTCACTAAAATGTACTGGTGTGTGTGTCATCCCCCAATGTAGGCTGACACCAAATTTGAAGAATTTGGATGCAACACTTCATGAGATATCGGGTTAACAAGAGTTCAAAAAGTGGTCAAAGTGTAGAGGTGCCCTTGAATAAAAGGTCAAGGTCACCAAATCGAATGGTGTCTGCGTCATCCTCCAATGTAGACTGACACCAAATTTGAAAACATTTGGTCCAACCGGTCATGATATATCGCGTAAGCAAGAGTTTGAAAAGTGGTCACAGTGTAGCAGTGACCTTGAAAAAAGGTCAAGGTCACCAAATCGACCGGTCTCTGCGTCTTCGCCCAATGTAGGCTGACACCTAATTTGAAAACATTCGGTCTAACCGGTCATAATAAATGGTGATAACCAGCGTAGGAAACTCCCGCCTGCCCGACCGCCCGAGACGGTCTTTTTTCCAGTCGGACGGCGAAATTTCAAAAGCAGCCTGTCCGGTGGTCGGGTAGATATTTTAGTCTTTTACTACATGTTTTTCACAATAACAGGCAGGGTAGTCTTTCGTCAGTCTGAGGTGTAATGGTAATGTAAAACATTAAGTCCAAATTACGATAACCAGCATTACTGAACGCTTTATATATAAACTCTGTGCACTGCCTGTTATTTACTGATTAGAAAGCGATAGTCTAGCTTGCTTGTAAAACATTTAGTTTGTTTCAACATTCTAGATCTCAAAGGCACTTTCCTGAATGCATATTTTATATTCTTTATTTACTTGACAACTCCATGAACAATGTATTAAAAACCAAAGTCATTGTTTGGAAGGCTTATATGGACAGTGTTTGTGTAATTTGTCGTGTTTGTGAATTCATTTCAGTAAATAAATATGAGTTAAGTTGGATATATATAAAATGTCAAGAAATAATTAATTGCGTCGATGGTCGACTACTGGAATAATTAATGTAATCGAAAATTCTTATAATTGTCGACCAGATGTCATGTCATGTTAGCCGATATAATTCGTAATGCAACATTTGTTCAAAGATTGACTGATGATTCAACATGATGATATATGATCAAATGAATTGGTTGACATTTAGTAAATTGGCCAGCTGTTCATTAGTAAAATGCGAGAAACATGTTCAACCAGATGTATAATAAATGTTTGGTACTTGCAGTAAGTTCTATCTGAGTGTTGAAAATCGGACAGGTAGGTTTTCTTCCGGACTGGTAATTTATTTCAGTTACCAGTCCGGCTGTCTGGCTTGGATTTTCGTGAGTTTTCTACACTGTGATAACAATTAAGAGTTCGAAAAGTGGTCAAAGTGTTGTAGTGACCAAAAATAAGGTCAAGGTCACCAAAATCCCCTGGTGTCTGCATCATCCCCAAGTGTAGACTGACACCAAGTTTGAAGACTTTGAGTCCAACGGTCAAGATGTATCGCGTATACAAGAGTTAGAAAAGTGGTCAAAGTGTCACGGTGACCTTGAAAATAAGGTCAAGGTCACCAAAATTGACTGGTGTCTGCGTCTTCCTACAATGTAGGCAGACACCAAATTTGAAGACTTTGGATGCAACGCGTCATGAGATATCGCGTAAACAAGAGTTCAAAAAGTGGTCAAAGTGTCATGGTGACCTTGAAAATCAGACCAAGGTCACCAAAATTGACTTGTGTCTGCGTCTTCCCACAATGTAGGCAGACACCAAATTTGAAGACTTTGGATGCAACGCTTCATGAGATATCGCGTAAACAAGAGTTCAAAAAGTGGTCAAAGTGTTGTGGTGACCTTGAAATTAAGGTCAAGGTCACCAAAATTGACTGGTGTCTGCGTCTTCCCACAATGTAGGCAGACATCAAATTTGAAGACTTTGGATGAAATGCTTCATAAGATATCGCGTAAACAAGAAATGTGACGTACGTACGGACGGACGCTGCTGAATACATAGTCCCCCATTCCGCGTTGTGGCGGGGGACAATTAGATCCTGATTCCAATCTGCAACCTTTCAATTGTACATAAACATCTGTTCCTCTCTATAAAGATTGATAAACCCGCTGTTATTTTTGGTAAAGTCTGTGTGGGTTATCTTGGACACTATAATTCCCTCCAAGAATACTGTATGCAAACATTAATCTGTTGATTCCATACATCCCCTATACTGCAGACACGTTCTGCACTTCCATGAGATGATACAGAAGACAAATCTCCAGTAAATTCTACCTCGTTGAGATATTACAGAAAGCAAAAACAACATAATAAATTGTACACGTTCAGTTAATGAATGATCATAGAAATCAAAACAATTTCAAATTGTGATTGCAGTCAACGATAAACACAGTTATCAAGATTTCACTAACAGACACACTGATGATTCCATCTCTATCAGCGATACTCCAACTTCAAAGAGAGATATCACTTCCTTCCATGTGTAACTAATACTATCCCCCTCACAACTATTTGCAACATGTACTAATTGCATGACAACTAATTGTGAACTTGATCGCACCTCCTCCTGGGATATTGTGTAAGGATCAAAGAGATAAACTTTCACTGGTCATAGAGCAAACAGCTGATCTTCAATATCCTTTGTAGATTAATTAATTAATTATTTGTAATGTGATGATCATCTTGTTCACAACAATAACTTTGAAACCTAAAATACTTAGTTTAATTTTATACCTACTTGTATGATATCTTGTATATTTATTAGAATGTTTTAGTTTTAGAGTTTCGGAGAAAGAACCTCCATCATTGATTTTTATCTGTATGTTTGCATGTTTTTGACCCATTCATGATTTCAGTCCTTGTGTCTTGACTTTTGACCCATCTTTTCAATTTCAAAGTATGAAGGATGGACTAAAATTGGAAAGAAGTCACATGTAAAATTTAAATAAAAAACTTTTAAATTAAAATCTTCATTCATTGTGTGAAAAACTGTTCAAAGTTACAAGATACAAAAACAGGTCAACGACCCCAAACGTATAAACTGTCATAAACAACTTTGTAGCAATGAAGATGATTACTGAAGATTAACAAATTTCATAAAACACTGCACATAATGTAATTCAAGCTTGTTCTTCACGACTATCCATTACATCAAACAAAGGATACACTATACAAAACAAAGTGGCACACATAATGCAATACAGCGTCCCGTCTACGTCAAATCAAGGGGAAGTAATAGACAGACTCCTATGGGACCGAGCTCTCCGCTGTAGAGGATCGCTGTACATTAAAGGATTAACCGGGATCAACAAGATCTGGACAAGCCTGTTAATCCCAGCTATAGGTTTGAACCTTTATGTGAGTTGTGACACAGATACTGACTTTTTGTTCTTGTAAAGGTGTATTGGGTTCAACAGGTATGTATCGATTTAGAGAATCTTTCAACAAGTTCAAGTGATATTTGAAGTGTGCCTGCAGCTTGCAGAATATTCTAGGATACCGTATCTTTGGTAAATGTGCAACCCAGATTATTCCGGGTGTTAATGAGTTGCAATTCCTGTAAATAGTTTACTCAGAATGGTTTAGACTAATAAGTTTATTTGCAAGAAAGACTACTATACTGTCCTTATGTTAATCCAATCCAAATTTGTTTTATATTTTGCCATAACATGACTGACTACTATCACATAACTGGTGAAGGAACACAGCTTCCTGACAGGGACAGGGCAGGCGAAAGAAAGAAGAACTTGAAACAGAGTCCCTGATTCTCCATAAAAAAACTGTTGTTTTGGAACAAAGCTCATATGAGAAGATGAGTTGAAAGAGTTGAAAATCACTATTAGACCTTCACAATTACCCTTCTAAAAGAAAACTGTTCCCACTCATAAAGATCGAACCTCCATTACATTCACACCCATGAAGGTCACACTGCTGTGAGCTGTCTTGTATCTCCGAGTTGTGACAGATCCAGTGTCAGGCATGGTAAAGCTATACACTGCAACATTTACCATGACCAAAGCCTCCTAAAGGCCTCAAGTGAATCCCTTTGAGTCAGGAATGGTCTTTGTCACGCCTTGACCTCGAAACACTTGAAGTCAGTGAACCAGAACAATTCTGATGGATAAGATCAGTTGTTCTGGAGATAAGATCGGGCCGTGAAGCTGATAACATCAGAGCTGAGATCTTACGGACTTGAAGACTCATTCCGTCAGATCAGAGGTGACAGGTTAACTTAGCTGCACCCTGACAAGAGACCAGGACACAGATTTCCAAAGCTCTCTTACTGCTAAGACAGTCGTAGTCAATGTCAATGGTACTTGTTACAACTATCTTAGCACTTTGAGAGCTTCTTAACCCGATCTTAGGGAGATACAAATAATTTTTGTTTCTTCTATACACAAGGAATCAGCCAGATCAGTGGTGACAGGTTAACAAACCTTAATGAAGAATCAACTTCTACTTTAAACTAGCAACACATCGGTACAGATTATTGTACTGTCTTCAAGCATCAAGTGAAATGATGGCATAAAACAGTTTATATACAAGACGCACGTGGTTCAGTAGTACTATAATCTAACTATAATGAAGTTAGCAACACCAATAACATCAACTGGTGTGTGCATTCCCCAATGTGGGATTTCATCAAGTTTGAAGACAAGGGTGCAACACTTCATGTTAATAATAGTTGAAGAGGTCAAAATGACGTGATCTTGAAACAAAGAAAGGTCACAGATACTGGTGTCCAGGAAACCTCTTATAACCTACTACAGTTTAAGTTAAATTAAATTTTGAAGACATTGGGTGCAAAGGTTAGAGAAATAATGCGTCAAACACAATCAGGGATGTACATAAATATTTATATGGGGGGAGCTCGAAATGTTCTAGGCCTACCTAATTTCCAGAAATACAATAATCAAATATATCAGGGTTAACACTTCAAGTTGTTTTATTCCACTTGATCAACAAGTATGAATGCAACAGGTAACTGAAGCATATATGGGTTTAATAGAAAAGAGGGAGCATGGTGCTTCCATCAGAGGTGAGGCGAGGTGAGTTGGGGTTTAACGCCCCTTTCAAGAGTATTTCACTTAAATCGCGGCTGCTAGTATTACGGCAGGGAGAAAGCCCGCAACGCCATGTGGCTATGCATTGCGGTGAAACCTGCGAGCAACGGCTGGAATTAGCGAAACATGGTTGGTACTGCACTGAAATTCAGTGTAGCATTGCACCCAAACCTTACTGTGTGTAGAACAGTTCTCTACTGCAGACAAAGTTGCCGTGCCCCTGGCGGGATTCAAACCACGGACATCTTGATCCAAAGCCGAATGCGCTAACCACTGCGCTATCCCGCCCACTCTTCCATCATGAAGTATGTTCAAGGTGTACGAGAATAAGAATCCTTGATATTATACTGTTAAGTGCATGAAGTATGTTCAAGGTGTACGAGAATACGTATCCTTGATATTACACGGTTTGGGGACGGTTGCTCTTTCAAGTCAACATCCAGAAACAGCCTTTGTTGAAGATACAAAAAGGCTGTGGAAGAATGTGTTCTTGCAGACAGAAGTGTGGTGCAGAACTTGAAAAAGTGACAGGTCTTAACCATGATGAACTCAAACTATCCGTGGAAATCACTATATGGATTATAAAGAAGTGAAAGTTAGAGACTCCACATTCGATGTGAAATGAGAGATGTGCATATACATTTTGATACCTTGATATACATAATTCATCAAACCTTTCCTGTGCATGGCTATAACCAATAGAATATTCATTCCGTTTCAACATCAGCTGTAGCATGGACAGACATGATGTGGTGACCGGTATGGTCAGTTAGTCTTGATGGTTTGTGGTGTACTATCAACCTTAGATTAGCATATTATACCATAAATACACTTCAAATTTACTTTGCACTGTTTGACCCTTCGTTGTTAGCACACAACAAGAATCATTAAAGTAACGCTGTATATTGAATTCAAATTTAATTTATTGCTTCAAATTTACATAACAGGTTTTTGAAAGTTTGCTTTGGTAAATGACTGAATGAAGCGTAGGTAACTGTTGAGTACCACAGAACCATTAACACTTGATCATGACCTAAAGGTGAGTGAATGCTTAACCTCATCACTTTACCCTTGATTACAGGTGTATAGCAGGGAACAATAAGTACCATTAATTCATTTCATACACTCAGTATTTGACCCTTGACTGCAATCAGATCATTCATATTCACTTTATGAGTTTACACTTTTGTGTTCACATTAGTCCTTTGTCTAATGACGGCTATGAACTGCAAATTTGGAAACTTTGTGTATGACAAGATTTAAAGGAATTGTTTGTTCAGCCATGATTGAAAGCCAAGCGTTAAAGTGTAAGACAATACACAACTTCATACTTTGCCATGAGGAATCTATCCTTCAATGTGAAATTAACACTTAACAGGGAAAGGGAAAATGCTACCCTTCACAGCACACATCTGCAGGGAACAGCAAATACCATCAGCAAATATGACTTCCTTAACATGAGACATGAGATCTTTACTTACATGATCCACCAGTTATCACTTTCACTGTGTCTCATATATTGACCCTAAAATCCAACAGACTCTAAATCAGTCCAATATTACATCAATACACAGAGGTTATAAAATAATATTACATCAATACACAGAGGTTAAAAAATAATATAAACTGAATTCAAACCTATAAACATGCAAAGAGCTACTGTAGCATATAACGATGAATTCAGTCAATTACTGTGTTTCATCTCTGATCAACACGTAAAGCACTCAAGCATTCATGCATGCAAACATTTAGCAGAGGTTGTGTAAATATTAGCGGCCATGTGGAAAGTATTACATAATCATTACAATAAATCATCTTTCTATTGATTGGAATTTATTCAACAATTTTAAACGCTGCAGGTTTCAATAGGGAAATTAAGAGCATGGCCGATTTTTAACATGTGCAGCTGTTTGTGCATGCTTATTACAGTGCAGTAGATGCACATGCATCGCCTTTATCAACGTTTCTGGATGTGTCCGTGCATATGTTCATCCTATGATAGCAAGCAACCCTTTTCAGAATGTAGTTTATCTTGATGATTAAGTAATTTCCATCTTTGGATTATCAAATCTTTAGAATTTATTTTAAAATGTTAAACTGTTACATTTTGTAAATTACTATTTTGTCAAATATTTTGATGACTGGATATCAATAGAATAATACAAAGTTTGAAATAATAATTTTTAGTTGGATAAAAGAAAATATTTTCAAGGAATTTCTTAAATAATTGTCTTGCCTGCACTTGCATATGTGTTAAAGTTGTATGTGATGTTGTTCAAAGATTAAATATTTATTTCATGCATGATATACGGTAAATGAAAATACATGAAATCAGTTTAATACATGTATAGTGAGGCTTTTGAGTCATGATCACCTGCATGCACAAAGAATATGAGTATTACATACTCTTTTTATATATGGCCCAATGGATAAGTTATAAAATATGACTTCAAACATATCAAATTCAATAAAAATCTAAATCTGCCTGTAATGTGTTTCATCACAACTTAATTTTTCATAAGAGGTTTAAAGTAACATACCACAGCATAATAAGCAGTTGTCAGGATTGTTGTATGATGTACTAGCTGCCTCCCTGTAACAACTAATAAGATTACAGTGTATATATTCAAAGCATTTACCTTCACTTGAAAATATTAGATGTACATAACATATTTTCTATGACTATATTGATAGATCATGGACAAGCCCTTTAAGGTGAGGTGAGGTGAATGGGGGTTTAACACCGCTTTCACCGCGCGTATATTTCACTTGTATCACAGCTGCTAGTATTATAGCAGGGAGAAAGGCCACAAAGCCAAAAGAACACTTAGTATTTATTCACTATTCAACATTTCATAATGTCAAGTATACATTTTTTATCATTATCAGTATATGACTGCTACTAGGAAACTTTCAATAGGAACTTTGTTCATCTACATCTCATTTAAAATATTTTAAACTAAACATTTACAGGTCATTTCATTAAATAACAAGACAAAGTTACTTTTTAATATAAAAGAGGCCAAACCAATTGCAGTTATTTTAAAAATAACACAAGTTTAGTGATTCTGCATGCATACTCTCCGAATTGTCTTCCTAAACCTATTTCCTTAAAACTATTAGAGTCATCACGACCTAAGATAGAATGTTACTTATCTTACATCCACAGATTGCTCTACTTGCACATAAATATTACACTATACACACACACACGTACAAACGCCTACATGCTGTATAAACAATCTTTACACTTCCCTCTAAACAAAACACATACAGTATACCACAAGAGCGGCCACTTAATCAAATAGCATTCTAACTCGGGAACACTTCCAAAAAATAAATAATGATTTAGAGTTAATTGCCTCTAGACGTGATGTCTTATGTTGTAACAAGTCTGGCAAAGGAATCCTGAGTAAGTGCCAGGAATCGAGATGGGGCTGGAATCTATCTCTGAGCCTGGTCTAGTCGGTGTGTGATAGATCTGACAGTAAAGGTAGTTGTTCCCTCTTGGTCGATAAACGTAATGTCACAGCGACATGTCAGAGCGTTCTTACTTCAGCGCATCTGTTTGTCGTAATTTCGCTAATAAAAGGATGTATCTAATCTTAATTAATCATTGTGTTCCCAAAACTTGCTGATTGTTGATAAAATAGGATTATACATGTCTCCTGGAGTACATTCAGTCTACTGTCTCGTATCCTGGTAAAATTCATATCTGTTTGACTATCTTAGTACTCCCGTTGTTATTTCCCTTATAATTTATGTTGTCTGTGTATTTCAGTCTGTGTTTAATTTAACTCCATTATAACCTATTTTTATCTTGATTGATATTTTCCATCTAAATTATATTTAGATGGTATTGTAAGAAACAGTAATTTTAGATTTTCTAAACAGCTTATTTTCTCTATTATCTATTAACATAATATCTTCAGAGTAATAGATCTGCCTACTGTTCTGTGAAATTTAGAAAAACTTAATTTTACCATTTTTGAAAAATAACTTTTGCTTTCTTCTTTATTATCACTTTGAAATATGAAGATAACAATTATAATGAATTATGATAGACTTTAGCAGCCCGCCACAGGCATAAGGGTATTGTTGCACGAAATCCTAAATTAACCTTATCTCACAAAGATCATGAAGGTAACGTTAGTGTAATGTTTAAGGAAGAAGTTAACGTTAACCTTAGTGTTACGGTTGTTTTGTGCAACGACCCTTGGATAATTTATCTAACAATTTCTGTTTCCCTGATCTGCACTAATAACGGGATAAATCTTATCATTTACTGCTTCCTGCGTTGGCTGCTGTAATCCTCGAACTAAGTTAACCCCTCGTTAATACATTTCAGAGTAATAACGTTTGCTTCTGACAAGGATTGCATAACTGTACACAAACACAGGTCCATTAGCCTAATTTCTGATCTCATGCTGCTGTGTAAGGGTAAAGCTGTAAATTCCTAAGTGGGTTGAGTGCCGCTTTATCATTCATAAGATTCGATAACATAAATGTTTTTAAACTGCTGCCACTGTCAATTCAAGTGTTAACAATTAGCCACTAAGTAATTAGTGCACACTTAGTGAGAGGACTTACAGGAACCGTAACTCTTTAACAAACGGAATGATCTGCGATTGGGCACTTGCTAAAAATAGCCTTTTTCAAGAAAATTCCAAGACCAGGAGGTAAAGGTGAATTAACTCTTAGTCAGCAAATCTTGTCCAATTTTTTCTCTTGTTTTGTTATTATTTTTTTAAAACAGGAAGAACTCTATTGGTTCTGATAATGGCTGAAAATTGGTCTTCTTGGAATATATTTGTCGCACCAAACTACCACTTATATCTGTTGAGTCAATTTTTTTCTGTCAATTGAATTACAGGGATAAGTAACAGTACTTGAATCTCCTATGAGATAATGTTTGACAGTTGATTTTCCACATGATATCACAATAGTTTTACATCAGCAGGTGGAATATATTTGTTGTATCAAACTACCATTTATATCTGTCTCGTCTATTCTTTTCTGTCAATTGAATTACGGGAATAAGAAACAGTACTACAATCTCCTATGAGATAATGTTTGACAGTTAATTTTCGGTAATATCCGGTCAACTACATGACATCACAATGGTGTTACATCATCAAGTAATGACTCACAATGCCAGGACATCAAAAGTCTCACAACATCACAATGATATGACATCACTGTAGAGATGTACATTTTACATTGAAAGGTAATGAAAAATAATTTTGGATCATTTATATCAGCTTGTGTTGATATTAATTTCATATCAGATGATACTTGGTTGAGATTTTCTACTTCATATTCCTTGACTATTTCTGGTTGCAAGGTGGTGATCATGCAAAAGTCAACTTGATGATTGAATTTTTAAAATTATTCCTGGTAATGTACAACAAATCACTATATATACAGCTTTTCCTCTGAATTGCCAGGTTAAAGGTCAAGTGATGATAATTTTGCATCTTATATACACCATTTCATTTGAAATCATTTGAAAACGGTTTCCAATAAAAAATATTTAAACTTTCATTTCCCAAAATGTTCAAAATTAACCTATTTGAAAATATATGATTTATATTTTGGCATACATAACTGTAACTTCAATTGAAACCAGAAACATGATGACCAGATTCAAAATTGGAATTAATTGCTCCAACATGATTCCCACAGACTGTAATTAGAAATACCACCAATTATAATTAAGAATCATTTCAATCAATTAAGAATCAGTTATATGAGTCATGTTTTTGTGTCAGATAGATAATGAGTATGTCATGTTCTTTCATTGAACAAACATAATTGTTTGATGATACTTTGATGTTGGGACAAAAGGTGAGACTTAACGATTTCAACTTCAAACCATAAGAATTTTCCCAGGGACTAAATGCTATGTATTAATTGCAACATTATCATTTATTGTAAGGTTCATTATGAAGAAGTACATTAAATGAATAGTTTTCTTTCAAACTCTTTTTAATGTTTTCTATCAAAAATCCTGTAATTCAATGTAAAGGACAATGAAATCAATGCCCAAAAAGGAATTGCTGATACCAAATTGACTATTTTCATCTCCCAACAGCTAACAAAAGTCTTTTTAAATTAAAATTAAAATCCTTAACCCCCTCTCAGCCAAGCCTCAGTGAATGTGACACAATCATAAGAATTTTATGCAAGGATATTATAACCCTGGTTCTGTAATTACCAAGCCCTCTCTGCACTCAGACAGATGCAAGTTAATGTCTATGCATGGTACCTACGACTATGTAAGAGCTACAAGAGTTTCGAAAATACAGCCTGCTGATTCACTAGTATTGTTAAAGGGCTTATAATTAATAAAATAATACATCATTTTAATATAGTACCGCCGCCAAGAACTGATACTGACAGAAGTTGATTCCTGAATATTATATTCTATTCTCATCCCTTTTTGGTCCCCCGGAGCAGGATCTGGGGCTGCCTCTGTATGCCAGCTGAACCAAGTGATGCAATGCTTCTATCTTTCAATCAATAATGGTCCGAGTCCAAGGGCGTTGACACAGACATGGTGGACTATTTTATCAGGATGGTTCCATACTTAATCTCCTATAGCAGTATATATAAAGCATTAAATACCAGATTTTGTTGAGTTTATCAACTACCATTTTGTTACCGAAATAAAGGCCCATTCATAAATTTCAAAGATGAGGATTAACTTTACACATGCTGAAGGTAATTAATCTGCTGAAGACAGGAAGCAGTGTCTGAGAGAAGGTTGACTTGCGTTTTAGAACCCTAGGGTCTGGATCTAGCAAATGGTCTAGCTTAGCACAAATTCTCCTTCAAGCTAATGGAGGCCTTAGCCAAGAGTTATGACACTGAGTAAATAAAATAACCTTATACTAAGGGAGCAGTGTGTTCTGGCTATGTAGATTTACACATTCTTGCATTACATTGCCTGGACTTCACATTATATTCTAACTCTCAGGTCTGAGAATGATGACAAGCTGAGACTGTCTGCTTGATATGAGTTTGGCACACTACCTCGCCTCTGCCAGGGAGAGTGTTAAAGTGGCTCTATGAGAATGCAGATATATATTACCTCCAAAATTAATGTTAATTTTTTGGGGGGCATATGAGATTATGACAAAATGAAATTTCAAGATGAGCGAGCAGGATAAGAGAATGCAATGACAATTCTTAATGTTTTGAAAATGATATTGGTTGATTTGAATTGAACTGAATATTGATGAATTGTGTGAAGAATGGCAGTGATGATTTGTTATTGATACTTATATCATTTTTCTGTATAAATTCTGTTTTTTTCTTGGATGATGCACACCAAATTCTTTCAAAATGATTAAATTCTATCTACTAAAACCAAGCACTCATTATAAAACATAGGATTAAACACTATCAAAGTTTTGCTATTGAGGAGAGAGATCTTACTTAGATAAAATAGAATGCATTTTAGCAAATTAACGAAACTTTCGTCAGTCATACGAGTATATAAAAACAATAAAACAAACTAAAAATAAAGTGCACCGTTCCTTGAAGAGCATTGTCAGGCAGGTCGGTGTGGAATTCAAAATGGTGTAAGCCGCGGACAAATTTTAACGTGGCCACAAAACGTAATTATAAGCAGTGTAACAAAGTGCACGACTCTTACATCAATATCGACCCATTAAACACAGACAAATCTAAACGGACTAATGTTTTACGTAACTGCAAAACAGTGCCCTGAAGTACATGACATAATGTCAATACAAACAAAACCATTAAACCCCAATAAACTTTGAAACGGACTCAAACACCTTGTCAATATTTCATGAGTCTGAGGACTCCCAAAAAATCCACGAAGGTAATGATGCGATATTGCGGATGAGCGGTTCCATTACGGTCAGTGAAAGTAGTGCGTGGTCAGGATTATGCAAAGCGTAATTTGCCTGGAGAGGAGTGCAAGGAAGGATGCAGAGCGGTGCATCTCGTCTGGAGATCAATGCACGACATGCAGTCATTGCATGTAGCCGAGAGAACCGCCATCACTCGGTCGATATCGTCTCAAGTTCATGAGGTGTGATGTCTTTGTTACGTGGCCAAAACTCGGTCAGGGCGTGACAGCCCAGCAGGTGTCTCTTTAAAAACTGCACGCTTGAAAATTTAAAATTCATTTTAATGATAAACACTTGTCATTCAAGTTTTAAAATACCATGCCGGTACATCTATTATGAGAGCAACTGTCATCCACAATGGAGGGAAGCTTGCTTGTAATGGGGAAAAGCTTATGTCGTATAAAGGACGTTTTGTAAACTCACGCTGCTTCATTCAGAGAAAAGTTAAATATTTTCTTAAATGGGTTGTCCTGAAGAAAGGGGACGATACGATGTTTCGTAACTAAAATGTGTCCCACTCTCATGAAAGCCAAATATTATCTGTCTTTAAAATATACACAATACGTTTCACAATTTAAAGCTGTTCTATTCATATTTTTCTCTTTAGGTATAGGAGCACCCTCAGACGATGCAATTCAACTGAATTATGGTTTGAACGACTTCACCATTTGTGCGTCATTCACTGAGGCAATTGAACGACTTTCTCTCCTGAACACTGAGTGCATGGAACAGTCACAAGTCAGTTTGGTAATATCTCGGCATTCTCTGCAATTATTCTGCCAGGATAAACCTATATCTGTTGGAGGCTTTACAATGTTCACCCGAGTGTCGACTGAGTCACTTGATAGGTCAACACTCCAGAGAGAATGTATTCTAGTCTATATTCTATAACCATCAATCTATTAATCATAAGCTTTCACATAAATGACTAATTCATACCAAAACACACAACATAACCAGGGTTCAGTCTATATCGATAACCATTAATTAATTAAGTACAAGCTTAAGTATATGACTAACGGAAAAGTGTTTTTAGTCATAAAAACATTTCTATCCCCCTTCCCAATATTCACCATAGAAACATCAATCAATCATTCAATCAATTAAAAAATCTCTAAAATTCACATTGGGTTTTTATTGCCATTGAAACAGAAAGAATAATTTCCAAAAATAACCTCAAACTCCCAAAGTCACATCTACATGACATGAAGAGGCAGTATATCAAGTGCGGTGAGGATTGTTTCAGTAGTTTAAGAATTATATTAAAGAAACGATTGAACTGACACCAATGGAAATACAACCAAAACAATGTCTCCCCCCCCCCCCCCCCCCCCCCCACCCTTCCGAAGAGACATTATTCTTACCCAATCACTGAAGAGAACCATACTCCAGTCTATCAATTACCATCGATCAATTAATGATAAGCTTAATCATATATGACTTATTCTTATCTGCATCACTTCATAAGTCAAAATATTTACCTCTGCATGACTCATAAGAACAGTTGAATAATCACAAATCAAAGCATTTACATGGTTTAGTCGATCTAATCCATAAGTACACAATCACACGTAATGCCTCAACGCCTGGGTCAATAAATGTTCCAGTGGACAGGAAAATCAAGAAGCCTATGACAGCGAACAACCATAACCAATGAGGCAATCACAGAGGTGGAGATGAGGCAATGAATGTCACACGCTGATGGATTGCCTTGTCGAGAATATATGCAGAATTGGACAAATTCGTGGGTTTTTATTGACATACAGGCTTATAAGAGGTTTGAACAGTTAGCTAAAACAAAAATCAAAGGGAGCGTGAACCAGTTTCTCAGTCCTGTCAAAATGAAATCTAAAATGAAGTACATTAACCAGTGAGGGACACTTGGCAAGTCAACTGGCTGATGGATTAGAAATAATACACGATGGTAAGATCCACAAAGACACATTCTTTTATACAGTATTTTCAATTAAACAAAAATTGTCATTCTAACAAAATAAAGATTTAGCATAATATTATTATTTTATTGATATAAATCAGTGTTTACAAATATGCAATTCAATATTCTTGTTTCTACAATAACAGAAAGTTCAAAGTTAGGATAATCAACAAAATTGTTTCATATATAGCAATTATTGACGATGACCCAGCCTAAATATTGGAGATAATGTGATTCTAATATTAATATGGTCCACATGACAGCTTGAGAACATCACAAAATAACTAAACTGCAAATACAACATATCCAGGTTAAATAGACAATCATCAAATATGCAGGTAAATTATGACACACTGATTATCTTTGACCTAGCCTGGCTCGAGAAGAGAGTAGCATATCCGGAACTGCAAGGTCAGTGTTAGTCTTACACTCAGACTATGAAAAAAGTATTTATTCTGAAAATATCACCATTTTATTAAATATTGAAAAGGAGACTGTAAGAAATGGAATTTTCATAGTCTTATGATATCTGGATTTGGTGCTATTCACCATCAATTAGTTAGAACATCACATTAACAAAGAGGCATCAGATAAGCTCCATGACTGACAGGCAAATTTATTGGCCCCGTTGTTAAATTCTGACCTCTTGGATGGAGGGAGAGTTAAAGTGCCTTTGTCAACAAGACTCGTAGAGGAACAGGTTAGCCTTGGCATGGTCTCTTTATCATTATATCACCCCTTTACCACAGCAGAATAAATACTATCAGAGGGCATATTACAGCAAGTCTATATCTCCTAGTGTTGGTTGGTTTACAAGACTTGGTGATTTCATCCAAAACTTGCTGTCCTGTCTCAGATGACTTGTTTTCTGAAGTGAATGGCTTACTCCCGGAATTCATCTGAGATCCCAACAAAATCGTCGAAGAACTTGAATTTATCTCCATCTTCTACCGAATCTATATGTCATAAACATCATTAAGAAAATTTATCGAAGGAAACTTTTCAAAGGTGTTAAAAGACAAAACCTGTGCGTGTCTACTTATTGAAGATGATTTAAATATTTCAATAACACAAAGATGTTCTACTGATATTGTGTGTAAAACTTGTACTTGTATTGCATCTTCAGTTTTTTTTTATATACTTACATCCTGATATTTTATTAGAATTGATTCCGGACTTGTATATGTAAATAAGCTTCCCCATATTTGATATCCTGAATGCTCAATTCTTCAACAGTTGATATCAAATCGTCCGCAGTGTATGAAGCATTATATGTTCTTTGGTGAGGTCATTAAGATAAACAGATTTAAGTTCCTGTGCTCTGTCATGTTGATTTTTTCATAAGTACAATGAGGGGCGATACAACCATAACTAACGCCTTCTTAGTCCTGTGAATCTATTTATAAATAAGTGGCGCAATCACAAAAGTCAAGGATTTTCCACTGCCTGTCGGTCAGGAAAACAGTACGTCCTCTCCACTCAAATAGGCTTGAATCACAAGTCGCGGATTTGATCTAAAATCATCTTTCCCTAAATGTGTTGGGCATATATGTAAGATAGTTTCAATGTCAGCTTCCAACGTCACTTCCACAACTAATTGAATCTATCACACTAAACAGCTATTAAAAATGCTTAATTCTGTCAGCGTGTGAAACAATTACAGTAATAATCAGATTTAAGCTTAATATGCCACTAATAGGAAAACAATTCAGCCAGATTCCGTATACATATTCATAATAAAAACAATATTTAAAACCATCAAATGTTAATATACCAATCCAATAGTAAACCCCTATTTGCTGGCATTTTGTTTATACAAGAGCTTTACCCAAGCCGGGACCATCTCACACACCAGATGTTAATGAGGTTTGACACGGTCAGATTCCAACAAGTTGCATGAGGGCAAGATAACTTCTCTAAGGCATTCAGCTTGTAACCTGATCGAAATCCTGGTTAAACCTTCCCCCTCATGTCATTAGACTGTATAAAAAAAAGGCTCCTTTTCAATTTTTTTTTTTTTTTGTCACAGTCTAAGTGTTAGACTAGGTCAGTGTATACCGGGGATCTAGCGGGTAATTAACCGAGTTACTTTGTCGCACTCCTCCCTCCCTCCCGCGCAAGCAAGCAAGTACGTACCCACTGGCCCACTTGGACTAATGCCACAACTCTATACATAATCAAGGGCACCGCTATATTTGGACTGCTCTACAGGGTCAATCACCTATATATAAGTCACCGACGACTTTTTAGAAAACTTAGCATGAAGTCATTGGTGTACTATAAGCTATATATACTGTCAGTTTGCTGTTGGAATTGGTTTTAGAAGTCTTGAGGGAGGATTCTTTAATCTTGACTTCTCGGCCTTTCTTTCAGCAGCATGCACAGCTAGATTGTTTGGTAAACCTCATTACACAGAGTAAATCACCAAGCTGTCATATATATCTTTGTTGTTGGAAGACTTACAGAGTAATAGTACCGGTGTACTAGTAGCAAGGTCAGCCTGGTGTTGCTTGAGATGTGTGGGCTGAGGGACTCTAATATAATGCTGGAGATGTCTAGCTTGATATGACTGGCATGCTGCTGTTATAAGTCTCTGGGTTAATGTACCTTATTGGACGATTGCTAGTGCAAGAAGTGCAGGAAGATTTTCTTATTACCCATATTGTCAAACATAAGCAGTAGGGCTGGGACGGGTAGATATTTCCTACCCGGGTACCCGATCATCTGTTACCCTACCCTACCCGGATACCCGTTTTGTCGATCTCAAACATCTAATTGTAAGATTTTGTACTACTTTATTCAACTGGTTGGCTGGAACATTGGGCTAGAAGCCTAGCATAGAGACCCATGGCTATTTCAATCAAATTTATTATGTATGAAAATAGATCATTTTAATATTATGTTAGAATCTTCAAATACATTATAATCTTGAAATGAAAGAATAGCAAATTAAACTGTTTTATGATTAGTCACATGATAAAAACGGGTCCGGTTAGTGTGATGGGTACCCGGGTCCTACTCAATACCCACCCGTCCCGGGTATCCAGGTTACCCGTCCCAGCCCTAATAAGCAGTGTCATAACTTTCATATGTGCACATAAGTTTTGCCAAGCAACTACTGTTCATACTGACCTATTCAATAAATTACCTATTCTAAAAAAAACATGAATAATTCAAGATTTCTGTGTGAAGCCCTCCACATTTAAATCTGAAAGTCAATTTGGTTTATGCTAATGTAATAAGTTTGATGAGGCTGAATTTTCAATTCGCAAATGATCCTAAGGCTATAACATTCCTCCTGCAATTTCAAGTATCAGCACATATTCTGGAAACTTTTATAATGGAATTCTTTGAAGGAGAAAAGGTTATATGTACATAAAACATTTTGTCAACATGAAAATACATGCAATACATATAAACTGACTACATTGAGTGTGGTTGGACATTACATAAGACAAATAGGAAACGACATTTTTAAAGTAAAAATAAATCCAGCAAATCTAGTCATGCTAAATTTCATTACTCTTGTTTATTTTACTTATCAGTTTGCATAAATAATAATTAATAAATTGAATTTATCTTAAAGAACATCTCATGCATATCAGCTATATGACAAACGAGACATATATGAAAATTCAAAAAATCTCTTTCCTCCATTATATAGGCAGGAAGCACCCAGACAACTCTAGTGGCATACGTCTACGACCTTGATGCAACACCAGCCTAAGGCACTGACGTATCCTTGACAAGCAGGCATGTACCTTGACGCAATAACCAGGTTCAAAGTCATGTGTAGACTGTCTCCATCTCTCCTTGAAATAAGTGAACAGACTGTTCTTCAGTCTTCTCAAGAATTATTTGTTACTGTATATTTAGACATTTATAATTTTATTATCAATTTATCAAATTAGTGACAAACTGATAAAGTTTTACAACTTATAATAATATCCATGGTCAGATTCCAAATATCTATCTGGAAATTATTTTCAACCAAATGAATGCACTAAAATATGTTTAATAATAATGACAAATAATAATATTTAGGTTTTCAATACATACCACATATCTCTAATTGAGTTCAGTGTAAGCCTGACATTTACATAAATACCATAGCCACTATATTCTAGAAAATGTTTCAGGCAAAAGGGACTCTGAACTCGGTTATTACGTCAATGCGTACCAGATTCTCAAGTATAGCGATGGAGGCCCGAGGCCATTTTTGCAAATGTTGCAATGATAAACTACTTACAGCAAAATATTTATTTACCATATGCTTAAGTGTGCTTAAAATGTTGTGTTTATGTACAGAATTGACCAAGTTTTGAGACTGGTAACGTCAGAGAATTGTTTGCGTCGTCGCCCTGTAACTGTTAAAGATGTCGCAGCGATTGTAATGGTGACATCAAAACATCACTATCTATTGACAAATAAATCTGCACTGTACACAAATTCTCTAATGGCTCAGTAAAATAATTAGCACCAATCACAACAGGTGAATTAATTGCGTATATCAATCAATCTATTATGTTTTTGTGTACTTTTCTATTTTTTATAGTTTGAACTGTAATAATAATATTATTTCCTTTTTTCAACTTGGACATTAATTTCTGAAATTTGATTATCATTTCAGAGACTAGCTGTTAGACTTTATGACACTGTACCTCCTGACACATATTCATAGAGGCATCTCCTGATTGTTCAAACAATTGCAGCCAATAATTGGTTCAACATTATGCCAAGGAACGAAAATATGGAAAAAAGATTGTCAAAAGTAATGCTCTCATTTCAAAGCACTTGCATACTCCTTTTTTCAATTCTTATGACATTAATTTTTTACCAACTTACATTTTAGATTTGCATTTGTAATGTGAACCAAGAGTGAGGCAGTCCTAAATATCTGGCCAATTTCTTCAAGACAACACGCCTCAGTGCAAACAGTTATGGAATCCATGCAATTACTTCAACATATGATGTACTTATAGCCTGTAGAAATGGCTCCTAAATCAACTATCCTTCTCTACTCTACTCTAATCTCCTGTGATTGCCATTCTAGAGGTCGAGTGGATAAAGAATGATGACAATTTTATGGAAATATACAACTTTATTCTTCGAAGGTGAACATAAATTCCTCATTCTGGTACAAGGTGTATTCTGTCAAGGTCTTCCTATACTTTGTAATAAACTAAATCCTGATGATGTCCAGGAAACCAAACCAAGTCTACTTGCATCCTGGACATGTTCAGACACATAACACAGAACAGACGAACTGCCATGACAGACTGGAGGAGAGGTGAGGTGAGGTGGTTTTGGTTTTTAATGCGGCTTTCAAGGGTTTTTCACTTACATTATGGTTTATGTCCGTATTATTGCAGGGAGAAAGCCTGCAATGCAATTGTCAGGGGTCGAAAATAACACTCGTCCGCTCGTATTGACGAGTGACATTTGACTCGGGCAAGTGGAAAATGTAATATTGCTCGTCCTGTAGGACGAGTGCTTTTTCTGACATGAATGTTTGAGATTATCAATGGTCATATGTATACAGTATACTAATTCTTTCAGATTCACTGAAAACTGTTTTAGAAACCTCACAAGTCTTTATAAATGTCTAGATATTGCGAGTGTTGGCTGTTTATTTTTATCTGATAATCGTACGCTCTTATTTATCCATCAGCCAATCAGAACGGGCAACCCCGAAAACTTGACCAATCAGCAATTGACAGGTCATCAGGGAATTCCCTGCTCAGCTGTTTACTTTACAGTTGACTACCGAAGAATACGTTTGAGTTTTCATAAAGATTGTCATAAATACAAAATATTTGACAAGGATTTGTTTTGATATTTCAACTAAATTATCAATTTTGGTTATTATGACAGTTGTTATATTGTGTTATGTTTTGAATATCTTGCTTTTCAGCCATCGCCGTAACATGAATGTAGGTCACTCATACACGATCTTTCATCTCTTCCAATGATTTTGATATCTAAATCCTTGATCTCTTCATAGCGTTTTAATTGTGTATTTTTGGAAACACTAAAAATCATATTATTCAATATTACAACAGGAGAAAATATCCAAAATTCATTTTGACAACAATAGACAAGTTTCTCTTGGTTTTGATTTGAGTCACTGTGACTTGAAGATGATCGTAATTTTTTGTCAATTTTGCTCATTTCCTTTATCGTGTATTATTAAATTTACAGTTTTATACAATTAGAAGAAGGTATTCACCAAATCTGCACATGGAATAAAACAAGAAAATGTGAAAATTCAGGCATAATTCAACAAACTGTCGTGTGACAGAATATTTATTTCAAAATATAGGCCTACGAAGATGATTATGGACTATCTGTTGAACTTCTGAGTTTAAGTTAGTTTAATGTGACATATTGATCGGATATCATACAGCAATGAATCATTCTTATCAATAGTATACTGTAAAAACTGGTGAACAGTGCCACTGCCTTTGGTATGTATACACTGTATTTTCACAAAACCTTGTGTCAAGGGCTAGATATGGCAGAGATATAAGATTTAGATTGAGAACAAAGTAAGTTTCAAAGTATTTCAATTTTATTATGACCAACACATATTTTAGAATAAATATAAGTTCAATTTGCATTCATTGTTCGTAATTGTTTGATTTTGAAGGACCAGTACAATTGCAGAAGGACGAGTAGAATTTATTTATCACTTGCCCTGTAGGGCAAGTGCAGATTTTCACTATTTTCGACCCCTGATTGTGGTAAAACCTGTACCGGAGTAAACCATGGGTGGTTATGTGTTGACATACATAGTGGAACCCCCCCCCCCCAACAGAATCTGTAAAAATACTGACTTGGAAGACTGCTTATGTCTGAGAAGTCCTCAAATGCATATCAAAGCAAATATTAACTTGACAGACTTTTATCATTTGAAATGGTACAAATAGAAGCATATTATAGCAAAAACAGGTTTGACAGGTAGAAAGCCACAGAGTCAAGGGGTAGTGAAAATAAACTGCCCTAGTGCTTATTAGAGGAAATATGGTACTGGCTTGACAGACTGCTACCATTTGAGAGTTCCGAAAATCAAAGCATATCAGAGCAAAAACTGGCTTGACAGACCGGTACCATTGAGAGTTCCCCAAATGGAAGCATATCACAGACCTAGAACAACTTCCTCCCAGAAGATAGAACCTTTAAAAAAAACGGCTTGACAGATGAGTAACATTTAACATGTAGCCCACTGCGTCTCACACATGTTCCGTGCTCCATGTGTGCTATATCAGGTTCCAGCACAGTTTGTCTTGTCTTACACTATTTGTCTAATCCAACACAACATGCAGAGTGTGTCCAGGACAGGAATACCTACTCCATATTAATCACAAACATCCTCATAACGTCAGAGTCCAGGAAACAGGGATATACACAGCTGGATGGGACCCACAGACGTCACTGACCTTTAAGACGAGAATCTTTTTGATCTTTGTTCCTTATACCCAGGTGGCACTGGGATAAAGGTTGGACAGGGGGTCAGGAATGAGGCAGGATGGGGGTGAGGGATGGTTTGTCTGGGTTGGGGAGTTGGGATTGTGGGTTTGGAGGATGATGGAGATCTTTGTTGCTTATAAACATATGGGACCATTTTTAAGGTTGGACAAGGAAGGGATGACAAGAAATGCTTCTTTTTATTTTACTTTCATTTTTGAAGTTCGGAAAGACTTTGCTTCAGAGGAGAACAGTTGTCCATGACAAGTTGTAAAGATTGAAAAGACAAGGAGGAAGTTGAACTCTGGGGTTTGAGATATTAAGGAATGAAATCGTGAAAACTTTGAGGAGTTCAAGAAAAGTTTGGACAGATGTTACACTGAATTTGACAGAGGTGCAGTTTGATGTTATAGAGGTGAAGACAAAAGCTTGGAGAGCTAGATACTGTGTAAGTAGATCTTAGGTTGCAAGATTTTTAAGAGAGAATAGCATTTGAAATGCAAATTGAGTTTGAAGGAGTAAGGAAATCAGCTGAATTCAAAGTAAAAGAGAAATCAATATTTACCCTAAATTGTTAAAAAAAAAATCATGTCTGGAATTAGTAATGGAATTAGTGAAGAACTAATTCTATAATGCAATGGATGAGAGAGGTTTTCCAGAGGGTAAATAATCAGATTAGATAAAGTTAGGAACAAGCCCACAGATTATTCACGTCAACACCTCATTGTTGAAGTCATTTCAAGGCATCAAACATTACAAGACACAAAGCAGACCAATTTCAGACAACAAGGGCAGGATTGGTGTATCCAGTGAAGGTGAGGACAGCAGGGAACAGATTGAAGGAAGCGGGATGGAGGTGTTGGTGGGTTCACTCTACATATAAATAGAGCATGCTGGGACGCAGACTGTCTGTGACCTTTCAACAAGGAACAGATTGCTCCTGTTAGATTCTAAGATGTCCACCAGTGTGTGGGGAGTACTGGGCAGGAAGGCATACTGTTAGAGGAGCTATGTACACTCGGTAATGGAAGAGTGTAGTTTGTTTCCGGAAAGTCTGGGTTCGAATCCCACATGTATCATGCTAAAATACATCAAGATGGCGGTGAGGTTGCATTAGCTGACTTGGGGTTTCAAGAGGTTTTCACTTGTAATATTACAGCAGCTCTTATTATTGCGGGGAGAAAGCCTGCAAAATATTCTGTCTATGCTTTTTAGTGACACCTGCAACTTGGGACTTGAATTAGCATATTGGTAAAACAATACTGAATTTCAATGTACCATTGCACCAAATATTATCTGTATGTACAACAGTTGTCTAAAGTGGACAGTCCGGATTCAAACCCAGAACCTCATTTAAAAGTGAACATGTTAACCACTGTGTTATTTCACCCACATATCAAGATAAAGTTGTTCGGCTCTTGAATGGTTCTCACTACTCACTATGAGGAAAGAATAAATTGATTAAGTTTGATTGTGCTTCATAATGCTATTACAAGTACGGTAAGTACTTATTACTGAAAACAATGGAGATTTATTCAAGAGTGATCCATTAACCTCACAGCATCTAGCTGGCATCTAAGCAGAGAGAAAGCAAACAGCACTCTGGTGAAACTGGAAGAAGCAAACCATAGCTAATACTCTAAGTTATTAAACTTCTTTGATCGCAAGCCAAATTCACTAACCACTGCACTGTTTTGTCTGTTCCTACCATAGAATAACCTCAACTGTGTGATAAACACTGCACTTGTCTTTAAACTCATTAGGGATTTTATTCTGTATAAGCAGCATACTCATGCATACTCCTGGATGGTTCCAAGCATGTCCATGCATACTCCTGGATGGTTCCAAGCATGCCCATGCATACTCCTGGATGGTTCCAAGCATGCCCATGCATACTCCTGGATGGTTCCAAGCATGCCCATGCATACTCCTGGATGGTTTCAAGCATGCCCATGCATACTCCTGGATGGTTCCAAGCATGCCCATGCATACTCCTGGATGGTTCCAAGCATGCCCATGCATACTCCTGGATGGTTTCAAGCATGCCCATGCATACTCCTGGATGGTTCCAAGCATGTCCATGAGCATTAGAGGTACAGACTAGTCACATGTTACGGAGTGAGTATTTAAGCTGTCTCCTATATAAATGGGATGTTTGTCTAGAATGACACACAACATTAAACTGTGGGGGGAAAAGATTTAACATATTTACTTTGAGACAAATACATCTTCTTTATATTTAATAGACAACAAGAAATGAGCTGATTAAGTAAACAAGGTCACAAAACAAGAAAAGAAACATTGCAAAGTTTACATACAATTTATTCAGTGATGTTCGCCACCCAAGGCCTTCATCAGAGAATATATAGGTCGAGTGATGAACAGTGTTAAATGACACAAAGTAATCTATTTGTAAACCTTTCAACATTTTAGTTTTCGTTGTGATGGTATCTCCTACAAATGCATTCATGGTTGGACTAAGCAGAGCCATCACACAAGACGGTGGCAGCCGTTGAGCACAAATTATTATAAAAGAAACATGACATCACAGCATTGTCTATGACATCATATCACTGTGACAAAATGATATTTTGCCCAAGGGCACGGTGTGAAAATATTCACCCCGATATGCGTACCCTCTGGATAATAAATGATGTGTACAGCTAGGAGAGACAATCACGACACTGGAATGAGGGTAAGTGACGGACATGTGCTTTCCTCCTCAACTATGTGCTCAGAGTGTGCAGGCTATGCATGCCATCTACCAGACAGCATTACTGTATTTGCTGCAATAGACGCTCTGACTTCTATTCTTTGCCATAGAGATCTAGTATCTATTGGAGACAGGTGTTTTGAAGATTTTTAGATTCTATTGCATTTATATGGATCTTTTTATTTCAGGATCAACACAACACTGACTTATCAATAACCTGCATCTTTTATGCTTTTAACTGCATATTTAACTCATTGATTAACTGTTTTCAGAAAACGTTAATCTTTGAAAGATTTCTTCTTTTCATTATAAAGTTAGAAAATATTTGTTCTTGAGAAGTCATCTTTCAGCCGAAAAGTCTTCATTTTGTTGAAAGTCAAGTTCCCTCATTAAATCTTTTTATGTCACAAAGTTAACTGTTAATAAATTCCCATCATTCACAGATCTGTTTGCATTTCCCAAGGTCTGTACCTACTGACACGTTGACACAGTGTCCAGACAATCCCAAGCCATATTACCTGCTGAAAAGATTATTGTCATCTATGGAAATGAATCAATGAATCACAGATTTCTTTTGCTTGAATTGACAAATACAAACACGATCTCGCATTATAAAGGAATGACATTAGCGCTGACTTTCACACCTACGATCACCGCCCTTTTGAAGTGCGACCATTATCCTGTAACTCTAACAATAAACAGACACATTTGCATCACCTGATGAGCGATCAGGTGTAGATTAACGCTTGACCGCCTCTTCATGGGGATACCTGGTCAGAGGAGCTCATCACCATAGAAACCAAATATTCTTGTCTTTGGATGCTTAGATGGTACTTGAGGTTCCTTTGGAACAGTATCCCCTCTCAATGGTAATGGCAAGAGGTACTTGGTAACCCGAGGGTTGGGCTGAGGGGAAGGGTACACATAACAATATATAGTGATAAGATGAGGAGCTGGTGGCATGATTTGCTTTGTAGGAAAGCTTATGGGTGAGTTTGAAGCTGTGTTTACACAGAAACATCTTAAGATTTATGAAATTCATTTATGGTTATAGTTCCAAAACACTGTAACCTTGGTAGACTAACATATAGTCCCTGAAAAAGTTAGATATTTTCTACTAGACATTCTACTTTTTAATATTTGAAAAAAAGAAACAGAGACCTGAACAACACCTAATTTCACATTGTGACCGACCCTAAAGCTGAGGCAACTAGACTGGCCAACATTTTATAGATTAAGAAGAAGAAGGAATCACGTACGAGACATGTACATGTACATATGCAGTCACCTTTATGACCAATCAATTGATAGTATTATTTTTAGGTATAAAAGTTTTTTTAAAAACTCCTTACGAGTTATATAATGAAAGTCTAGAGGACTACACAGAACTTGTACACAGCTCAAGAAGAACAGGTACAAGAAGGTAATGAACTTCTCCACATTTAGTTCCAAGAAGTAGTAAGGAAGTACTGACAGTCGATAGATTTGAATCTGAACATTTTCAGTTTAAAGTTCTAAAGAGCTTTTCATGGATCCAAAACTCAATGAAAATAACCTTATACTCACATTTATGTTTAAAAATATTGAATTCTTAGGAGATTTTGTCGGACACTTAGGTCCAAGAAGTAGTAACTAAGTATTGACAAATTCCCTGACGATAAGATCAATAGATTAGTTTCCAGAAACTTTCCGTTTAAAGGTTCTAAGAGGTGTCTCAGAACCTGTCTAGCTACTTACTGAAACCATGTCCTCACATATATATAGATTCATATCAGAAACTTTCCGTTTAAAGGTTCTAAGAGGTGTCTCAGAACTAGTCCAGCTTCAGGACTGTAACTAAAAAGGAGCCTTTAATACAGTCTAGGTTCTCCTTCAGCAAGTCTAGACTACAGCAATTTACAGCAATTTACATATGAAATGAGACCTTGAAATAAAAATGTTGAAAAGCATGTAATTATTTATTTAAAAAATTATATATTTCATAAAAATTATATATTTCATAGACTAAATTTTAGTCTATCTCAGAACCTGTCTAGCTACTTACTGAAACCATGTCCTCACATAAATATAGATTCATATCAGAAACTCTCTGTTTAAAGGTTCTAAGAGATATTTCAGAACCTTTGTAGCTATTTGGAGAAAACCATGTCCCCATATATATGTTAAACTATTGAATTCTTGAGGAGATTTAGGGTGACATCTGTTGAGGGCTGACTGGTGCATGCGGAGGACCTATCAGAGAGTTGCCGCTTTCATACCAATTACACTTAGTGAATAGAGATTGTGTGACATGTGCTGCTTCCATTGTTGTACAACACGAGGGAAGGTAATCCTTCCATTGGATTCAAACCCAGAATTTACTGTATCCACTTACCTTGGAAGCCACTTGCCCAGCAGCTGTGTTTTCTGCTTGGTAGTTATTTCCATGATTTATGTAAATTTCTGAAAATAAGCAAAGATTTTGATATTATAGGAGTATTAGGATATTTTGTGATTTTTGGGAAAACTTAACCTTTTACTGTTAATAATAAAAAAAGTGCCAATTCAAGTTGGTCACACTTTGAATTTTACTTGACAAGCACTGGCTAATGTTCCAAGCAAACCCAGATTATTTCCTAGGATTCCTGAAAGACAGGTACTCATACTCATACAGTGTTCTATTGTACCTAGAGAGGGTCCTGGGGAAATTTGCCCATCGTTTGGCTTGGCGTCCCTGAACATTTAGAAGTAGAAGCAGGATAATTTTACCATTGCAAAGGGTCCCATCTGTTCAGAATAGACTTGGATGACTCCATGTACTGATCATCCAAGGACAACATTACTCATAGTTGGGAACTTATACTCATTCAGCAAGTTTAAAATTTCAACTCAGAATTTGGTTCTTCTTGGACAGGATCAAGACCGTATAGCAGCATTGTGAATGAGCTATTAATCGAAGGAAATTTCAAGACATTAAAGATTCTTCATAAACAAGAAACATTGGAAGCGGTTTTATTCACCTTGCTAATGTTTTTAGTATAGAGCACTTGATGAGGAAATAGTCTTGCTAATGACAATAATATCCGAACGACATGCTGTACAGAAAGGTCAATGGATTGGTAACAAGAGACAAATATTATAGAATAATTAGCCACAATATTTGTCTCTCATTACTATACCAAATTCTAAATGCCTTTGAAGAATTTTATGGACTGGTGTTGATCTTCTACATCTTAAAATCTTGTTACATGGAGGTGACATTTAGAGCCATGTTTCTCATGATTAATAGGCTGGTTGTGTACATTTAAACCTAGTGCTGATGGCAATGTTCCTATTTTTTCAGAAGTAGACACTCTACCTTAAAGGTTCAATGATAATTATACATCACATTAACATCAATATCATTGATATCCCCGATCATATAACATTTGTGAGCAACATAGAATTGACTAAATACATGTAGAAATGTCAAACAACTTGAAAACATTTGAGAACTTGAAAACATTTGAGAATAGAAATTATCTTGTTTATTATCTATGAATCGAAGGTAATCATACTGAGGTTCATATCTATCTTATGATGCCCTAAGGCAACATTGCCAATGTGATGTGAGATACAACGTATTATGTTACATTTTGTCTCTGATGTTGACCTTTAAAGGAGAAGGGCCAGTTGATTTAGCATATTTTCGGTAATTTTAAAACTTCAGTATTATATAAGAGAATATATTCATGTCCATGTTATAATCTGTCAACAACATGCTTGTCTGAGTACCTTTATATCCCTCGATCTCGCTCTGGAATACCAATATTCAGGAACTTGTGTCGTAAACATAGGAAGACATGTACACTCACACAATCTCCTCCTCTATTTATGAAGACAAAGAATGTATTGGTACATGACAACAAACTATGGTCTTAATTCATATCTTAATTCATCAAACATGTCTGTTACTATAGAATTTGAACCCTTTGAATCGAATAGGCAACATTTTTATTATGACGTCAAACACGCACCTGCAGGCAGTTGTGGTATTGAAAATACGTTCAATATTTTTAATTCATCATTTCTCAATAAAATAAAATTGTATACAGATACAAATTACATCATGAGAAAACCAATTGATTTCTGATTCGGAAAATGTTAACTTTTTCATGAATCAGGGAATTTCGTCACACACTTTTATCGTATGCATGTCAAAGGGTCAAACGTCAATGACGTATCAATTATACGTCAACACCCCTTGAGCTTGATATCAAGCCTGCAGCAGGGAGCATCTTAAATAATACCAGACTAATACCATATCATAAATGTTGTTATTTTACAGTCCAATAGAAGATCGTGATGTTTCTCATCTTCCACCTCCTTAAGATAAATCAAACAGTTAAACTGTCTAGCCAAAATAAAATCAGCTTCAATGAGACATTATTGATATCAGTATGAGAAACATTTTTTTCAGTAACTTTACGTTAATCAGCATTTCCCGCAGTTAAACAACCTGTGGATTCTCTGAGAAACACCCGAACACTAAGTACCAAATTTGAGGCAATTATCTCATCAGGCTTACGACCGAAGCGAGTGAACCCACTTTTGAGGAGATCTCTTAAAACGGAGCTCCTCTTAAGAGAACCACAAATCAGGCAAAGGTTGTTAAAACTTGACGCTAGCGATACACTCACTTTAAAGATGATCCGAAAAGGAAGTAGGGATCGGTGGCGGTTATGTATATGTTACCTGTTCTAATCCGACACTATTACAACTTTGCTCACGTATTTGTTAGTCTATCAAGCATAAAATCTCTAATGGACGTCAAATTTACCGTAATTTCACTCCGTGACTTTTCTACTGGTAAATCATGGCTTGATTTGTGAGAGGTGCATGACTAGATATTTTTTCTAGAAATGTTTTACCTTTGTGAAGTGAAAAGTCAAAAGCAGACATCTGTTTTGGAAATTTACTTAAAATGTTTATTAAAGATGAAATTATTTCCTAAAATTAGTAGATGTATTTGTTTTTACTTTTGTATGCAGAAATCCCTTGAATCCCATTAGTATTTCCCCCACAGTGCTAATGATAAAGGCTTGTTGAGCAAAAGATGTACATGTACAATCGATGAATAAATGACTTAAAACAGATAGTTATACAATATACACTATAAATCATAACGTGACGATACTTGGTAAGAATGCAAACAAACATACACGACGCAATACATTTTAAACACCCTAGTGAAAAGTAGTAGTTCATGTAGTTCTAAATAACGAATCTTTTAATAGCATGAAACTTTTCTTTTAAATTTTTTTTGAACTACAAGCCTGCTTTTTGTATGGAACAAAATAGCTATTCTGAATCAGTTTAATTGCAGGAGTTGAACCCAAATCTATGAGTCTGGTACCAACCAATCACCATACCCGTTCAGCCAACATATTTCTACAATACAAATGAGAACAGTTTCAAGTAGACCTTTACAATCCCACACCTGAAACAATTATCACCCAAAAGCATGTGACCATGTTTCATTTTATACTTTATACATAGATTAGTATACAAGTGTTCTAATATTTTGAAAAACAATTGTTGATTCTTCACATGTTGGTTTGTAGTTACAAAGAATTATTACAATCTCATAAAGTCAATCCATAAAAACAATATGTCACCATGCTCCTTATATTAATTACATGGACAAACATATCAGTGTGTGCTTTTATTCCGCTAAAACACGCTTTGATCTAACATCTGAAATCACAATTACACTTCACTCATTGATTTGCAGTTATATGAATAAACAATTATTCAATTACAACTCTTCAATTGATTGCCAGCTTTTGTAACATATGGAGCCATCAACAGCTGTATACAACCACTATCATCGAAAACACAAGCAGTGTGATAAGACAAACAGCCCTCTCTGGTATTACAGGATGTTGGGACTGCATGCTGATTGGTCAATTCTAAATCAGATACTACTTCCCTGTTGACATCCTAGTTCACACTTATCTCCGACCGACGCATCAATTAAAACCTGGATGTTGGTAATTAACTACTTCCCACTGGTCCACGGACTTATCCGATAAAAGGATACCATTTTGGTTTCATGGACTCTGAACAAGGACTGTTATTTGTTTAGCGTAACGATCCATTACAATCCAACAAATCTTAATTACCAATTAACGCTCCATAAATAAGTGATCCATGAACCATGATTTTCAATTTACGCTCAATTTGGCCTACCCGTTGTTATTTCTTGTCGATAGCCCGGTTACCTTGACCTTTTCAGCCCATTTGCCCTCAATGGGGCGAGACAGGAGAATAATGGATATTTATGATTGTCCATTACAAACAAAGCAGGATGTCAATTGGGGCTAAATGCAGCCAAGTGAACAGCAAGATTAATGTATTCGTGGCCAGTAATCGTCAGATCTCCACCAAGGGCTATGCAGACCTTCAGGTGCTATTGCTATAAGAGCAGTTTATAAACGGTTCTATACTGGAAAATTGTCTCCTATTCACTGTGATGGTGATTTTATCTTTTCATTTATTGACTGTTCATATGGTTGATTAGCTTTACTACAGATTTGGATTTCAATAAAATATAAACAGTGATATTGTTTATTTATTGACCGTTTTATTGGTCAATTAACTTGTCTAAAACTTTTGATTTCATTGAATATGAAATCAGTGATTTGTTTTAATTGACCATTTTTGGTGAGGTATGTCATGCTCCTCTCCGTACTAATTTTTATTACAACAGGTATGCAAATGAATCTTTGGGAGTTTAATCGTCCTTTTTGAGTTTGATGTTACTTCTCTTCATTATTATTTCCCTACATTCATCCTTGATCTGAACATTACAAGAAATGGACATCTAGATTGTGAAAATATATAACTAACATTTTTCACGTTCAATATGTAATACAAATATTCTAGTCTTAAGAGAGACAAGAAACAGGCAATCTGTCCTGATGATTTGGTCTCCAAAAGGCAATCACAACTTATCAATCTAGATGAAATTGGAAATATTTGGTAATTCCATACCCGGAACTTATCAGGTCGACTCTGGAATAACTGTCTGAATATCATATATATACAACATATTATCATGGTGTAATATAAGCTTGAAAGTAGCAGGCAAAAAATGTGTTTTAAAAAAATAGTAAATTTTTAAAAACTCATTTAAAGTTGCCAGCCCGAAATGAAAGTTGGCAGGTTTTATTTTTCATACACTGAAATAATAAATAATTTTTTTTGTGGAAAATGGTATTAACGTTCTATGTAAAGTCTACGAAAATACATCATCTTGAACATGAAACTGGCAGAAGCTCAAACGCAGGATAATTGTCATAATAAAGATGAAAGAGGATTCATTACTGGCCGCCACCTAATTCATTACAGTGGAATGCAGGCAACATACAAGTGTATTGGCTGCAGTAGGCCAGTGGGCCACACTGATACACAGGTATATAGGTGACTAGGTCTGGGCGATACTGTTGTCCTAGCCTTGTGTTTGTCAGATTTACATGCAGTGAACATTTGTCTGCAGATAAAAGGGGCAACAAAGAATAGATTAACAGGAAGTGAGTGAGTGAGTTATTGTTTAACGCCACTTGGGCAATATTGCAGTCATTAGCGGCGAGATTAACAGGAAGATTCTCCGATAACTTCTTGAATGTGAAAATACATGACGTTTCGGAGTACATACTCACTCCTTCATCAGGTGGAATGTAAGGAAATAAAAAAATGTTATACATTTATATAGAAAAATGTATTTGCTAAAATGTTATACGTTTATACAGCAAATAATTTTGCTATATAAATATATAACATATTGTTATTTCCTTACATTCTTATTATACCACTTCTAAATGCCCTTCAAAGACCTAAAGAATAGAATGTGGACATATTGTCGTCAATATGGTTTAAACATATTTATTCATGAAATACATGGATCGGATTGGTCAACAAGCTCAGTTGAGCTTATGTAAAGACCGCTCCAAAATTGCTCGACATGGTGTTAATGATAAAACTGTGCAAAGTGGAGTCCTTTATAATCTCTAAAACAGGCTAAGAGACATATAGGGGAAGAACCTCTAGTTCCAAAATTTAACCTATTGATCGAATAAACTAAACAAACATGCAGATGCACACTAAGTATTTCAGTATACTTGAGAATAGATTTATTTATTTATCCCTCATCCCCTCAAATGTTACCAGCACAGCTGACACTTTTCTGTCTGACTACCATCATACACTACACTATCATAACCTAAAAACAATTGTGTCATGACAGGGGGAAAAGAAATATGAGAAATTGATTTTATTCAAGATGAAATTATGTTCTTTATATCATTGATACAGATCCGGAACAATTTGAGGTGAGGTGAGGTGAGGTGAGGTGAGGTGAGGTGAGGTGAGGTGAGGTGAGGTGAGGTGAGGTGAGGTGAGGTGGGGTTTAACGCTGCTTTCAAGAGTATTTCACTTACATTGCGGCAGCTAGTATTATGGCAGGGAGAAAGCCTGCAACACCATGTGGCTATGCATTGCGGTGAAACCTGCGAGCAGCGGCTGGAACTAGCGAACCATGGGTGGTACTACGCTGAAATTCAGTGTAGCATTGCACCCAAACCTTACTGCGTGTAAAACAGTTCTCTACTGCAGACAAAGTTGCTGTGCCCCTGGCGGGAGGAACAATTGGAGCACAAAATTATGTTTATCTGAGATATGACTTATTGTTACATCCAAATAATAGTGCCTTGAGCATGCTGCTTTATAAATACACACCATCAGAGGATGGATCAATGTTGTCAATATAGACGCCCCCTCAGATTACCAAAAAACAAGAAGAATGTACAAGCATTATTGATTGACAGGCCTGGAAGAAGAACTGATATCATAATTATATGATATGTCCAATATCAGAATAGGAATCTGTGTCATAATAATCATTACCTCCCTCGCATTACATTACACTGCAGCAGATTTATGAGCTGTAACACCGTCCTCTCTAGCCTTTTACAACTCTGAATGAAGAAAGATGTATCATATGTTCTGTGTCTGATTCATCAAAGATTATATCAAACATGTACCAAACCAATATTCCCTATGCTACATGGCATGGACTGATAGTTGGTCAGTATAATCAACAACCCTTCAACAGAAGAAATACTGTGACAAGAAGTCGTACTTCACCACAAGCACCCCAGCATTTATTCATTTCGCAGACTGTCAGAACTGGTGCTTAAAGCTGCAACACAAATAAACAAAGACTCTCAATTGGTATTTTACTTAAAACTCGATTTTAAAATGTGGGGTTGGAGTCTAGAAAGCTGATTTCTTGAATTGACTGTTTTACCCCAGTGCTTAATTATTGGAGGTCAGTGTTTTTCGTTTATTCGAGGAAATATGGTTTATCTGACAATAAATATCAACAATTTGCTCGATAAAAACAGAGATGACAATAAATATCAACAATTTGTTGATAAAAACTGAGATAAGATATGATAAGTAGGAACAGTTTGTTCCACACGGACACGCTGTGATGCTTGGCACACAACAGATCAATGACGTTGCGTGACGAGAATTACGATATGCTGGATCATTGTCCACAAATGGGAATTACAAGCAGATATACTTTAATCAATCAGGGACTATGGTATCTTTGAAGGATGCTTCATCAAGATTTTCTATTGTTTTCGCTTTGTGTGATGGAGGAAAAAATTGTGTGAAAAAACATGTGCTTAGCAGTTTTATGAATTATTGGTGTCATTCTTGAAGTCGGAATTGACAAAGCTTTATTAGCATGACAAATATCTTGTGGTTGGTTGCATATTTGTCAAGAGGTCAAAGACTTAATCATTTCTGAAAGTATATATACATATTTATATCAATAATCTATAACAAACTTGGATTAGACAATTAGAAGTGGAACGTATAAGAGGTAAGGTGAGGTGATTTTTGGTTTTAACATTGCCAAGTAAGATTATTTTACTTATAGTCCAGTTATTGCAGAAGAAAACTTCCACACCATGTGTCTCTGCATCGAGGTGAAACCTGCAAACTTCGGCTGGGACTAGTGAACCGTGGATGGTACTGTGCTGAAATGCACCTAATACTGAGTGTAGAACAGTTCTCTACGGCGGACAACACTGCCAAGTATTTGGAGTAAATGCTCACAGTGAGGTAGATGAAGTCAGGTTGTATTGGAGCAAGCATTCACACATATAAACATTAGGTTTTATCCAAAAACATAATTTTCTTCCATTTTGTGTATATGCAACAGAAAAATCAACCATCTTAGAAATATTATGAATTATTAATGTAATTGAATTAAAAAATCAAAATTACTTTAACCCTCTACCTGCTGGAGATGTCCAGAGTGGATCATAACTTGTTGATAAAGGATCTATAATTTGAAATTGGGCAGGAAAAATAACAAACATACCTAGAATATTATAAGCCCCCTTTAAATGGCAATTTTCCTTTCCTTTGGCTTTTGACATTTTGCCCAAAACAGAAATAAATGAATTTATGAAAGATCGTGTGATTTTCATCAAAAGACACTCTAAAAATCAATGAATAAAAACTGCGATAGAGAAATTAAACCTTAATCTGTGAAAATTAAACTGGAATAAAACCATTCCCATTATTTGATTGGCCTTCTGATGTAGAATGTTCCTGACATTTAGAGACCAGATGTCTTCATGTATCCAGGGATTGGTCACACAAAGGGAAGCAAGTGCCGGCATGAACAAACCAAGTTGAATATTTGGTAGTCTAGAAAACGTGAGTCACTAATAACTAATAATTGGTCGTTGACATTCACAGAATTATTTCTCGATTAGTGTGTCATAGAAATGCTCATGATACTATTAATTGACACCGGACATCCTTACGTGTTACAAATGATTAACGGAAAAAGACGTGTTTTTTTATGAAACAAAAAGGTTTCAATATTCCCACTGCTGTCAAATTGTGACCTTTGACCTGTTTAACATCAATTTTCGTAAGTATGAAGTCATGTCATGCAATTTAAAATAGTATTCTCAAATATTTTGACATTTCTTTAAAACCATTAACCTACAATAGAAGAATCATGTTAACCTTAGGTTCACCAAGTTCTGATCAACTGATTTTCCAATTTAAAAAAATAGATTAATAAGATTGAGTCATTGCATATATGCACCTTAATTATCTCTGAAATTTCAACTTCCTGTTTCCACGATCATGTTATTTTTGTTAAAAACCCTTTTATGGATTCAGGTAGATTGTACAAATTATTTAAATATTACAAAAAGTTTCAAGATGATCGAAATCAGTAAAGTGTGTGAAACAGACAAACTGATTCCCTCGGAAAATTTCTTTCAAAATCTCCCACCATCAAAAATATCATCTTGAACTAAGAAAATACTTAAATATGCAACTACACGATTTTTCAAGTTCAAGTTCAAGAACACAGGATTAGGAACAGATTTAAATATTCAACCAATCAGATGATTGCTAAAGAGTTGACAAACTAGCATGTGCCATCTTGATTATACGATCTCATCATGCACGACAAACAAGAACACCATTCCAGTATTGGAATCAAACAGGGAGATGTACTTGCTCAGTCCCTGTCTCTGTTGGCTTCACAAAAAGGTCAAGCGGTTACATGACCAAATCCCTATTTGGTACTCCCTTCTGAAAACATAGTTTTGTCATCTAAGTGATCCATGGGTTAAATGAACATTTCCTTGTGTAAGAATTTGTGAAAAAAATCTTTTTGTGATTAAGTTACAGGCTGGGTTTTTAAGAAGAGACGATCAGTTGTATGTTTTGAAAAGATATTTTTTTAATCTAATCACAGATCTGGGCAAGAATAAACATTATCGATTTGTAGAGATTTGTGTCATCAAGACTTTGAAAGAACATAAAAACAAGAGTTTCAAAACTGCAGTTTGCTCAATCACTAGAGTTTTCTTGAGATTGCTTTTTAATTCTATATGTAAACATAATGCAACTTAATTTTGAGACTAAATTGAAATGTAAAGTTAAATGTTGGTGGAGTTGGACTCGAGTAAAAGTTATTAAAACAGGCACACAAAAACAATTATTTTTATTTTTTGAAGTGCAACATTCTAAGAAGCATCAAACCCCCCATAAAATTTGGTCAAAATCATGGCAGGGGTTTTCTGACACAACTAAATAAAAACAATAAACAATTATTGACTTCAAGTGAGGTTGATCCAATGATTTATCGACCTTGGACACGTGATATTCACCGAGGCGAAGCCGAGGTGAATATCACGTGTCCAAGGTCGATAAATCATTGGATCAACCGAGTCTGAAGTCTATAATTGTTTTATTATATGAACAATGTCTTAACTTGCTATTCTGCTGTGAAATGTAACAGGTATGAGGTGAACGATTTCAGCATGATACATCAAGATTCAATGAAAACAAATCGAGCTTAAATTCAATTGTTTAATGGTAGAATCAATTTGTACTTTTAACAGTTAATAATATTTCAACAATTTCAAAATATCACTGTCGAAAATATTTAAAATAAGTCATTTAATTTCCTTGTCATGGCTACGATATAATCCTACGTACCGTACGTATTTTGTATGATTCAGTGAATTCAGTGGGCCATGAACAATGTTAACACTTGTTCCCGATACGTGCTTAATGTCTGTTAATCCTATGATGAAGGTAAACTAAAGAACTGCGTAGCCGTTCTCTTATGCCACCTTTGGATACAACTTGGCGAGTATTTTGTCCACTTATATCCAACTTCGAAATTCTTCAAATTCTGGCGACGTTTCACCTTCATGGTCTTCTCAGCACTGGCTGCTGCCCTCGTGGTGTTCGGCACATCCTTTTTCTTTCAGCAGAAAGTTAATTTCCTCATTACAAACAGTGGCGAATCTTTGCTTTGAAGTTTATTTCTTTGACGTTGTGTCGTTTTATCGTCGACTTCCATATTGTTGATACGAAAGGGACGTAACTCTAATTCAGCACGGTCACAGAGACGAAGCGATGCCTATCGCTTGATTTACAGTACTACACGCGAAGGACGGAGTTCAAGACCGGGATCTCCCAAAGCTATTTTTAGCCACCGGAGGTGTCCGGATTGTTATATCAACCTCTCGCGCGTCACACAGGTTGACATCGCTTGGCGTCAGTGCTGTCATGTGACCAAGTAGACCAATAAGAAAGACGGAAATAATCCATTCATATAATAATTTGTAATATAACCATCATTTTACTAGTCAATAAGCAATATAATCTATTTGTTTCCACATAAATCTAACATATATTACCTTAACACTATTATTCATTTTATCAAGAAGAAACAAAATTAAAATAAGAACCCATAAATTCTTTTTAAAAGACCAAATTTTGTGAAACAGTAACCCTTTAAATATTTGCAACCAAATACGACTTGAAAACCAGAAAGATTCAAAGTTATCCAAATGTACAAGAAACATGTCCCCCTTAATTCTTTGATAGTGCCACAATAAAGAATTCTGAAAAATTATGTCACGTTTCGAGTCCCTTTGTAATGGATATGTTTGTGTCCAAGGAAACTTAATGAAGTTTCATGACTGACGATCTTGTTGACAATTAGCAGCGTGTTTGCACAACCTCTCCCTGGGGGGCAGATGCTCAGTCAATATGGCCGACGTGTGTAAACTCTCTTATTAAGGAGGTGAGAACGTCAATACCCCACGGGCCACCATTGTGTGATACACAAACAAAAGTATGAGAGAGATCCATCCACAATTATGATGACTTCAGGGGCCGCAACTCTGACATCATTGCTCATTTTTTAATTCCACAAAATGATTTTATCTAGGAAGTAGATATTTCCTTGTATGGTGACTTCGTATGAAAGTAAAGTGAAATAATAAGAACTAAAATCTATGCCAGCATATTAAGGAAATCAATCCCAGATACTGACGACTACTATTATTTTTCCCTGAGTTCTAATGACAAAGTAACTGGAACAATCATTTGGGAAGTCGGCATATTTCTGGATACTTCATTTAATTGTTATAGTTAGTATAATCCAGGACTGACCACTATAGCTAGTTATTGGTAGGATAGTTCCAGAACTGGCAGGTCACGACTAGTGTTAACATTAACTATAGTGCCAATATACTGTGTGAAGCAACAGGAGGTGAGGTGAGTTGGGGTTCAACGCCACTTTCAAGAGTATTTCACTTATATCACGGCTGCTAGTACTATTGCAGGGAGAAAGCCTGACGCCGTGATGGCTATTATGCATTACGATGAAACCTGTGAACATCGACTGGAACTAGCAAACAATGGGTGGTAATGCACTGAAATTTAGTGTAGCATTGCACCCAAACCGTATTTACTGCATGTAAAACAGTTCTCTACAGCAGATAAAGTTGCAGAACGAGCTATACGCCCTCAAAACAAGAGGTACCGTGGATGTGTAGCTCTAAGTTTTTTTATATGCCTTCTTTGCTTCTGTTATTTTACTTCTGATGTTCTATGAATTATAATACGGAAATGGTTTTCTAAAATGTTAATAAAATGGATAACCAAACTTCATGACATCGGAAAAATGTCATATTTTGCTCCGCTTTGGTTACTGAGCATGCACAGTCACAGTGTTGCATTCTGCATGCTTCATTTTGCATCGTCGTTTGTTTAAAATTGCAATTTGAGTTTTTCTTTGGTAGGCCTGTATATATCCGTGTTTAGGAAGGATACACAACCCACCTGGCTGCTCGGATGTTACCAGAGTTCACCATGTTACATCGTCATCACATCACTCATCACCAGGATGTGGGCGCAAAAACAATGTCAGCCATGATGGATAAGAGGGTGGTCAACTCAACTATTGTTACTTCAACAAAGAAATCATTGTTTTCATCATTCTTTTGTAACATTAATGATACCATTGTAGATTTGGAATTGCACAATGTACTGTTATACTGTTAACTTTCAAATAAACATCCATCTGAAAATGAGAGTTAGTCCAGCTGAAAGGAAAATCTTTTTGAAATAGAATATTAACGAAATTAAGAACCACTCTTGATATTTGTGTTAAATAGTTATTGGTAAAACTATTTCAGATGTTTATTCATTTCACACCAGATTCAAGAGCATATCACTATGGAGGCTAGTATCGTTGCAGGGATAATACTTGCAACACCTTTTTGGATATGCGTTGTGGTGAAATCTGTGAGCATCACCTGTATCGGTATTAAGTTGACCATAGGTCTCATTGCACAGAAATGCATTGTAGTATTGCATCTCTACCTTACTGTCAGAAGATGTTCTCAGGTAGTTAACCCTTAACATGCGGGCGACGGAATAATCCGGGCGGGCTATAAGCGATTCGTAGGTACTCCAGTACGGATCCCGGATCGCTTACTTAGAAGAATTCACGCCTGTCTATGTACTGGGCTAGCCTCCATACCGGGTCCCGAGTCGATTGTTTCCGCGACTCGCTGCATGAGAATGGCTGTATTTATGCCTCGCAGCCCGCAATGAGAATAAAACTTTCTTCAGTGTCTGGTCAGAACGTCCAGCAAAATTCACACCAATTTGCGTGTGCATTGTTGACCCGTAACGCATCGATAATTAGCTTTACAAAAGGCCAATTTTGTCCTGCTTCGCTCCGATGGCTTCACTGCCCGGCGGCTAATTAGCACCTAAGTGTCTGCACTGCCCCGGGGTGAGATAGGCCCGTACAGGCTTATCTGTCTCGCATCCCGCCACATGGGCAGATAGCCTATGCTTATCTGTCTCGCATCTCGCCACATGGGCAGATAGCTTCTAATTACGGGAAGATATTGCGATAAGCTACCTTTCTCTCGCACTTCGTATCATATGAACCAATTGGTTGTTTTCATTTTTTTTTATACCAAAATAAAGAGGAAAGAATGGCCTTTATTCCCATATAAAAATCGCAATTGCGCTAACATAACTGAAAATACAGCAATCGCACAGAGATAGCCGACTTTCGCACTTTTGAATTTTGATACATGTGGCGCATTTACCCCAACATGCCTCGGCGCTCTATTTCTAAGAAACTACTTGGGATATTTTCATAATTTTTTTATCAGTATATAGATAAAAGAATTGTCTTCAATTCCATATAAAATACGTGTATTTTCGGCAATAACTTGTGATGCGCCAGGTGTCGCGCAGAAGGTGATATTCGGCTTTGAATAAGTGGCGCTCTTAGCATATACCATCATTACGGGCTTTATAACTTGTGAACCGCAAGTCCGATTTTTATAATTTTTACATCATTGTAAAGAGAAAAACATTGTCTTCAATTCCATGTATAATGCGCATGTTTTCGGGAAGAACTCTGCATGCGCAAAGCGCCGCGCCAAAAGGTATAATTTTCGCACTTCATAACTTTTGAACCGCAAGTCCGATTTTTATAATTTTTACATCATTGTAAAGAGAAAAACATTGTCTTTAATTCCAGATATAATGCGCATGTTTTTGGGAAGAACTATGCATGCGCGAAGAGCCGCAATATTGATGTACGCATAAGTGAAGAAGTATGATAATATATAACTAAAATACTGTTCTTTTGATACGCAAATATAGAGCTTTATAAACGATGAACAACTGTCATGACGGAATTTTGTTTCCAGTTTTGGAAAAAAAATTATAACATAAAAGTGAAAATATATTTGAGTACGGGACCCGCCGCTCGGGGAAAAGCCTTTTCGTGGGAATATTTTCTCAGGAAAATATTTCACTTTTCGGAGTTTCTAAAAATGCGTGAACATTTTTGTTACTGATGCCATTTGCGAAAGGTTTTTATTTCTAAAATTCAAATGCGAGGGCGCACCTTTCCAAACCATTTGAATTGAATTTATTATTTTATCTTTTACATTATTGAATAAAAGACGTTTCATTCAATAAGATTTGAAGAATTATTTATATGTGTAGCGGACTGAACTGAGCAGATGGAGAATTTGATTCCTCACCACTTTTATTACCAAAGTTCTTTTGTATCACAATTACTTTTTTAGGTATTAGTTTTTTCGTGAGCAGGGGAATTTCCGACGGGATTCGCCATGACATAATGAGAAAAAATTCCCATGAACATGGGCGTGGTCCGTCATCTTCGGGACCGACCCACAAGTATAAATATCTACCGGGGGGTGCGCGGACCCCCCCGCTTTTGGTCGCCACCCCCCAAACTTTTTGTGCAAATTATTTTTTTGTTTCTACTTTGAAATAAAGGTTCGTGTCATTCCGAGGTATGAAGGTTTCTGCTATATATGTCGAGAGGGCATGGGAACCCATTCCCAATAGAATCCGGGGTTCGTCCCATAGGATTGTTCCTCGGAGTCTCTCGTTCTCAAAAGAGAACATGGGAAACCTGTCCCGCGATTGAATCCGGGGTCCGCCGCGGAAGACGGGGACGGGAATTCCCGGAGAGCATGGGAGTATGCTCCCATGGGTCCAGGCTCCGCCTCGAGAGACCGCTCCTTGGATGCTCTGCTTCTCGAAAAGAGAAGTCATTCGGCAACTGACAACCCGAGCTTCCCTGACATAGTAGTTTATTTTCCGGGCCTCGCGCCCGGTGCTACACGTCGCCGAGGAAATCAGAAAATGGTCCGTTTGACATATGCGTCGGAAAAATCGGCGCGATGTCAGAAGCCGTCGGCGCTTGCGGCGCAGTCGTCCTAGATGCGCCGGGAGGTTCTGAAACTGGCAAATGAACGTCCATGAAGCTCACATTCATTATCTCTGTATGTTTATTGTCTCTAATCACATGTTATATGTTGCATACATCTAACGCATTTTCAATCATTTACAGGTTGAAGCAGAATGCTGCGCGGACGTGGACGCAAGGCCCTGCGACGGCCTAGGACGTTGCATACTAGGACACGCAGCTTTGAAGCCGTTACAAGCGACGACGACTTCATCAACGAGATCCATGCTGATGAAGCCTCTGATATGGAGTCAACTGACAGTGATGGTAGCAGTGGTTTAGACAGTGATGATGCATATGATCGGGACACTGTAATAGATAGTGAACATGGTGACACAGATGCTCTGAGTGATATAGAGACAGAGATTGCCAGAAAGATTCTAGCCGCCGGTAATTCCACCGAAGAAGACTTTAGTGGTTTTGAGGAGGAGTTTGCCGAAATACCACAATATAATCATGATAATTCACAGACGTTTGATGAGTGGGTGGATGGTCCGCGGCCACGTGTAAACTTGCCTTTCACTGGTCAAACTGGGTTGCGCCAGTTCATAGAACTTCCTGAGAACCCTGAACCTATTGACTTTTTCAATTTGTTTATACATAATGATGACTATGAGGATATGGCAACGGAAACCAATAGATATTTCAAACAAGCAATGGAGGACAAAATTCTAAGACCCCGTTCAAGAATGCAACAGTGGCAAGACACTAATGCAGAAGAGATGAAGGTATTTGTAGCCATGACAATTGTCATGTCATTGGTTGTGCAGAGAAACTTTGCTGATTACTGGTCAACAAGTGATGTTACCTCAACGCCTTTCTTCGCCAAGTGCATGCCCCGAGACAGGTTTTGGCTTCTTATAACCTACCTACACTTGGCTGACAACAGGAGGATGCCGGGCCGTAACGCCCCGTGCTTTTCATCAATAAATAAAATGGGACACTTGTATAACCGGATAGTTCACCGTTTTTCAAGAGTGTATAAACCGCATCAAAACATTTCAGTCGACGAGGGCATGGTGCCCTGGAAAGGTAACTTATCTTTCAAAGTTTATCTTCCCGACAAGCCTAAGAAGTATGGGATAAAGGCTTTCATGTTGTGTGACTCGCACAACGGATACGTTTGCAAGTTCAAACTCTACACTGGAAAAACGAATGAACCGGTTTCTGAAGGTGGCAAAACTTATGATGTAGTCATGGACTTGGTGAACGACTACGTTGGACAGGGGCATCACATCTTTATGGACAACTACTATTCGTCCACAAATCTGTACATAAATTTGTGGGAGCGGGGAATAGGTGCCACGGGGACGTTGAGAGCCAATCGAAAGGGACTTCCTGATTCAGTCAAGAAACCTAAAAAGAAAGCCAAGCAAGGGGATATGACAGTTTCTCACAACCATGGCCTACTCGTTCTTCGCTACGAAGATAGAAAATCAGTGCTTCTCATGTCTACTGTTGAAGATACACAACTTGAACAAACAGGGAAGAAGAACCGGGCAACAGGGGAACCAGTTCTCAAGCCGCGCATTGTAACAACGTACAACAAGTACATGGGAGGTGTTGATCGGGCCGACCAGATGTTGTCGTACACGCCGTTCCGAGTGAAGACCCTGAAGTGGTGGAAACGGGTTTGGTTTCACGTTCTCAACGTTGCCATGTTGAACTCTTACATCGTTTATAAAGAATACAGCAAAGATAAACCTCTAAAAACAAGTCGGGAATACAGGAAGGCTTTGGCGCAACATATAGTAACATTTGCGGACAAGGAACAAGTTCCATCACTTTGCAGACGTCCCCGTGGTCGGCCGAGCACGAGCGACGAGAGTGTCACTCGTCTTCATGGACGTCACTTTCCGACGAAGATTGAGCCTGTCGGAAGGAAGAAAAACGTCACAAGGATGTGTGTGGTATGCTCTAAGGCAAAACGCGCCGTCCTCGCAAAACAGATTGAAGAAGGCAATGGGCCAGCAAGGAAGAAAAAACGAGTAGGCAGAGAGTCTTCTTATGAATGTACAGATTGTAATGTTTCTCTGTGCGCCGCACCATGCTTCAAACTGTACCACACCGCCACTGACTATTCCAGGGCTTACATCACTGCCACGGAAAAAGAAAGAAATGAAGAAGGGAATGAAGAAGAAGAAAATTGAAAGTAAAGAGAGCCGAAGTGTGGACTAGTATATACACATTATATACATACCTTGTTAGGTCCCTAAAGCTGTTCTGCGCACAACCGCAGGTAAATATTGTGTATATTTGTACATAAATGCATTGTAATTTCATTGTAATACATGTCATTGCAAATAAAATATTCTTTATTTTATCAAAGAGACAGAGAAAGTGAATGCGAGCTTTCATTGGAAGTTCAGCCAGAACCGCATCATAAAAAAACACCCATAAATGCTGAACCGGGTGGCCGATTTTCATAAAACTTACATGGGGTAAAGAGGAAAGATTCGGCTTTGATTCAATATAAAATTTATACATGCGCACGAAAAACTAAAGTTGCGGCACGTGCCCCGATATGCGCGATAGTCAAAAAGTTGCCTCAAAGTACCGAGGGTACCTTCATTTGGCACGCTATAGCTTCCGAACGAAGTTGCGCATTTTTTTTCTTTTTACATCATCGTAAAGAGCAATAAATTGTCTTCAATTCCATGTATCATATGTATATGCGCAGCGAAAAATAAACATGCGGCAAATGATGCGCCAGATGTCGCAAAAAGTTAGTTTTTCAAAAATGAATTTTCTAAGTACTGGGGGTGCCTTCCTTACGCTCTTCATATATTGCGAACCATTTGACGTATTCCAATAATTTTTATATCATTGTAAAGAGGAATAAATTGTCTTCAAGTACATACGTGTTTCGCATGCGCGCGAAATAATTTACGATTTTATAAAGCTGGAAATAAAGACAAACTTTACACCGCGCAACATGTATTGCGTTCGCCGCGGTGATTAGTGTATGCTGTGCTAATTAGTACCCATTAGTTCCACGCGCGCTCGGCTCTGGCACCCTCGAGGAGGTCTCGAGGAGGTCTCGAGGAGGTAACGGTACTGTAATTAGCACAGTCCCGGGGGGACCAAGCAGTGCCAGTAACTTGGTGCGCGTCGGGACCATTCACGTGGTACTGTCGGGGTAGCGTCACTCTCCTTTGGTTGGTTATATTTTCTGAACCATAAGTCGTATTCTAATAATTTTTATGTCATTGTAAAGAGGAATAAACTATCTACAAGCACATATAAATTTCGCAATATGCGCGCTCAGGAGTTTTGATTTCATGAAGCTGGAAATAAAGACAAACTTTAGATGACAATAGAATTATAACCATAGGTCGCATTCTAATATTTTTTATATCATTGTAAAGACAAACATCTGGTCTTCAAGTCCATATAAAAATTTCAGTAGCGCGCTCCAAATTCATGATGTTATAAGGCCCGAATTAAAGACAATCTTTACAAAGTAATAGAAAAGTAAAGAAAAATCGTAAAAAAATAATTAGAAGATGCGGGTATAAAGCAACCATTTGTGTACGGGTGCCGCGACTTGAATTTGTATTCAACGCCCGTATATAGCCCGTATTCGCCATGTAGATGCGGTATATTTCGTAAAAACGGTACCGGAATCGCCGCCTGGAAATTCCGCCAGCAGAGCTCGTTAGTGCCTAAGCTCAAACTACTGCTGCGAGCTGCGAGCCTGTAAATTCCGCCACAGGGGCTAAAAAGGGTAAAATATATATACGCAACGTAAGGGTTAGTTAGGTGAGGTGAGGTGAGTTTGGGTTTAACGCCGCTTTCAAGAGTATTTCACTTATAACGCGGCTGCTAGTATTATTGCAGGGAGAAGATCTGTTTTTAATTATAGACAGTTATATATGTGGTTATGCATTGCAGCAGTCTGATTAAAACCGACGGTATTCCGCGGAAAAAATGTGCAAAATAGTGCATCTACCGGGATACGAACTCATATCGTTCGGAGATTTCCACGCCAAACCGTCTGGAAACAGTCCGCAGACTAGCGTGTTCGAGCGCAATTCAGGTAGCCAATCAAAAGATGCCCAACAAATGCTTTCGGTAGCTACCCTTTGGTCTGTTCCGAATGCTTTCAAAACAGTGACCGTTTAAAAACTACGTTGTGATTGGTCAGCTATTTGACTGGGCTTTGGCTGCGCTAAACTGGTTCTGAACACACGCCTATACGGGATGTTCTCAGACCTTGTGGCGAGGAATCTACAGAACCTGTTCGTATCCCGGTAGATATATTATTTTGCAAATTTTATTCCTCGGAACAAGGTCGATTTTAATCAGACTGTGCATTGCAGTGAAACCTGCGAGCATCGGCTGGAACTAGCGAACCATGGGTGGTACTACGCTGAAATTCAGTGTAGCATTGCACCCAAACCTTACTGCGTGTAGAACAGTTCTCTACTGCAGACAAAGTTGCCGTGCCCCTGGCGGGATTCGAACCCCAGGCCTCTTGATCCGAAGCCGAACGCGCTAACCACTGCGCTATCCCCGTCCCGTAGTTAATTAGACTATGGTGGGATTTAACCAAGGACCTTACGAATCAAGTCTATAAATAGAGTTGATTATATAGAGACAATCCTCAACCAGAGTAAGCACATACTTCAAAACATTGTTTCTCTATTTATAATACAAAATTTATTATTCAGAAGTCTTGCTTTTCTTGTTCCAAAGTCAACCACGCCCACCGCTACGCTTCACTATCCACCCCACATTACCAACAACCAGGACATGAAGGTGTAAAACAAGAGGCATGCAGCCATGATGGATCAGTGGAATCGAAACAAGTGCAGACACCTGTACAAAAAAGTCGGTTTTCAGTTTCAAGGCATACAGGATGTAAATTTATTTTTAAAGAATTTATTTACTTGTTCAAGATACAATGGGAAAATGTAGTTAAGGAGGATATATGAGTTCACTTTGGGTCACATGCATAATGTTTGTTATGTCACACTCGAACACCCTACTGTTTTTGAGGACATTTAACATTAAATTTGTTAATTCAAGGACTCTGTAACAGGTATATGTATCACTTTTGGCAGGGATTTGGAGATATTTTCCATTGAAAATGAATACATGCTTAAATGTGCATCATCCAAAAATTAATTGATCCACGTTTCTAAATATGCATACCATCCAAAAATGTACAATATCATATCATTTTCAAAGGTTATATATTTTTCTAAAATTTCCCTGCCACTGCAAGGAACAACATTGTTTTTACCTACCCTTGTTTTATTTATGTATACACTAACCAATAACGAACAAAAAACAATTTTTAGTATATTTCGTTAATTAAGCATGATTTCATTTTAAGTTGATTTCACACCAGGTACCCCAAATCCAATGATAGCTGGATAAGAACCTCATACTTACAATAACTCGCACCCAATCCTTTCAATTGAATAAATATGTTTAAATCAACTGACAATGTCACAACTCTGGCACCAACCTGAGCACGTTTTACTAAACCTTACATTGGTTATCTACCTTCCAGTTAACACTTTTATGCAAACCTGCAGTACACAAATCTGTCACCCTGCAGAATTTTGCGCCCACATGCTTGCTATCTTCACAACATGCATGCTATCTACTCAACATGCATGCTATCGGTGCACATCTGCACATTCTGGTGCTACGCACGGGTTCATATACGTCACAGATACGGTACTTCAAATTGCTCATTCGGGACGATTGCTTGCAGATAATCATGTTAGCAAATTTCTTACAAATGTTAGACCTGTTTTTAATTATAGACAGTTATAAATTCCTTTTTGAATGGTTTTAAAAGTTCTTTGAAATGCGGTATTTTTTTTACATGTATTACATTAGAGCTGGGACAGAAACCTTGGGATACCCGGACTTGGGTATCCATCACACCATCCACACAAGTTATCGTCATGTGACTTAATACAGATCAGTCTAATTTGAATTTTTCCTAATAATCAAAAGATTGTAATGTATTTGTATTAAAAGATTCCAAAACAGAATTAAATTCACTGTCACTCATTAAGAACATTTGATTTTCAATAGCCATAGAGCTCTATGCTTTAGCTTTCCAGTTCCATACCTTAAGCTACAAGATGAAGAAATTATCAAAATATCAACAACACATTAATTCAGTAGGGCTGGGATGGGTAACCCGGATACCCGGGATGAGTGATTACTAGCCCGAGTACCTATCAGATTACATGGACCGTTATCATGTGACTAAATATAAAATAAAACATAATTTGGTCCTTTCGTAATTGAAAGAATGCAATGTATTTGAAGATTTCATCACAATATCAAAGTCAGTTGATATTCATAACAAAATGGAGCCATGGGCTCTGTAGCTCATAGAGTTTTATTGTTTACAAAACCGAAATAAATTGTTCTCATCTAGTTCTAGAGCTTTTCATACTGGAAAATAAGTCAAAAATAGGTTCTACAATTTAGAATCCCCATTGTCTAAAGAGTCTCTACACAACATTTCAGCTCTTTAGACCTTTTGGTACTGGAGAAGATGATGAAAATAGGTTTTTAGATCATGACCCCTGTGACCCTATGTGGGGTCACGGGGTCATGAAATCTACAATTTAGAATCCCCATTAGTCAAGGAGTTTGCACACAACTTTTCAGCTCTCTAGAGTCATTGGTTCTGGAGAAGAAGTCGAAAAAGCAAAAAGTTTACAGACGGATGGACAGACGGCGGGACGGCTGACGCCATGCCATGCCATAAGCCCATCAGGCCTGATGAGCTAAAAATGTTATTGAAATGGTTAAATAGATGCAAATTCACAAAGACAGTTCAGATTTCCTGTTTTCTGTGGTCTTACATAGTAGAGATAAAATTAATTACAAAAGTTAAATGTTTAAGATAATTTTGAACAGAATTCTATGTTATAATGCATATGTCATAAACACCATCCTATCTGATGGCATATGTATATATTTACATATTTGACGCAAATCTATACGGAAATCTTTATTTGCAGACTTCCCATTTCCTCATTGGCTCATACTGACACAAATTTCTTCCAAATGTTTTCTGTATGTGGTCTATTACATAATGGGCATCCTCAAGATTGTAAATATTTTCCAAATGTTTTACAATGTTTGCAAGTTCTTCCAATCGTTTTATTTCTGCTAGCTATGTCATAATAGACATCTTCAGGTTGGAAATGACTTCCAAATGTTTTAAAATGTCTACAAATTGCTTCCAAATGTTATACAATGTCTGCAATTTCTTCAAAATGTCTTACAACATTTGTACTGTCAATGACCATAAATACAGGTAAACAACAGCACAATGTCTAAGAACGTATTTCCTCTAATAAGTGTTGCCAGTAAAGAATTTTTTTTTTTTTAAAAAGCATCAGATCTCAAACAAGAGCTTGGTCTCCAACAAGTGTCCAATATGTTGTATATAAGTAAAATACCAAATTATAGTTATTGCCATTTTAGCTTCAAGAACAGGGTTCTCAAAGTATCAGCCTCTTTTAACCGGGTCTGAAACTCTGTTTAATTGAAGGAGCACTAAGTCGCTTATTTGAGGGAATATGGTATTCAATGATTGCAGACATAATGCACAAAGAGCAATAAACAACAGAAGTTTATTAAACAAGTCTGTGCTAGATCATCGGTCGTAGGAATAACGTGGACCGACCGACAAACAAATGTTCCCTTTCTGAGGCGAGGTTACAGAAGATCATCCCTTTTTGACCTGTGTTCTTGGTGATGTCTGTGATCCCAGGAGTGAGCCTGGATAGCTTGAAGTCCTCATCTCATCACCGGATCACATCAGTGGGATCACATTAACTTTGATAGCTAGAACCGAGGATCTTTGATCTACCTTTGTACCAGATGTAATGTTGTGGCTATTCACCTTGGAGTTATATCATGGACTGATTTGATCATCATCAACACCATGTGGCTATGCAATGGGGTGAAACCTGCGAGCATCGGCTGGTACTAGCTAACCCATTGTGGTTCTGCTCTGAAATTCAGTGTAGCATTGCACCCAAACTTACTGCATGTAGAACAGTTCTCCACTGCAGACAAAGTTGTTGAGCCCCTAGCGGGATTCGAACCCCGGACCTCTTGATCCAAAGCTGAGCAGGGTAAATACTGCGCTATCCCAGCCCACACATGTAGATACAACTATGTAATTAACAAATCTTTGAAAGGCATTTGATGAATGAGACATATGTAAAGCAAGATTTCTGGATCCAATATATACACCTGATATGGGAGTAAGGATCATTTTAATTAAGAATGGTCAAACTAGAGCCCACTAGTTCACAATAATGCATATATAAACACTGAAGGACACATTCTAAAATTATTTGTGTAAAACAGACTAAACGTAGAGACACAACATGACACTGGTTATTTAACTATTATCACACAAATTTCCCAGATGTTTTACTTTTATAACCATAAACTCTCAATCCAAATTTTCTACATTTTGTGTCATCACGAAACTCAGCTATTTCTAAGAATTTCTCTTTTATATCACAACAATACAACTATCTAATTTATAAATCTTTCAAAGGCATTTGATGTGGAAGGCAGAAGAAGAGCAAGATTGCTAGATCCAATATCCACCTTAGTAAGCGTACACTTATTCTGAAGAGTTGTTTATGTTCACAATAACCTCGCTCTCCTTATCTTATCTTATTCACAGGTAACAAGATAAGGATACCTGTGAGCTTGAAATGGAAGATATCCAATTAGTATACCTATTTATTTACTTGTATTTACTTACTCAATCAGACATCAATTTAAGCATTACTACCCAATCAGACATCAAGCTTGGTATGATTTATGGAGACAATAATGACGACTGTGGAGGAACAGATAACTCTCTATCTAAAGAGATAGAAATCCCTAAAACACCCCTCTGCTTACAGTAAAGTCTGGCCGATAGTCTGGTAATCTACATGTTATCCGCTGTCAATCAAGGGACTCGCTGCTACCTGTTATTTACAACCAGCTTGTTTCAACGTAAGGTGATTCGCCCAGACACAAAAACACTCCTGGAGCCAAACAAAACAAGATAAACAGTAAATTACCAGTTTCGTTGTTTGATTTATTTACTGGGAGTTTTGATTTCAAAGTATCGACTTCTTGGAAACTTTCAAGAGGATTTGTTTGAGTTTCAAGATGTCTGCGATGATTAAAGACCTTTGGATCTTGTTATCGACCGGCTATTGAACCCTGTGTTTTTTTGGATGAGACTTTAATTGAATTTGTTTCTTTTAAACAAATTTGTCTACTTCTGTGATTAAAACAGATTTAGATCAGGTAGCAAAAAAAATAGGGAAGCAACGTTGTTGTGTGTATAAATCAAGAAACATGAGCTCAGGTACTTTTTTTTATATCGAAATCAATTTTTTTTTCAACCGTAACAATTTATTTGTTATTGCTGGGGAATTGTTTTAACTTGCAGATTGCAGTCTCTTTTATATTTTGACAGTTTTGACAATGAGAGGCGAAAATTATGAAAGTAGACGATGGTGAATCTTGAACAATCATCTCCATGGCATCTATTGAAATTATGTTGACACAAATAACCTTAAAATCATCCATAAACAGTTTAAAGAATTCTCACATGCCTTTTTCATCATCATGATAACTTTGAAACAAACTTGGGACTTTGATTAATGGAAGGTGCTGGACTTTCAAAGAAATAAAACATTTGTGGAACTCTTTGGTATTTGGAGATGAGAAAATTCCTAGGATCAACTTCAGTGACCCATACCTAACATGGAAATGTCTCCATTAAGATTGAGACTGTATAAACAGAGTTTGCTGCTATCAAAACATTTCTCAATCTTCAATTCACACCTAATGTAAAAACCTTAGTTCTCCCAGAGCTACAGCAATCTTTGTTTAAAAACAAGACAAGAATGAAGCGCTCTCTGCCGAAGGCAACCTTTGCTGCTCAGAACTGCCCATGCATTATAGATCTATCCAGTAAGCATACACGCAGGAAATTATATAAAAATAATTATGTTATATAAATCAATGGAAAAAGAACAGACTAGAAATAATTTGTAAGAACATTTAGGATGTTTGCCTTCCTTAGAGAATGATTAATACTTCTTTAATTATCAACTGCGTTAGCTCAGATTTGAAAATAGGGCCGAAGCTAAAATTTTAACCTGCAACTAGGAACCTTATTTTGAACCTTAATTGTGACATTTCAGAAATAAACATGTCATTTGAGTGTAAATGAAGGCAATAGAATGGAACAGCAATTGATATGAAGACAAAACAATATATTTCGAAAGTATTTTTTTAAACACTAAACATTTTCAGGATACACATGAAAACGACAAATATACTGTTCAAAATTGATGCAAATTACGATGTAGCTTGATTTTATACATCTCTTGGTGACATATGACTGACATAGAGGTTTATTTCTGAATACTAATGAACATCATAAGCTATAAGTGAATGACTGAAGTGTGTAAAAGTCCTGAATTTTAGGTATATTAGACAAGAAAATCCTTTTGTCAAGTAAGGCAGTTTGTTTTACATCAGAGTGAGCATAAGCAATAACTGTATATTTAAAACATGAACACTTGCAGACAGAAGAAATACAAAACATTAACAAAATAAAACTGCTGATATCAATTTTACTCAAATGCTTTTAAATAGTGAATCAACTGAATTCACAATAAAAAAACAGATCCATGCAGTTCTAATTCATACAAAGCGGCGTTTAAAAATTGATCACAACAACATGAAAATAGAAGTGACAATTGCTTGTAACGAGAGGAGGCTTAATACAATAACGATTGTTTCATTGAAGGCAGTAATGGAGGAACACTTTCAATCTATTTCTGGCTCGCTCCGGGAAATATCTGGAAAACCAGAAGTTATTTCTCCAGCTGACTCAGAGACTAAACCCTCCACAGCGAGAACTCTCTTGCAAGCTGAAATGTCGCAAAATTGCGTCAATTATTAAACAGCTGCAACAAACTAATCTCATTACATAATCTTCTAATCAATTGTTAATTCATACGTTCTACATAACCTATATGCAGTTGCACCGGCTTCCCTGACCGAATTCTTTCCACTTGAGTGCTGACAGACAGTTTCGCTCAAGCGTTTCAAAAATTGATTGCTTTGGTGTGATGTGATTAATGTCATTATGTCTGTCGGCACCAAATATATAAAGGATGAATTGCAAACAATGACAATTTCTGACTTTATATGGTATCAGTGTTCTTTGACTCATAACGGAGAGTTAAGGGGTTATATAGAGTTCATAGAGATCAAAAATTTCATTCAGAGAATTATGTCAATTATGTGCAGTAATATACTAACCTTTTGGCAGTTATTATATGAAATTAATTCATGTGTACTTATAACTCTTTTCAACAAAAACAATATTTAAGGGAACAACAATATTCAAGAGTCACTGACTTAAAAGGTTTTTTACCTTTGATTCACAATAAAAATTTCAAAAGGTGAGATGAAAAAATAAACTACCAAAATAGCAGGAGTTCCAGACAAAGGCTTTGACTCTGAAACCCTCTCAGCACTAAGAGAGTGGTCACCTATACATGTATATGTTAATGTATGGCACCTACAAATTACCCTAGCAGTAACAGCGAGCTTTGAAAACCCAGGATCTGAGACTTGATGGGAGTAAACTGCTGCAAGTTCATGATGTACTGACACTGAAAAGATTGTTCAACCCCTGACATTACAGGCCAGCAGAGACAGAAGCATAAACCTCTAATGATTACGAAGACGACGAGGATATAGAGAGGCTGTATGAGATAATCCTGCCACTACATCTGTTGTGTACAATAACCTGATACACGCAATCAGCCGGGCTTGTTCCTGCCCTAGGTTGGATAATATTTTTAATCAGGTTCATATACCCTGGCTGGATTTGGTAATTGACTCCAAATGGCTGCGCCACTTGTGAAATATCTATTTTTCTACCTCCCTCGATGAGATAAACATGGTATTTGTCAAGGAAAAACAGATCTTCTATCTATTATATCATTATTTCTGTGTTTTATACTGAAATGAAGTGACCTAAATGGTAAACCTGATACTATGACGTCATAACATTGTCCTAATGACGTCACACGAGCGGCGATAAATTTTATCACCACTCCGTAGAGTGACAATCTCCAAATGGCATCAAATTTGCCTTTACAATATAAAGATGACAAAGAATTGCTGATGGGATTAAAGAATATACAGAATACGGCATCAGTTTCTATGGATCACAAACTGAGGCCTATAAAACCTTTACAAGGGGAAGCATTTAATAGGTATAGACTGACGTCGTGTATTAAACAAGTAACGGCATCAATATTTCTTATGAGAACATAGGCTTTACAATAAAATGAAGACAAAGTCTTTGCAGATGACAGTAATTTATATCACTTTCCTTTGCACCATATTAGAAACCTATCTATAGAAACCAGCAATTTAAGTAATGTATATATACATTATGGGCAACTCCTCTCCTAATAGACAGTTACTGTTACAACAATGTTGTACTTTCATATGGCATCAATTTATTCGTCGCAGTCATGTACTTTGTTGTATATGGCATCAATTTATGCTTCACTCATATATACTCCAAGACAGTATTAAATAGTAATTAAGCTGTTTACACATGTGCTATGAATCAACCTTGGATCACAGTAACAAGCTAAGAGGATATTAGTACAACTCAGTATATTAACCTTGTACAAGCCGGCCCTGAATATACTGGGACTGCTTATCATTGGCTACTGGCTGATTCCCAAAGGTGAATCCTAGCAAGTTTAAAAGATATATCGGGTCAAACCGCCTGAACCCCGGGGTATTCTCTTTCTAAATGAGATGTGATTCCCGTAGATTGGCCCAATAATGAGTGATATCTATAGAAAACAGCATTTTAATGCATCAACATTTAACTCTTATCTCGAGCCCGTGAACATTAAACTGGAACTTTCAGCCTTATACAGATAAAGATGAAGACACAATAATTGTCACAACAATGTTGTACATTCATATTAGGCATCAATTATTCTTTAGATTTGGCACTAACTGGTTCAGCAGCTTTAACAGACATAAGAAGACCTTATATTTTAAATTATGGCCAATTTAAGAGACAGAAATTGTAAATGAATGGATAAATTGAATAAATATCAAAACTGCATTTATATTTGAAAACAATTACTGGTCATAAACTAGAACTTACCACAATACCTACTTAAACCAATTTCAAAGATTAGAAAATGTCACAATTCAATGATAAAGTTAATTCTAAAATTAAACAAACCACAATTGACTGATCATGCCGATTCACCGCACAAAGGTTAAGACACCTTTGACCTCGAACTGTAAACACGCAACAATGGCTTTAACGAGTGTTTCAAGATTAGCAATTCTCAAAAGCAGCCGCTAATCCTCATAAGTTACTGATAACTCAATGGAGAGTGCCACTCCACTGTGCCAGATTACAACAAGATCTTTGCCCTAACCAATGATACTTATTGTGTCCTATAGGTTAGTCAGTGTTGGAGAGCTCGCTTCAGGGCATAGGTCAATGGTCACACCCACTTTTACACCTGTGCAGGTGAATGCGACAATTAATTGCGGAAAAGGATCTCTCCATGGCTCGATATCAACTTTGATGACCCTCAACATTCTTAAACCTTTAGTTCATGCGATTATGAATGAATAACTCTGGCATTCAACTTTTGTTTCTAGATCTGATTGACGATCATAAATTGATAACATATTTGTGGGTTCCTTGAAGTATTACACTACATCAAAGTTGTACGTAGATGTATTGAAACTGAAAATGTATCTGATTGAAACTGAAAATGTATCTGATTGAAACTGAAAATGTATCCGACTGCAGACTCCCTAAAGGTTTGTCAATCTAGATTTTCTAAAGTTCAAACAAAAAACAAAACACAATGAAGCATAAAAGATCATACATTTATGGAATATTCTTTGTTCTTTGAAGTATAACACCATGATTTTACATCAAATTTTGATGATGATTTTTCGAAAATGAATATGTATCTGACTCCCAAAAGGTTTATCAATCAAAATATCAATTGATACAAAACAAAGTAGAGAAATTAAAATCTTCCTAAAGGGAGGGTTCTACTGGAGTATTTTAGATAGAGCTTTCCCTTTAAGTGGTATAATAGTCCGTAACATCTTCAACAATGAACATGAATTAAATTTCAACATCACCAGGATTTCAACAATATCAAAATCAAATTTAGAAAATTCCCGAAGAACTAGGGAGATGGCGGGACAAGCAATTCAAGTCTTAGTTCATAAATTATCAGGGTCTGTTAAGGTCCGGCACTTCATCGATTGCATTATCACCTGTATAAAGGTGCGCTTATCTCACCTGCCAGGTACGCTGATAGATCTTGCTTTGATTCGTTAGCAGTAGAGTACACCTGATTAGATACACAGGCCAAGATAACTGAATAGAAATCATACACATCTCAAACTTACAACTCTTCTTTAAAAGGACCTTTTTTTCATTATGTTACAACTACATGCTTACATTAATAGAGATTATTACCCGAGGAAGTGTGTCATATGACTTTTACGAAACGAGTGTGAATTTTTGTATTGCCAGAGCGAGAGCAAGGGTTATACACACATTCGCAAGAGTTTCGTAAAAGTCATATGGCACACTGTCGAGTGTAATAATTTCTTTACTTCCCAATTATTCCATTTGATTCGTGTTTAAATAGTCAGGAAACGGCCCACTTCCCTTGCAACGGCAAGCTATAGTGACGTCACGAACAATTGTTTTATGACGTCACAGGCGATGTAATACGGGAAGCCGCGGTGATACAATCGTTGCTAGGCAAACGTGATATGTGCACATATAAAAAATATTAACTCGGTTATTTTCAACCATATGGGTAATAAAATCAAATATGTGTTTCCATTTTGAAATAAATATTGAAAATGGTGATTTTTATTTTATCAGCACCAATATCAATATCAATGTCAACAAGTGTATGAGGTTTGTCTCCAAAAATAACAAGGTTCAAATGGAGAAATTAATCAAAGCTACATGTGTTACACTATCAAAACACTATTGTTCAATGAATTAAACTCTGTCATGCCGGAGCGGCCGAGCACTCCTTATTAGGTAGATAAAGGGTTTATCCCATTCTCCATCTCTACTAAGATTACCTGAGAGTTGAAGTTGTTTGAGCCACATGCAGTATCAAGGTCGATCCATCTAACATCATTGATGAGTCAGAATTTGTAGTGTCAGATGTTCAATATAAAAATAATAGCATGGTTAGGCCACCAATATTTTGTCTGTGTATATCGTCTTTCTTCCACTAAAAATTGTTACAAAACAATTTAAATATATATAACTCACACAAATTTTTAAAGACAGTTTGGTGTACAGAAAAACACTTAAAAATGCCAATTCATAATTTAAAAAACAAACAAACTCCATTTCCTGAATATTTAAACTTTAATGATATATTGTGAATCAGTTTGATTCTTTGGCAGATGGTGCATCAGTATCTACTTCAAAACATTTATGCTCACAATAAGTGAGTGAGTGAGTTATTGTTTAACGCCGCTTCGACAGTATCGTAGCCATTAGCGGCGAGTGCTCACAATAAAGAAGATGTTCTATGATCATAGTATCTTTTTTTTATCTTATATATTTCAAAATTTGATTGAAGAAATCATTCACAGAGTGTCTTCCTTTCAACTTCATACCTGCCCCATCTGTACTCGTTCATGTCTATGGTGGGGATGAAAAACACAGAATATTGTGAATGGCCTAGCTTACTTGACATGATGGATACACGTTGGAAAGGCATGATTAGATATTAGTGACACAACCTGTCATACTTGTCATACAGTCTGTTACATGTGGAATCTCAGTATTGACAATGTGTGAAGAATCATTTTCATATCACACAGTCAAGGCTAAATAGATAAATATAAATTTCAAAAGACAAATGATTTTTATCAAGCACTGAAATGTTTAGATTATGACGAATAAAAGTTCAAATATATATTAATTATGAGTCTGTTATAGAGGATGCTATTTTCTTATTACCTGTGCTGAGATCAATGCAACAATTAGCCATCTTGAAACGAAATGATGTCAATTTGAATTTTAAAACCTCCTGAAGGCAAAATGTTGTCAGGTTACGGATTGCCATATGGTTCTTATTTTACACCATCTATTCCAGTCCACCCAGCTCTAAAATGGGTACCTTGTATGAGCAAGCATCATATACACCTGATGCCTCTAGTGGCAGCCTGCAGTGTATCATATTGAGGAGGATGCTGAAGCTTTGATTCAAAGACAAAAGACCAATCAAGCACCATTGAGATCAGACCAGGAACAGATTAAATCGTTAAAACCATTTACATATCAAAGCAGCAATATTGTGGATAGTTCCATCTTCACCTGTATCCAATCCAGATAACTTCACCTGTTAAGGAGTTAGAGCGTCAGAATATCAGCAACTCTAAACTTGTTTGGCATTAATTAATTCAGCAGGTTGTATCAAATCTCTTTGTTAATTTGTTAAGAGTTAAATCAATTAATCATTCATATATCTATTCATTAACGCTTCTTCTTTTTCGAGACATGGCCAAGATTATTTACACGTAACACAAACCAAACGACAACCAGTTGACTATGTAAATCCATCTAACCTTCCATTCATACTCTTCCTTCATTAATAAGCCCGATATTCGTTAACCGTATTAATTAACCCACTTCTCGACGAAGGGCTAGAAGTGGTAGCCTTGGTTCCCACGTAATTGGGCCATCAACTATAGGTATGTGCACGCTAATTGTAAAATAACACACAGCATTCCAGTACTGAGTCAGTGACAAGCTATCTAGTAATATCTCACTGATGACTTACTAGATACTGGATCCCATAAGCAGGTCACGGTGACAAACGAGTAGGGCACCTGTCAGATCCCTTGCTAGAAGGCTTGTAGTGCTTTGGAATTGAAGGATACTAAAAAGTATTACTGCAGGTAGAAAGGCCAGTTCACATCAAGAGTCTGTAAGCTAGAAAAAGACACTAAGATGTTAGGTGAGATGAGTTGGGTTTTATTGCCGCTTTCAAGAGTATTTCACTTATATCGCGGCTGCTAATATTACGGCAGGGAGAAAGCCCGCAACGCCATTTGGCTATGCATTGCGGTGAAACCTGCGAGCATCGGCTGAAACTAGCGAACCATGGGTGGTACTACACTGAAATTCAGTGTAGAATTGCACACAAACCTTACTGCGTGTAGAACAGTTCTCTACTGCAGACAAAGTTGCCATGCCCCTGGTGGGATTCGAACCTTGGACCTCTTGATCGTTAGTTGAACAAGCTAATGACTACTATCACAGTTTAGGCAGTTGCTGGTACAGGGTCAGTAGATTATAACAATCTACATGGTCCATGAATGTTAGTTTCTTAAGATGACAAAAGGTGAGGTGATTTGGGGTTAAATGCCGCTTCCAAGATTATTTCATTTATATCACTGCTGCTAGTATTATTGCAGGGAGAAAGCCTGCAACAGCATATGGCTGAGTTGCGGTGAAACCTGCGAGCATTAGTTGAAACTAGTGAACCATTGGTGGTACTACACTGAAATTCAGTGTAGCATTGCACCCAAACCTTACTGCACGGAGAACAAAGTTGCTGACCCCCTTATGAGATTCAAACCGTGCACCTCTTTATCCGGGCCAAACCATTGTGCTATCCTGTCCCCCCCAAGCCAACAAGAGGAAATACCACTAAAAGCATTTACTGTAAGTCACACAGATATCAGTAGCCACTACAAGATCTGGTTTCTTCCTCTCCCACCAGCGAGATGGACATGTAGATAGATCTTGTAGATATGTCAGATATACAGCTTCTATTTCAAACTTCTCACAACGGTCATCAAGGACAAATCAACAAAGAACAAAACCGATCATTTTGAAATGTACTTTTCTAAACCTAATGTTTTGTCTCTCTGAGCCAAGAGCAAAATAATTATCTGGATGTATTTCAATTTTGAAAATATTTACAGGGAATTTAAAACAAAACTTTAACAAAATAATTCTCAAGATTTACCGGTAAACATAAATTTCTTATTTGTGGACAACTATTTTTATATTTTTTATTTCTTTTCTTTGTTTTTCATACTTCTGCTGTTTCTAAATGATCAAATAGAAGGGTTGCTTTGTTTATTTTGCACCCTGCATTCAAGAAATCTTTTAAAAAACATAACTGATTCAGACAAAGGGATAGAGAAAATATTGATGTTAATTTTAAAAACCCCACCTGTAATTATTTCAACAGATTGATTAAAAGAGCTTTCTTTGTATTTGAGACAGGTGAAAAACTACAAAGGTGAATCCAGGTGCAAACATACTACGTTAACGAACAAAGAAACTACCTGTGGCACAGTGCTTATGAAGAGATTTTTAACTATAAAAACAAAACAAGGGTGAACCTTTTAACTTGAACAATAGCACAGATATAGGCTTACACATAAAACTTCATAGTTCTCGTGAAGAGATTATTACATGAACAAATGCATCATGATTTTTATGAAACAAGTTTTTAAAATTGAGCAATAGATTATATTCATATGTGTAAGTTTCGCCAAACTTGTTTAAGATTTGCAGTACAGGTGTATTAGTCTCGTCTTCATCATCATCATCATCATCATCATCATCACCATCATTATCATCATCATCATCATCACCACAATCACCATCGTCATTATCATTATCACATAGCAGTATCATAGATGATATTACCAATACAAAGATATTCATCATCCTAAATAGTCTTTCAAGAGTTGTATGATTTTCTTGTAAGTAATTAAGTAAAAACCAATTATTACTTAAAATCAAGGCAAATTTACATTGAAGGACACTAAGGGCTACATACAAACATACAAAAGTTAGTCACATAATAATGATGTACTGAGTGCCATCAGTCACGAGCATACAAAGGTTATGTATATTCATGTCAACGAGATCGTACAGGTATATATTCACAGGTAACAAAGGAACAAAGCCAATTCAAAACTGCATTACAGGTAAATATTCAGTTGCACAAAAGGTGTGATAGTTATTATGTGCTAAGTGCAGAGATTTATTATCTGCTAAGTGCAGAGATTTATTATAGGTAAATGTTCGTATACAAAAAAGTCAAAAGGACTTGCATTACAGGTAAACGTACATATACAGGTAGGGTAGGGACAATTATCATGTACTAAGTGCCATGTCACGACATAGGTGTGGGAGGCCTGGCTTCTAGGCCACATTTCCGGGGAGAAAGAACGACTAGAGTAATTGGTGGCCGCCAGGTCGGGTCATTCTGTCTGCAGTGTTCTTTAGGATCTGTAAGTAGGTCACAGACTCACCTCTAGGGTCAATGTATACATGACCCAGAGGTCAACTTCCATGTAGTTCCCATAATGCACTCAAGGCATGTTTTGTGTAACTTCACTAACGGAACATTAGTGAAAGAAAAATAAATGTTTTGTTACAGCAGAATGATTTTATATTTTGTGGATATATTAAAAAGATAGTAAGAAATTATGTACTATACTTGATTCTATGTAATGTACTCAAATCAAGGTGAGTGGAAATTTATCAGAGTATATTAAGTGAATGAAATGTTTTTTAGTTATTTTTTTTTTAAATTTTGAAAAATATCTATTGATATGTTATTCATCTAATTTATATTTAATGAATTAAGACAATAATCTCATAGATGTAAAACAATGTGACCGTAATTTCCAAATAATATCTATAATGAGGTTATTAAGTGCATATGTTGCATGTAAAATAATAGATAATCTTTCAAGATCTAAGATAAGATAAGATAAGATAATGTCTTTATTGTCCCAAGGGAAATTTGTTTTACATCATATATACAGTTCTCCAGTTTCAAACACACATCGCAAACAAAATATACATGATAATATTATTTTGCATAATAGAATTTGACTAATTAACATGAACACATCCGAGTTAGTCACACTCACAATTCACTTGATCAAATAAAAATATGACATTATTCAATAAATAGGTCATTGTACGAACGAACACTGTTTGGTATAAAAGAGTAGCGAAACCTGTTTGTTCTCCCAGTCGGCATGCGCAGTCTGCGTCCTGAAGGTAGCCAAGAATATTCCGAAAAAAGGATATGTGATTGGTCACTTAAAATTTTGTTTGTTTTTTTGGAAATTTGCTGCTCATAATATGCTCATATATATCTCCTGTTATATTTACTTAGAATCTACAGTCAGATCTATTCCCTCAAACACTGCATGGTCTTGTTATTCAAAACATTCTGATTTTCAATAATTCAGATGTTCCGTAATTCCTATGTTTAAATTTGCAACCTACACCAACGACTGCATGCAATATTTTGAATAACATATCGTAACCAAAGTGACAGCAACTGCCGCATTTGCAACTGCATCTTGCTACAGCATGAAATGCAAATTCTGCAACAATTGGGGGATATTATATGAATAATACAAGTAGGATGGTCTCCGGTTGCAGTGTATGTTTATTGCACGGCTTGTTATCCCCCTGTCACAGACCACAGCCAGAAGGTGGACAAGATGAAGATTCACGTCTGCTCCGGGAGAAATACGTCTGCTTTCTCTCCAGCGGAATGACGCAATCAATTTGATAGTCTGATCGATAAAAACCTGCCTTCAGCTAGCACTTCTTTCCAAATCTCTTTAAAAATTCAAATCCTTCACACAGATGCTGCATTTTTTCAGGTTGTCTGGCGTGCTGGATAAAATTGGAATTTCCAAACGAAATGGAAACAGGAAATCAGACGAGGATTTGAAATTTTGAACGGCAGGTATCTAGTTGCGGACAAGTAGCAGACAAATATGGCCCCACTTCAAGCTGACCCCCGACCAATCCCTTCAGATAGTGCTTGACGATTTCACAATCCACAGTTTGAGTTCAAGTCCAGCTATCGGGCGCAATCATGAACAAGTGGTGTCGAGGTAAAGGATCCAATACGAACTTGATAGCTTCAGAGGGAAGCTCTTTCTTATCTAACTATTGTATTAACATGATGACTGAATGAATGAATGAATTAATTAATCAATCGATTAAACTGAAGCAATATGCAACATATACCAACATTAATCAACATTTGTGTTCACATAATGAATCAAAGATAAATAAATAAATAAATGACTCGATGAATTTTTTTTCAAAAAATTTACTGAAAAAAATAAATACATGAATTGCAATTTAAGATATATGAATAAATCAATTACCGACATATACTATAACTAACTTTATATCTATGTACATGTATTATGAAATCACCAAATGATTGAGTGAACTAATGATTTATTTACAAAATTGTAAAGTAGCCAATGAATGAATGATTGCACCAACATGTTGAATGACTGAACGTATGAGCAATTGAACAAATGAATATTGAATAATTGCATCAACATGTTGAATGATTGAATGTATGAACATTTGAACCAATGAATATGATAATGTGTAACACTAATTCAGCTCTCGGGAAAAACTATAGTAAATCTCAATTTCTCAAATAGTCTTTCAAAGTCGTTATGACTCAACAGGAAACTATCATGAAATTCACAAATCTCAATTTGAAAGTTTCAATATACAGATAATTTTGCTGTGCCTTTCTAGAACTACTCTGGTTCAAATATCATTTTAGTCATTATTCGGTCTCATCACTCCATTCACACAAAGTTTCCCCAAGAAGAGTTTGCAAATCACTATGACTCAACAGGAAATCATCATGGAGTTTCCCAGGAATGTAAAACCTGCCTCCATGTTTCAGGTTCCTCAAGTTTATATAGATTAATTGTCATTGTTTATAAATTCATAATAGGAAGTTGAATCTTCAGTCTGATATATATATATAAACAGTGTGATGTACACAAACTTGAAGCAGTATGTGTTAGTGAGTTAACAGGGCCTACATACTCAACCGTACAAAGTGCAATCTGTTATCATGATCTGAACAAAGTCCTTGTGACCTGTTTATAAATCCTCTTGTACATAGGAATCTGAACTGAAATATTATATTTTAATGACTTCATGTACAAAAGTCAATCTGAAGAATGACAATTGAAAACAGCGATTCGGGAAATGTTTCTTCAGCAAAGTAACAGAGGGAAGTACTCTTATTTCTCTCCCTAGATATCTACTTTAAACATTGACGCTCAAAGAATAATTTAGCAGTACGGCAAGACAAAATAAATATTGAAATGACATAATTAACAACAAAGAATACAAAAGAATTTATGCATCTTAAAAATCTTTATTGATGACAAATCTCTGTTTTGAAGAATTCATTTTTTGAAGTTAACATTGAAACCTCCAGAAGGAGGCTATTGTAGTCCGTATACTAGTCCATTTAGTTCTCTTGATTTATTGTATGCTATATGTTATTTCCTGGAAATAAAATACTGTTTAAATCATATATTGAAACCTTGCCTTCCCTGTATCTGACTAATGAATGTTTTTATTTTTAACTGTTTTTCAATCCAAAGTTCAGCTCAAAAGTAAGTCATCATATATTTAAAGAATTCAAACAATTTTCATTAGTCATGTAATATAAAGGAGCTTATTCTCGTATAATCGTCAAACATTTGTCTTAACATAACTCGGTTAATTTCCATGAGTCGGATGTTGTGGGCAGATGTGACTGCGGAGAACTGAAGAGGAGATTTCACACCTTGGTATTAAGCAACTAAAACGTGACATGACCCCGACTATTTTGTCGAAAAGTTTTCAAGGTTGGTGTTTAAATTGTGGTGAGGTCAGAGGTCGTACGATGTCATGACGTGTTGTACCTGTTGACATGTGATGAAACTTCTCGGAGAGATTGTTTATCTATGTAACACACAATCTTACACACCACTCCACTTCTCTGCTTTCAAGTTTTGAAAGAGTTTGAAACTATGAAGATATGAGATGTGAAATTTAGATTATTGTTGGGCAGGATGAGGGTTAAGTCCTCATTGTCTCCTCGCGTGGTTGTGCTGATATCCTACATATGGGATACAAAGATTCTCCTGCATATTTTACCTACATACATATTTCTCTCCTCTGCAAACATATCGCCTATCAGTGTAAGCAAAGGGCAGATAACTCTGTCCAGGTGAGAGCAAACTTCAAAAGGTCATAACGTCTGGGCAACGACCTGCGCTGACCATCGGCTAGTTATTGTGGTGTGAATGGAGACAGGTGCCCCTTTCAACCAATGAGAACCAGCGGGGGATAAAAGATGGTAACTCATTCCTACCGGACTAAGACAACAAGGAGTAAGTTCGAGAGAGCAACACTTAGTCTACTGGGATCTATTTGTCCTGTACACAGCCTGCTCTGATTTACTCAAGGTGCTTGCAGGGTCACTCGAAATGGTTTAGAGTCACTCTTAAAGCTGACTACTGTTTTTCCTCTAATAAGTGCCCAGTCGCTTATAAATTTAGCACACGCTCAAGACTTGGCGCTTATTAGAGACCTAGCACTTATTTGAGGCTCGGCGGTTATTGGGAACAAGGGCCCATATTTTCGAAGCTGTCAGAGCGCTATGATAGTCGTAAGCCAATGTTAATGTATGTCACTTACGACTATCTTAGCGCTAAGAGAGCTTCGAAAATATGGGCCCTGGCGCTTATTGCTTGAGTTGTTGCTTTACCCTCTGCAATGTAAGAGATGCAGCACTTACTTGAGGCTCAACACTTACAAGAGGAAATATGGTAATTTTAATCTGAGTATATTTTGGCTTGTTTAAATCAAGGTGCATGAAAGAAGATTGAATAATAAAATGAAATAAATTATTTTTTTATTTTTATCTGAATTGCATTTAAGGTTGACCATAGGGGCTCCAAGGGCATTTCATTTCCATCATGTGCCTAGTGTTATTGCAAGGAGAAAACATGCCAGCGTCGATGGAACTAGCAACCCATGGGTGGTACATACTGCACTGAATTTCAATATAGTATTGCATCCAAACCTTTCTTTGAAGATCAGTTGTCGACACCATGGTGACTAAGTTATCAAACCCTGGCAAGAAGTCGATTGTGTGAAAGTAGTTTTTGACCATACGAACAGATCATTATGACATTGCATTAAAGTACACACATATTAAACAAAACAGATCTTTGAAAGTTTAGCGTTTTAAAACGAATTTAAAAGAATTAGTTGAATAAAACATATCTTTGACAGAAAACAGCAAATTCTATTACAATGTGAAGAAACATTCCACTGCTTAAAGAAAGAAAAGCCGAGGAAAATGAAGGAATCTAAATACATCAGTGACATATTCAAACCATAATCTGATGTGATTCGAGAAATGTTCTGAGCTTCACATCACAGTAAGTTTGATCAATTTGAAATACACCTTTCTTCAGGAAATATAAATTGTGTTACTCTAATCGTGAGAAACGACATATTAACAAAGAAATTATGAGTCATTTCAAATATGAACAAATTCTTTCATGCATATTTTTGTCTTTACCGAAACATCGAGTCCACAAAGGAGGCACCCCCAAAATTGAAGTCACCTCCAAACTATAAGTTTCATTTTCAGGAAAATTTAAAATATATACATTTCTCTAAAAAACAATTATAGTAACTTTGACTATTGAGTAAAAAGATTGTTTTATAAAAGAGACTGGATAAAGCTGTCTCAAAGCAAACTCTTTCCACTGTCAGCAGAGAGAATTGATAAAGTCACCTCGAAATTTGACGAAAAATCCTCCTTTATTTTCATAACCATAAATCAGGACCAGCTCAGACAGGTTTAATCTGAGCATCGATAGATGTCCTCCAGATATCTTACTGACAATAGACCGGAGCAGTGACACTTTGAAAGATGTAACGGGAGTAAGGGTAGAAATGTGATACCTACAACGGCTAACGGTAGTTTTTAATATCTTTTTCAGATGAAGCATTCTTGAGCATGACGTTTTAAGACTATACAATCAGTCTCCATTCTTCACGTTTTATTGGAGAAATTTAAAGTCGTGGGATGAATAACGACGCACAATTTTTAAAAGACATGTTCACACAAGGCATGTGACACCCTTGGGGAGCTCGGATATGGTGACTTAGACAACACAACAGCAATAATTGTAACATTTCATGAGACGGATATGTAAAATGATACATACAGCAGTGTACTAATGATTAAGGTCTGTCTCAGAAACGGATCCAGGAATTTTGAAGGGGGGGGGGGGGGGGTCCAGACTGGTAACGTTTTGAGATTTTTCATTAATTTTGTAATCATACTGAACTCTTTGCAAAGTTTAACTCAACGCCAACACCTCTCACACAATTGCTCTCAAAAGGCATACATTCTTGAAAATGGCATCTGTAGCAGTTTGAGCAAGCGTTATTTGTGTGAAACAAGCTTGGAAAGTTCTTGCTGACAGCTAGGTATCAGCCAAGACCAAAAGTAGAAATGAGATGATTTTATGGATATATATATGTACAACTTTTTTATTCATTTGAAGGTGACATTTCGACATTGGTTCTAATGTCGTCGTCAAGCAAGGGATACATTCATTTGAATGTAACCAGGTAAAACAGGCCTTATTTCATACAGTGCTTATAACCATATGTCATGACAGCCTGGCACTTGCCATGGACCCATCTGTTCTAATAAAGTACTATAAGTACTTATAAACATAAATATTTTCAAGACAAGAAGTGACAGTGTTAAGGGCACATTGCAGGAGGAGATGAGCATGTGAAACATCAAAGAGTGTTCCTGTGGTCAAGCAACAAGCTACCGTGGACTACAAGACCTTATGAACTTGGAGGAATTCAAGTGAAATCTTTCCAGAAATGGCAACGTGGCCACGGGACAACATTATGAGATAGAAACATTTCAACAAAGTAAGATGGATGCCATAAATGTCTGACCCACAAGTTTTCAGTACCAGAGGAGCCTTGTTGAAATACTGACTAATGCACCCATTGAACCTGTCACAGAACAAGCAATTTTGTACAGATTTACGAACAAACTCGTCACTACGGGATTGAATTCACATAGTACAAAGAACTTTAAAAAAATTCATAACATAATAATATAACTATTAGCAGGTTATCAGTGGCACATATATATTTGACTCCGATCCTATTTAACCGAATCTTTCATAAAATGATAAATTAATACATAACCACTGTGATGTCGAGAATATATTCAATGATGCCCAAAACACTAAAAATGTATATACATCAATAACCTGCCACGGCAGGACTATATATCCTGTTACATGCCTATAAAACACATCTGTGAGACTTACATCTATGACCAAATAACTGAACATGTTTCTACCTACGAGCTGTCGGTGACTATATGATCCCGTTAAAAAAATCTAAGAAGAATCGGCAATTGACAAATCATGAAGTCTCATCTAGTACACTGACACGCCTTTCCTGCCCAATTGCGTACTCTATGTAAGATATAAACCTGTTGCTTTATAAAGGTGAAGAAAGAAAGATGATCCTAAAAACACCACGAGCCAACCCACACGCTGTTAAACGCTATGTCCACCCGTTAAAAAGTCTAATGGGCACAAATCCCTTTAGAAATAGCTTTAGACAAACATTGTTTGTGAAATATTCTCCAGTACATTTTGCACACAAAGACAGATCTTAAACACATCACCAGGCCACCAACAAGCTGTTCTTCACTCAATCAACCCGTTAAAAGTCTAATAGACATTAAATTCCTTTCAAATCTCTCATGAAAAAGCTGTAGGTATATGTTGACTCTACAATAAAGCTGATATTTGGATTTCCACCCATACGCCCACCCTTATTAAGCCGCTGGTATATAAACTTATTTATGTTGGTCTAACGTTCCATATCCTTCTATAGAAATAGGAAAAATGTATGATCATTTTCCGATGGATTCTTTGTTGAAAGCAACGTTCTCTTCACACTGTGTGACCCACACGATAATTCCTGACAGACAACGTAGTAGCGACAACTCCATATCCTTTGACACATATTTTCACGAGGACAAAAGTCGTTAGATTTGGGATAAACGTTGAGGGTTTCGACAAGTCGAGCGTTAAAGACATTAAGTGAGGCATTAAGGATGAGACAAGCTCATCTCTCTCTCCTCGTCACAGGTGAATTCTCACCTGAACAGGTAGCTCACACCTTTAACCCAAACTCGTTAGTCTCTACAGGTGGCAGCCGAGGAGATATTCTACCTCCCTTCTTTTTCTGCTGGAACTCAGAGATGAGCTTTCAACTCATTCTAACCAACAAAGGGACGGCCATGCAACATTCATCACATTGACTTCAATTGCACTTTCACAATGAACACGCGGATTAACTTTTCAATATGAATGCCGACAGTTCTTCGTTAGTGTTTAACACACTTGAGTTACCTTCCAACAGGTGGGATTCTAAGACGTCTAGATTTGCACTAAATATTTAGAGTTTTCTAACAAAACATAATGAGTAATCTCCACAATTTCTTCTCAATTTGGAAAATCAGAGTTTCGGCATGAGGTCTTGCATTGAACAGCTGTCAAACTGCCTAATATAAATAAACATTTAGGATAATAACAGTCTACAGAGAAAGAGGTTTAACATACAAGCTTTATGTGTGACAAAACCTTAAGGCGATGGGTCGGTCAGGATCTATCATGTGCCAGGTGATGGCGCTGTCACTGAGATTTTGGAAAGAAAATAGTAATGAAAATATAATTATACTTTATTAGACCAATCATTTTTACATGTGACACCTAGGGAATATTAAATTACCCGGTAGTGAATATCATTTCGATTAGAGTCAACATTTAAAGATTTCAAATATTTAACAGTAAAATAAATGTCCAGTGAGATCACATAAGATGTCAATGTCATGTTTTTTTTAATGTTAAATAATATGGACTTTTAAATCATAAAGCCTTTTGTGTATGTTTAACAAAATACATCTTTTGTGGTTTTCAAGAAATATCTGTAAATAATCTCCTGTATATAGACGCTGTATTTATGCTAAGTGTTTTGAGCATGTCCCTGAATGATGTGGATGACGCACTATAAAAGTACTCTTATTATTATATCTAACAATAAGACAAACTATTCTGGATGACAACTTCTTCTTTATATCTGGTGATGACTTGAAAGCAAGGAACACCCCAGAAATGTGTACATACAATTAAGAAGTTGCCATCCATATTATTTTCTCCTATGTTTGAACATCTAAACACTTAACATTCCTAAATGCCTTTCAGGAATTACATATTAAAAACATTACACACAAATTCTTCAAATTGATATTTTTTTATCCAACAATAAAACGTTGGTTTCATCCAAATATTTTTTAAAATCTTTACTCAACAGAAACATTCTATTTATTTCACTGGTATTTTTCAAACTTAAATCCAAACAAAGCCTTCAGCTTTTCACAAATATTTTTCAAACATGAATGTATAAAAGCGTGAAGCGAGTGTATTAACAAAACAGAACAAAGGGTGTGAAGAGGATACAAGCGGACGATCACGTTACAGCTGGAACAGGACGAGACATCCACAAGTATTAGCTTGAGAAGAGACTAGACTCCTACAATAACCGTATACAAACAATACACGGACCTCATACTGCTAATCACCCGCCTGCTGAGGGGGGCAGGCATCAACTTCACCTTGAAGGAGGGTAGGGGACAGTGGGACAGGGGCAATGTGAGATGGGGACATCAAAATACTGAAATCCCTGACTGAGGGTAAGAGATGGGGAAACAATTGAACATTCAATGGACAATTAAGCGGAATTTTGAGAATTGTAACTTTGAAATACTGCTTATTATCACATGTTTAAAAACATAATTGACTTTCCCAAAAAATCACTGTCAATTTTACCTCCAGAGAAGGAGGTTTGAAAGTTTTCTGATTGGTAAAAAAATTGATTTTTTGGGGGGAGGGGGAGGGGGAGGGGGGTTTGATAGGCCCAAAAAAGAACCTCAAGGTGGAGAATCAGCTACTCCTTGGAGTAGAATTAGTGGAGATCTCGAGTGATTAGTGGGAGGTGGCAGGTATTTGGAAAGGTGACGTGATTTAGAGTACAGAATTGACTAACAATAGGAAGAGGTTCTGTGAACAATATAAGCTTCACGACGTCTTAACTTGTCGTAGGATGACCTGGCTTGTTCTGGAAATGTTTTGTGTTATGATTTTATTATACCTTTAATTTGTTTGTTTGATATTTCTTGAGAATGTCTTGACTTGTGTTGAGCTGTATATACTTGATGAGCTTTTGAAAAATGTTTTGGGTTGCATTTTGTGTTGAGTTTTTTGAAGTTCTTAAATTCCTATTATGATCCCTACTGTAATTAAACACTTAATATTGGGGTGATCTTTTACTTTTGTTGTTGAGTATATAGAGAAGACCCTCATAATGATGATAATTGTCAACTGTTTGGTAGAGCTAGAACGTCTAACATCAGGGCTTGTAGAAAACATCATTATCATTCTGTTCAATACATTCTCAAAACAGATTTTAATGTCAAAGCCATTTTTTCAGAAACTCAATGTAAATGTACAGCATTTTCAAACATTGAAGATGTCAAAACTTGTCTAAATTATTTTTAAGGAAATTTAATTGGACATCAAAATCAACACAATGCACGTTGATTCAAGCACAAAAGCTTTTCAAATTTGTTCATATATATAAAGAGTCGGTTCAAACCCTGTGTCTAAAATACATATCAATTTACACAGCACAACAAAGACAGGGCTTCCCAGTACGTAGGCGTATATTTATAGATATACGGATGTGTGACATCACAAAGGACTTGTATCTTGGGTGAAATATCGCTAAATCATAACACATCTCTTTGTTATTTTGTCCTTGTCGAACAAAGTACACAACACAACACAGAACTCGTACACAGGCTGGGTGACACCAACCGACACTCTTCAATGGGTCGACATCAAAAGCACATGAATCAGGTAGTTTATGGTTAAATCCTGTCAAATTCCTTCATCTCCATCCGACATACTATGGTAACTGAAAGTGTGTCAGTCATTGAACTAGAGGGACTTTGGGTGCGGGGGGAAATACAGTGGTTGAAGGCTCTTCTGGATACAGACAGTTAAATAGAGATTATCATCATTTGAGATATTTGTCACTTGTTGACTGGGGAGACAGGGGGTGTGGAATATACAGAAGGAAGGGGTTTTCTGGAATATACTGGGATTAAAAAGAGATGTTGACTGGGGAGACAGGGGGTGTGGAATATACAGAAGGAAGGGGTTTTCTGGAATATACTGGGATTAAAAAGAGATGTTGACTGGGGAGACAGGGGGTGTGGAATATACAGAAGGAAGGGGTTTTCTGGAATATACTGGGATTAAAAAGAGATGTTGACTGGGGAGACAGGGGGTGTGGAATATACAGAAGGAAGGGGTTTTCTGGAATATACTGGGATTAAAAAGAGATGTTGACTGGGGAGACAGGGGGTGTGGAATATACAGAAGGAAGGGGTTTTCTGGAATATACTGGGATTAAAAAGAGATGTTGACTGGGGAGACAGGGGGTGTGGAATATACAGAAGGAAGGGGTTTTCTGGAATATACTGGGATTAAAAAGAGATGTTGACTGGGGAGACAGGGGGTGTGGAATATACAGAAGGAAGGGGTTTTCTGGAATATACTGGGATTAAAAAGAGATGTTGACTGGGGAGACAGGGGGTGTGGAATATACAGAAGGAAGGGGTTTTCTGGAATATACTGGGATTAAAAAGAGATGTTGACTGGGGAGACAGGGGGTGTGGAATATACAGAAGGAAGGGGTTTTCTGGAATATACTGGGATTAAAAAGAGATGTTGACTGGGGAGACAGGGGGTGTGGAATATACAGAAGGAAGGGGTTTTCTGGAATATACTGGGATTAAAAAGAGATGTTGACTGGGGAGACAGGGGGTGTGGAATATACAGAAGGAAGGGGTTTTCTGGAATATACTGGGATTAAAAAGAGATGTTGACTGGGGAGACAGGGGGTGCGGAATATACAGAAGGGAGGGGTTTTCTGGAATATACTGGGATTAAAAAGAGATGTCGACTGGGGAGACAGGGGGTGCGGAATATACAGAAGGAAGGGGTTTTCTGGAATATACTGGGATTAAAAAGAGATGTTGAAGAAGTGTTCTGGATATAGCAAGTTGAGTCTCTAACTAGAAAAATTTGAACTAAATTTGTTTTAACTATAGGGGGATATGGGGTGCAGAAAATACAGAGGTTTATTCATAACAGATGTCATAGGGGTCTTCTGGATGTAGACAGTAGAGTCTATCATTAGATATATGTCATACAAACTAAGGGAACAGGGGACAGAATATACGGGAGTTAAGAACTGATGTCAGAGGAATGGATGAGAACAGTCAAGTCTGTCAGGAAGAACAGGAGAAGTGAACTTTACAATAGTTAGGAAGAGGACTTTACAACAGTTAGGAAATGGAATTGAAGGGGTTTTCTGGGTGGGGAGGGTGTAGTGAGTTGGGGGAGGTCACCCCAGGGGAGCATATAGTTGTATGTCCTGTGAGGTGAAGCACTACCCTTAAACCTCTGCCTCAACATTCCTGCCTGTTGAGGGGAGGAAAGGGGGGTGAGGAGTGGTGGGTAAGTGGGTGGGGTTTGACGGAGGATGTCATTCTGGGGGGTCGAATCGTCTGAGGTCAGTGGGGTGAGGTCACTACCCCACAAATCTTTCTCATGTACCTGTGTTAACCGTTAGGGTTACCGACATACCTGAAGAGGGGCGCTCAGGTGTGAAAGGTCCCCGACAATGGAGCCAGTGTGGAGGGGGACATTTGTTGGGAGAGTGAAAAGAACTGATCATAATGCTCTTGAGGTGGACATCAGGACATCCATAGAGAAATAATGACGTTTTGATCAATGATGAAAAGTGTCAAAGTAAACTAACCATGCAATGTTTGGTTTAAGAATTAAATCATCATTAATTTCCAAAATCTAAATTTGTTGGAAATTCATCTTATGATTCACACTGGTAAGAAGAAAGTCTGGAAAAAGGAGACATATGGATAAGAACCTGTCATCACCCTAATGACAGTACATCAAAATGACCACAGAAGCAAATTATTACCTTTTTACAACCATGAGAATAGATTATTATCAAAAACATTTTTCTACGATTTCTAAAACTTGTTACAACAAGTCATTTTGTTCCAGTCACAAGGTACCTATCAGACAGAGAAGTCACTCGTTTCACCTCCACAAGGAAAAACTGCCCCAAGGATTTATTTTCTTAACATCTAGAAAATTAGATTTCATAGAAAACTGTAATGACATTCAATAATCCAGGGGATAGGGATAATAAAGGGTATAACAGTACGGAAGGGGCTGGTCGGGGTAAGAACTGTCTAGACAGGGGACAAAAGGGGAGTGGCAGTGCCTGACAAAAACATTCCTCGGGGTGGGGTGGAATAGGGGGAGGGGGAGAGGAGGGGGAGGGGGAGGGGGGGATAGATGGGGGAGGGGATAGATGGGATGGTGAAGAGATGAGACAGAATAAGTCAACCAGGTAGACTTATGTTTGGTCTCTGTAATTAATATTTTTTAAAATATGTCCAAAATATGTTTCTAGTATCAATGTGTTGTTTGAAAATGTTTTCAATGGTCATCAGAATTTCACTCTCATCTTATACACTGGTTTGGAGAAGGAAGGAGAAAGGGGCTTTATATAGGGCGGAAAGGGAGTATTAAGTGTGCTATCTTACATGATGCTATCAAACAAGATTGGCTTTATTAAGCTTTGTTGAAACTGAATGTTTACTTTCTGCTTAAGTTATTAGATGAAGAGATTGTTTTTTTTATATTAATTGTAAGATTTGAAATAATCATTTATAAGTTCAGATTTGATGATGTTTGATGAGATGTATTTTATTTAGTTAAAATCAAACTTATCTAATTTAATTCATACAGTTTCTAAATCACCAAAAGTACTTGTTCACCTTCATGAAAACTGCAAACAATAGATGAATGATATGACACCAATTTGACCTACTAATTTAAGATAATCTTTCTCATCGATGTTGAAATCTCACTCCATATCTAATTCCACACACTAAATCCAATCCAAATTGCAGTGACATGATACATGAATGCACCTATCAATATCATAGGGATTAGAAAGTCGTCTTGTATATGACCAAACTGAATTACTTTGATAACCTAGATATAAGCGGATATCAAGATAAGCAGTTTACCTTGCCTCATAGACTCTATTTCATAATATTTTCACCCTCAGCCAAAACATGATAACTTCTTAATAAGCAAGTCTAGATTTGGGACCAAAAATTCCATTTCTCCAAGGCTCCTTTCCAACATTTAATAAAATAAAAAAATTTGTTATGAATAAATAATCAACAATATATATTTTTAAGAGACGTATTGTCAGTCTAGAAGCTGTTCACTCTCTGAACCAGGAAGAATCATGTGCATGTTGACTCTCGCACTGATCAAACAAAGTGATCGGTATACAACTGCAGGTTTGTCTCTAGTGTCTATCTATACAGTATCTATCTATACAGTACTGTCTCCAATAAGCCCCTGGACCCATATTCTCGAAGCTCTCTTAGCGCTAAGAAAGTCGTAAGTGCCATACATTAACATTGGCTTACGACTATCTTAGCGCTAAGAGAGCTTAAAAAATATGGGCCCTGTCCTCCTCATTGTGCACCAAGTTCCAGATCCAGTGCTATTCAGTGCTATCCAGTGCCACAGAGTATACATTCATAATCAGAGACACAGCAATCATGGTTTAACTTGTCGCCATCAAATCAAATACAGGTGAGGTGAGGTGAGTTGGGGTTTAACGCCGCTTTCATGAGTATTTCACTTATATCGCAGCTGCTAGTATTATAGCAGGGAGAAAGCCCGCAACGTCATGTGGCTATGCATTGCAGTGAAACCTGCGAGCATCGGCTGGAACTAGCGAACCATGGTTGGTACTACTCTGAAATTCAGTGAAGCATTGCACCCAAACCTTACTGCGTGTAGAACAGTTTTCTACTGCAGACAAAGTTGCCATGCCCCTGGCGGGACTCGAACCCGGGAAGATCTCGAACCCTCTTGATCCGAAGCCGACGCTCTAACCAATGCGCTGTTCCACCGCAAGACAGACAGACAGAAAATTCAATTTGCACAAGCCAAACTAAAATATGCTTCAATTGAATATAATTGTAACTTGCAACTAATCATATTTTCATCTAAAAAATAAATTAAAAAAATTAGCGAGTACACCCCCAGCTATAAGCATACCTAAACAAAAAAATTCTCCAAAGAAGGGTTTTACTTACACTGCAGTGAAAGATGGAGACGAGTACTGAAAACATGATCAACATCATGCGAAACAAACAAACAAGAGTTTAAATGCCAAAAGAAAACCCTTCTGCCTTTATTTCAATTTACCAACTGTAGAACACTGAGTATTTATAAGAGTAACTATTGTTCCACTCCCGCTACTGATTTGAGGACATGTTTTAGAAGAAGTACGGTCCATCTAATCATTCTGAGAAACGCACAATCTCATACTTCTTGGAATCTTATCTTGAAACATGTTACATCAAGCATGTCAGCCACTGATCATATTTTCCTTACAAAGCTTCTTCAGTGTGTGTTACACAAGAAACTAAAGGTAAAAGGCAAATGACAGAGAGACAATAACTTGAAGAAAACTGTTCAGCAAAAAAGTGGATTTTTAAGTTTTCTTAAATGACTGTATTGTTAGTATGTTTTACATTATATGTCTTGGTAAGTAATCTTGGTATATGCAATGACGGCTTGACTAATAAGATCTGTGTCGTTTTCCTTTGTTTATCACTAATGTAATCTATGTAAGTTTGATTATATTACTAACAACAAAAATAGAGCCATGGGCTCTGTAGCTCATCAGAATTTTAATGATTTTTTATCTAAGGTTGAATATCTAAGTTATCTCAAGTAATACATTGTTAACAAGCAAAATAATATTGGTTTTAGATCATGACCCCTGTGACCCACATTTGGAGTCACAGGGTCACCAATCCTACAATTAAGAATCACCTTTGACCAAAGAATCTCTACACAACAATTCACCTTTCTAGAGCTTTACATATAAACTGGAGAAGAAGATGAAAATAGGTTTTTGGGTCATGACCCGTGACCAAGATTGGGGTCACAGGGTCACAAAATCTACAATTTAGAATCCCCATTGGCCAAGGAGTCTGCACACAACTTTTCAGCTCTCAAGACCTTTTGGAACTGGAGAAGAAGATGAAAATAGGTTTTTAAGGATGTGACCCCAGTGACCCCATTTGGGGTCATGGGGTCACGAAATCTACAATTTAGAATCCCCATTGGCCAAGGAGTCTGCACACAACTTTTCAGCTCTCTAGACCTTTTTGAACTGGAGAAGAAGATGAAAATAGGTTTTTAAGGATGTGACCCCTGTGACCCCATTTGGGGTCATGGGGTCACGAAATCTACAATTTAGAATCCCCATTGGCCAAGGAGTCTGCACACAACTTTTCAGCTGTCTAGACCTTTTGGAACTGGAGAAGAAGATGAAAATAGGTTTTTAAGGATGTGACCCCTGTGACCCCATTTGGGGTCATGGGGTCACGAAATCTACAATTTAGAATCCCCATTACCCAAGGAGTATGCACACAACTTTTCAGCTCTCTAGACCTTTTGGAACTGGAGAAGAAGATGAAAATAGGTTTTAAGGATGTGACCCCTGTGACCCCATTTGGGGTCATGGGGTCACGAAATCTACAATTTAGAATCCCCATCAGCCAAGGAGTCTGCACACAACTTTTCAGCTCTCTAGACCTTTTGGAACTGGAGAAGAAGATGAAAATAGGTTTTTAAGGATGTGACCCCAGTGACCCCATTTGGGGTCATGGGGTCACGAAATCTACAATTTAGAATCCCCATTGGCGAAGGAGTCTGCACATAACTTTTCAGCTCTCTAGACCTTTTGGAACTGGAGAAGAAGATGAAAATAGGTTTTTAAGGATGTGACCCCTGTGACCCCATTTGGGGTCATGGGGTCACGAAATCTACAATTTAGAATCCCCATTGGCCAAGGAGTCTGCACACAACATTTCAGCTCTCTAGACCTTTTGGAACTGGAGAAGAAGATGAAAATAGGTTTTTAAGGATGTGACCCCTGTGACCCCATTTGGGGTCATGGGGTCACGAAATCTACAATTTAGAATCCCCATTGGCCAAGGAGTCTGCACATAAAATTTCAGCTCTGTGGAGTCATTGGTTCTGGAGAAGAATTTGAAAAAGCGAAAAGTTTACGGATGGACGGACGGACGGATGGACGGACGCCGGACACCATGCCATGCCATAAGCCCATCGGGCCTTTCAGGCCTGATGAGCTAAAAATCCGTCATATTATCTTTTGTGAAAGTCTGTACTTTACTCTATAGGCATAAATTTTTAAATCTTGAGTCCTGATTTCAGATAAAAAATACTTACACTTTAGCAGATTTTTGTTAAGTCTAAATCATCCTAAATAAGGAAATAAAATGCACATTTATATGAAAAGGACTTCCGCACCTTGATGACCCATTTCACACAGACTTCAAGTACAATCTCACAAACACATTTAACACAAGGGAACATTTAAATAAATCTTCTCAAAGAAAAATCTCAAATGAAAAAAATAGAACCAAAAAAAGTTAAATATGAAACTGTTACCAGCTGTGAAATGGGGAAGTTGGCCTTGTTATTACAGCGACAACAGCTGTGTTAGGAAGTCACTGAGGGTTGGGTATCTGGAAACAAGGTTAACGTAAGAAATAGTCACTTGTGCAATTGTGGGGGTTGGGCTTTGAGAAACAAGGTTAAGTAATTCAGAGGGTTGAGTTGGGACGTGGTTGCAGCATACACCCAGATAACCCTTCAAGGTACACAGTACATAATACATTCATAGCTCTGCAGATCTATACACCAATATGTCCCAAACACCCAAAGTTATTCAATACACATACATATTCAAATAACCTCCCATACTTCCAAGTGTAGACAATACACCACAATGTACTTAACTTCAATCAAATGAGGTAAGGTGATTTGGGGTTTAACGATGCTTTAAATTTTTACGGCTATTATTATTGCAGTGAAACCTGCAAGCATTGGCTGTAACTAACAAACCATGTTTGGTACTGCGCTGAAATTCAGTGAAGCATTGCACCCAAACCTTATGTCGTGTACAATAGCTCTCTACAGCAGACAAATCTGCCAAGCCCCTGGTTGGATTCAAACCCCAGACCTCTTGTTTCGAAGCTGAACACACTATAAACCACTGTGCTATCACAGGTCTCCAATCAGTGCCAAATCTCTTATAAATGCTGGATGTAGGACATGTTTAAAATGGAGTTACAATTAAGTTTCTATTCAGTACTCGGTCTGAGTGTCTTCTGAGTGATAAGTAGATTACTACAGGAGAACTGGTACCTCAACATTCAAGTTTAACCCCCTTGCACCGAGAGCCAATAAGCGGCCACTAAACCTGAGAAGTGTGACAGAGGCTGCAGGTAGGACAGACTAGAGTCCAGAATCCCTCCGGCTGTAAAATACTTGTGATAATAGTATGCATGAAACAATAACAAAGCAATAAAATATAATAGATCATAATAGAATCTTAATGCGTAGATATACATGAATGGCAGCCACGCAAGCACAGAATCTGAGTACTTAAGAGTAGTCTTTTGTTCAAATAGTAGACAAACACATAGACACTGAACAAATTATTAATTATTATTGTTTTATTAAATACTGCAAAGAAGCCTCCTTTGCAATATTGAATAAAATGGTGATATTAAAAAAATAAAAAGTGTTTTCAGAGTCTTAGTGTTGGCCTATCCATTAAATCTTATTGTGAGGTGAGGTGAGGTGAGGTGGGATTGAGTTTAACATTGCTTGCAAGAGTATTTTACTTATATCATGGCTGCTGGTATTATTGCATGGAGAAAGCTTGCAATGCCATGGTGTCTATGGATTGCAGTGAAACCTGCGTGCAGCAACTGGAACTAGCGAACCATGGGTGGTACTACGCTGAAATTCAGTGTAGCATTGCACCAAGCCTTTCTCAATGTAGAACAGTTCTCTACTGCAGACAAAGTTGCTAAACCCTTGGCGGGATTCGACCCTGGACCGCTATATGAAGTCGAACTCACTAACCACTGTTCTATCACATTAATTATAGCAAGTAAAGAGAGATTTGTCATAAGACAACTCAGTGGCTCTTACTTCCCTTTTATTTTCATTAAGAATTTTCTGAAATATAATTCAGATTTCATAGAGACAAACCTTCAGTTGAGGGATGAAATGACAATATAAAGAATCTTAGAATAATTCATTTGGAAACTGGTCAAGGTTGCACTAAATGTGCAGATTTCTTACGTACACAAGATGCACACTGCAAGTTAGATGACAGCTGTGGGATCATGTTGGGGAGCACAACAGCAGAGGCCATCTGTGACCAGGGTATGACTGTCTCTACCTCTCTTAGAACGCATTACGTACAGGATGGGTCCGGCTACAAAAACATGCAGTAGTATGCACACTCAGTCACCCCACGGGACAAAGCAGAGTCCCTCGTCGCTTTATGTCAAGTGTGAATAATTAATCAATAAAAATGTGAACTTATTTGCACTTTCTTATTCAATCACGCTTTTATAAGCCATCTTGATAACAATTTAATTCAGGGAATCTATGAATATAGAGATAAAAATTTTAAAAATATCTTTGGAGAAAAAGTGGACTTTAAAGTTTATTTATAGTATTTAATGATATTTTTACTTTATTACACAACATGCTGTTCTTAAAGATTCATTTTATCGATTAAAAAAGAATGTAATTTCAAATTTGAAATCTAGGGAAATATATAAAGTTCTTTTGAACTCTTTTAACTCAATAAACTTGAACTTGAACTGTATACAGTATAAAGTTGCTTGGCAGTCGGTTTAAAAACCTTGTCAATGAATAATTAATTCAAGATCATGATTGATAAGAATAACTGCACTTTAAATTGTATTATTCCGAGAAAAAAAATATGAACTTTTAAAATCATAAATTATATTAATAATATATGAAATATGTATAACAATTATTGCTGGCATGAAAATTAAGTTATTTAACTTCAATTATGAAAATTACTTAAAGCCCATAATTCCATAATTACCACTTTTGATAATTTCATAATGAATGACATCACCCATTTCCTACAAATTTAAAGCCATTGAGAAGTAATTAACACCATTACGTTTTAGGATGAAAGAAATACCATGCTTCAGTTCTCGAGAGATTTTTTACACTTTGAGGGCGAGACTAATTAAGTAAAGAAATTTTAAAACAATTATGTCATTAGCTGAGTGTTTGCACTAAGAAATCTTTAAATGGCTGCCTCCTGTATTCATATCAACCGATCCATCACATTGTTACATAATTTTAATTATCTAGACGTAATTTTTCAACTTCTACTTTCCAAAATTAAGACATACATGAGATATGAGTTAGCACTTAGTTAAGTCATGATGACGACGTCACTCTATTGTGTAACAGTGGATTCTTTTAACAAATCCACTGCCAATTGACTGTCCCTCTCAGGTGGGGCATCAGGTTTCGAAGTTAGTTTTGAATAATACAGAGTTTACCATAGAAATGTATGGTGTATTTTTTATATATATATGAATAGAATCACAAAACATTTCAATTATTAAAATGTAATTTATGGTAATGTGTGAGCCATGGTTAGAACTACTAACCTTTCATTTGCTACGTCAGCGCTTTTATTCATTCCAAGAGCTGTTAGAAATGATAGTTGTTTATCAGTAATAATAACCTGTGTACTTCATAAGGCTGGTAAAGTGTGAACTGTGAACACATGGAGAACATGGGTGGTGTGGTCAGAACACCAGCTATGCAGGTATTGACTGTCAACTGCATCCTGGTGTGTGCAAGATTTGCCCTTGCTGTGCTTGAAGGAATCAGTTGAATCATGAGGGGTACCTTAGTATTCAATTTCATATGCAATACAAGTAAAGTCGGAATATTCAAATAAATAAGGTTCCTTATAGATATTCAACAAAATGACTTTTGAATAAAAAACTTATCAGATATCACTTGAAACACAGACAGGTATTTTAACAGGCTGCTCAAAAACACTCAATGCAGGCCTATATATCTTTCAGGATTCTTTAATATACACAAAATGCAAATCCACAAAAAACATTTCAAATGCTTGTTACAACCCCATCCCACAAGGAAATTATTTGAAGAGACGTTGTTGACAACTCAAGAGTATCCATACAACATATAGGGGGCGACACCTACACACTTGATAGATTATGTTACACCATTTTTCTTACTACACACAGCTTGAATACAGCAGATGTACACACGCCTATCCTATGGGCTCTTACGTAACTCATATCCTCTCATGCTTGATGGTTTTAAAAAATCTACTTTACAATTGTTAATGGAGGGAATATTCTAGATTCATATATGATATACATGATGCTAAATAGGTCTCTGGGGAAACTTTTATGTTGAAAATTATATTTGGAAATTTAGTGAAGGTGACGCTGGATGGAGATTGCGGGACTGTATTGTATCCACCAAGGATTCAGCCATGGTACCAGCAAAAGTCTGGTACCTACCAAGGATTCAGCCATGGTACCAGCAAAAGTCTGGTATCTACCAAGGATGCAGCCATGGTACCAGCAAAAGCCTGGTATCCACCAAGGATTCAGCCATGGTTACCAGCAAAAGTCTGGTACCTACCAAGGATTCAGCCATGGTACCAGCAAAAGTCTGGTATCTACCAAGGATTCAGCCATGGCAGTACCAGCAAAAGTCTGGTATCTACCAAGGATTCAGTCATGGTTACCAGCAAAAGTCTGGTACCTACCAAGGATTCAGCCATGGTACCAGCAAAAGTCTGGTATCTACCAAGGATTCAGCCATGGTACCAGCAAAAGTCTGGTATCTACCAAGGATTCAGCCATGGTACTAGCAAAAGTCTGGTATCTACCAAGGATTCAGCCATGGTACCAGCAAAAGTCTGGTATCCACCAAGGATTCAGCCATGGTACCAGCAAAAGTCTGGTACCTACTAAGAATTCAGCCATGGTACCAGCAAAAGCCTGGTATCCACCAAGGATTCAGCCATGGTACCAGCAAAAGTCTGGTATCTACCAAGGATTCAGCCATGGTACCAGCAAAAGCCTGGTATCCACCAAGGATTCAGCCATGGTACCAGCAAAAGTCTGGTATCTACCAAGGATTCAGCCATGGTACCAGCAAAAGTCTGGTATCTACCAAGGATTCAGCCATGGTACCAGCAAAAGTCTGGTATCCACCAAGGATTCAGCCATGGTACCAGCAAAAGTCTGGTATCCACCAAGGATTCAGCCATGGTACCAGCAAAAGTCTGGTACCTACTAAGAATTCAGCCATGGTACCAGCAAAAGCCTGGTATCCACCAAGGATTCAGCCATGGTACCAGCAAAAGTCTGGTATCTACCAAGGATTCAGCCATGGTACCAGCAAAAGTCTGGTATCTACCAAGGATTCAGCCATGGTACCAGCAAAAGTCTGGTATCTACCAAGGATTCAGCCATGGTACCAGAAAAAGTCTGGTATCTACCAAGGATTCAGTAATGGTACCAGAAAAAGTCTGGTATCTACCAAGGATGCAGCCATGGTATCAGCGTAACAGGTTACATGATTCGAGAGGTAAACCCAAGTTATCATCTCTCTCCTTCCCTCAAACATTACAAATACAAACTATCTAATTGTCCCCTTTCTCAAACTCCTCTCTCCCCTACCCCCAATCTAAAAATTGTAAATCAAACATCTTGAAGAGAACAAATATTTTCCATGTGATGATATTGCAAGGCAAATCCCTCCTACATGTAGCAAACCTTTCGTCCACGTCATTCAGAAGTTTTTCCCTCGTTCAAATATGTACCAGACTCTTAATTCAAAAGCCTCTTATTTTCTCTTCGAGGGTCCTCACCCCTTTTGCCGCTGCCATAAAGGGCAGGAAACTACCCACAAAAGACCCTTACAGCTTCCAAAATCTTTCACTCCAGCGATTGTCATTCAACAAATAAATATGTCAAACTAGCTGGTCTCTTGTTAAAGCCATTACCGCATCTTAGATCAAGCTGGGTGTTTGACACGGCACCAACACATAAAGTATAGGGCTCTTTTCAAGCAAATAAGCCAATCGAATCCTTCCATAAAGGCATATTCAGAGTACGGAAATTACTAAGTAATTCAGACGTAACTAGACGTGTCATCTTCACAATTGTCTTCCTGGAACTATCCTCCTCGCTGTTTCCGCAAAATTTTGTTTTAACCGGAAACGCTAGTATATCTTTAAGTTCATCACAGTTACCACAGCAGGCAATTTGGAACCTTTTTTGTATTTGTTTTGACAGCAAATCTTTTGAATCAAAGTTCATTGACGGCACTACATACGACAAGATTTTTCCTTTCTATACTTGTTTTGACAGGAAATATTACAAATTGAAGTGTTTTGGTTAATAAAAGCCATTGAAAACAGGATAAATATTTGTTTTAAGCGGAAATCTTATATAGGGACATCTACATCAAAATCACGGGAGTCCATTTTTGTCAAGATTCACTTGTGTTAAGTTGAAGAGCCATCTGTTGACTGCTTGAGGACAGAAACTGGGTGACAACATCTCTATTCAGGACGATTCAAAGATTCTTCTACCCTGACAGCAGGACGGCAACAAGTCAAAAATGTTAGTGTCCCTACCCAGTAATTTCAGGTTTTGACAACACAGGATGCATATGGCTGCAAGACAAGGAAACACCTAAATTCCTTCTTTGCTTCGTCCTCACAATGGGATATTAATCATAATAAGATATGGAATTTGAATTGAATTGCAAGGAAATAAGCCATTATCCAAATTACAGGGAAGTTTACATGCCACAAGTAGGCCTTTGATAAGATAATGGTGCAATGCTGCAATTTTTTCATATTTGGTTTTTACAAAATTCTTCCTTTAACTCTGTCAAACAAATTATTTCACTAATCAATTATTTCTATTATGGAAGTATAAAATTAAGAGAAATACAGTAAATTAGGTTTTAATTTCTCAAAACTCAATTAAATGATAATTAAATTTAATTTGTAGAAAATTAGAAAATAAGACATTTTACTACATACAGAGTGATACTGTTGAAAATCTGCACCACATTGCTAGCTCATAGCAAATTATTTGGCTAGCTGGAATGTGTTTGGGCAAGTAGCATTGAAAATGTGCAAGTCTGAATTTTCTTTAAGTACATTTAGATTTAAATTATTCAGTTTTCCTCGACCGAGGTTTAAAAAGAGTAAATATATCAAGAAGAAATCTAGTTTTGTACTCTAACAATATGCTTGCGGATGCAGATGTTACCCACATTCAATAACTGAATTTCTTGCCGATTTGTGTTTGCAACATTTGGACAACCCATTATTTGGCTAAAAGTACATTTTGTATTCACATAATGAAATACACCATTCTGACTAAAGTATACTCAACATTGTACAACAGCTAGAATGTTTTTAAAAAATTTAATCAATGTTCAAATTCAACTGGTGTTCCAACAATATTTGCTATAGGTCTTCTCTCATGAGGTGAGTGCTATATACTGGTATGGCAAATATTGACGCTTGTGGAGTTTGGTTTTGAATGGTTGTCTCACAAGATTTACTTCAATAATAGATTAAATTCTACAATATTTTCACATGACTCTTATCCTTAAGGAGTAAAAAAGATCATTCTATTTGCAAACCTTGGTGTGTAATGTTTACTTAAAAAGTTTTGTGAGCAGAGGTGATTTGGGGTTAATGCCAATATGTCACTAGACACTTATTCCATGGTATATTTGAAATAAATCTATTATATCAGTGATTTGTTCAGTTAAATACCAAGTAAAATCTTAACTCTGTCAAGGTTAAAACACTGATCTATCACATATAAATATCCTGATCTCTTTACTGATCAGCACTTAAATTTGTGGTCAAAGGGAGATAACTCATGTCAAAAAATGTGTTTTATTTAAAAATAGCTAAAATGTTCCTCTTTCAAAAGGAGAGAAAATTCTATCATATTTCAATATTTGACAAAAGAATACAAACACAGACATATGTACAAAATAAACTAACACAAAACAATACATTGCATTTGGATCAGTCCTTTTATCAAATTAAAAAAGTTTTCAACCACCAAAACCAACCATAACTATAAAAAAAATAAAAAAAATAGGGGCAAATTATTTTAAAATTCATCAGTCCACATTCAATTTCTGCGATACGTTTATATTTTGACTAATACTTGTAATCATCTTCAAACAAAAGGAGAGGTTTAATGATTCAGAGAATGAGTAATAAGTTATGATTCATCTTCTGGTAGGTAAAACAGCTCAATTATCTATATCACTTTGGCAATGGTTTGTATAGAGTTAGAATACATTGTTTTATACAATTGATTTCAAATGATTAACTTTGAATTCAAATGTATTCGAACAATATTTAAAAACTTGTTTCTGTTAAATACCAAATGAACCATAATTAAAATACCATATGGTCAAAGGGAGGTAACTCATATATTTATGAGTGCTTCCTTCACATTTATATGCAAAAGTTTTAACATTTAATACTTCTGAATTAGAGACAATTTAAGAATTGATCTGGTGTAAAACTACATGCATATGTGAACTCTTTTTAAGATATGGTACTTTGAATTTTTTTTAGGACAATCTGATTGAAATTGGTGCTTAACATAAACAAAGAATGTCCTAAACATTGACCAGATATTTGAGCATGTATTAAAGAAAACATGGAGAGAATTGGCAATTGTTTTATCTAGACTAGCAAAGATTTGATGGTTTTAGTTACGTATAATTTTATTATACCGACAATTTTACTTTTATTTAAACCAAACAACCTGATATATCCAAATGCTCTAACTACATGGATGACAAAACCCAAATTACACTGTTCTTAATTATAGTAATAATTATATGTAACCTTAATCGAAATCAGAATTAGTAATCTCATCGTTGACCTGATGCAACTGTTGAAAGTTTAAAGCTGACGGCTTAGTCTTTCTCCATTTGTGTCTTCACGGATGCTTATTGGCCCAGTTTGTCTCATATTGGCCCAGTTTGTTTGTCTAATATTGGCCCAGTTTGTCTTGTATTGGCCCAGTTTGTCCTGAATTGAACTTGTTTTTACAGTATTAGACCTTCTAATAATTCATATATAGTAAAGGCAGTAATTACTGTATAAGAGCAATACAATAATCTTTATTGTAAATTTTGCTAATGAGATACAAACATAAATCATACAAAAGAAACGAAATATGAGAAAAGCAATATGACTCATACCATCATGACTATATTTGAGTGATTCATTTAACTCAAGACGAGAACTTTGATTACAGTCCAGGTCACCACTAATGTGAGTAATTTCTCTCAATAATTGACATACCTCTCTCCACACTTCACCACTAACGTGAGTAATTTCTCTCAATAATCGACATACCTCTCTCCACACTTCACCACTAATGTGAGTAATTTATCTCAATAATTGATCGACATACCTCTCTCCACACTTCACCACTAACGTGAGTAATTTCTCTCAATAATCGACATACCTCTCTCCACACTTCACCACTAATGTGAGTAATTTCTCTCAATAATCGACATACCTCTCTCCACACTTCACCACTTACGTGAGTAATTTCTCTCAATAATCGACATACCTCTCTCCACACTTCACCACTAATGTGAGTAATTTCTCTCAATAATTGATCGACATACCTCTCTCCACACTTCACCACTAACGTGAGTAATTTCTCTCAATAATCGACATACCTCTCTCCACACTTCACCACTAATGTGAGTAATTTATCTCAATAATCGACATACCTCTCTCCACACTTCACCACTAACGTGAGTAATTTCTCTCAATAATCGACATACCTCTCTCCACACTTCACCACTAATGTGAGTAATTTCTCTCAATAATTGATCGACATACCTCTCTCTACACTTCACCACTAACGTGAGTAATTTCTCTCAATAATCGACATACCTCTCTCCACACTTCACCACTAATGTGAGTAATTTCTCTCAATAATTGATCGACATACCTCTCTCCACACTTCACCTATAGTCACAGTTATATTGCAAGCAGGATACGTTTCGTCTATTCAGTCAGATGAAGTTTTCCCTGACATGTATCAACAAGCAAATATTCTCTTTGACATTAATGAAAAATATTTAAATACATGTTGTTTAGTTAATGTTTCAGAGCAGTGTTCAAATAAAAAAGGACTAAATGTGAGAAGCACTATGTTAGTCATACCGTCATGAACAGGTTTACTGGTAACTCTACAACATGTATTTCTCTAGAAAAGAAATTTAATTTCATTGATTATATTTGATATATCTTTCAATATTTCTCCTCATTTTACCAATACCTAGCACATGTATTTCCAGTGGCGGATCCAGGAATTTTGGACTGGACTGGGTACTTTTAATTTTGGGTACTGGACCCCCTCGAAACACCCCCACCCCCAACCCGGATCCGCCACTGATTTCTAAAACATTATTAAACATAATTATATTATTATTTGTATATATATAATATAATTATCGGATATTTCAAATTATTACAGTATTGTTTTAAAGATTACAGGAATAATAAAAATCGCTTTGGTACTGGATTTAATGTTGACACTTCTCAATTACTGGTCAAAGGGGAGTAACTCTGTTATTAGCTCAAGCTGTCAACATATGAAAATGAAGTGCCATAAAATCCCACATTTTTATCCAAGTGAATTGTGAACATTTTAAAATAAGAGCATCACTACATCTTACAATATGAATGAAGTTCTGGCGGCCGAGTGGATATGGACAAAGTGTTTTGAGACAATCAGTGTTCTTGTTTTCATTTTCGTTTTAAAAATTGTTTGTAGCACATGTACATTAAGGTATACATCCATATTGCCCCTATACATATACATTGGAAAGGACTACAATGGTTTCTGGATCTCTGTGACAAATTGTGTTGGCAGTTGGTGTCTGATGTACCTCAGATTAAATCTCACAAAAGACTCCCAAAAAGTAACGGAAATCATAATTTTGTCAAAGCAATAAAAACATAACAATTAATATTCCTACATTTGAACACTATGAAACTACTCCAAAATTCAGATAAACTTCAAATAAATTACATCTCAAATAATTTACTTGACTACGACAATGGACTTAAAAAGCGGAGACAATTAAACGACGAAGAAACACACTAAAGCGCCTCATTTTGCGACACACAGTAGAATAAACTGGGCGGAACAGATCCTTCCCTATCATTAAGCTAAGCCTACAATAACTAGGATAACAGAATCGGGATAAACTGCTGAACAAGATGGGGAACCTAATGTCAAAACACGGCATGGGGTTCAAAGTGATGTCTTTTGAAATGAAATTATGCATTTACAATGTTTAAGAAATGTGACTTCACATTTAGATATTCAAGTGAATTGATTCTTTTTTAACATATATACCAATGAATATCTCAAAAGCATAATTGATTAATCTAAATGCATATTTAAGAACATGAAACTTTCAATATTTAAGAACTGTGACATCAAATTTAGAAGTTCCATTGAATTTATCTTTGTTAATCAAAGAAAATACATACTTCAGAGAAATGGTAAAATGGTGACATAAAGTCGATTTAAATTTAATTTAGCAGAAATATCTGATATTTCATAACAAAGTTTTAAAAACAAAGGACAAATGATATACAAAGACAAAAATTATAGTAAAAATTTAAGTCTTAATTTTTTTTAATAAAACAATTCTTTTTTTCTCTTCATAATATTAAAACTAAGAGGTTATCTGTGTCAAAATTAAAGTCAAAAAATTAATTGGATAAAAATATTCAGAACTCCATGTAAACATATGAAACCTCTGAATCACATCTGTGACAACAGTCAGAACACTGCTGGACTTGCAAAACATTGCATACATTACGATCTGTCATCACTTCATGTAACTATATTTGTCTAATTTTAGCACAAAAAAATAAAATTCTAAGTCGTTTATAAATTATTTCAGAGTTTTAAAAGGCACTAAGTTACCGGGGATGTAGCTCAGTTGGTAGAGCGTCCGCTCATCACCCGGAGGACCGGGGTTCGATTCCCGGTCGCGTCATACCAAAAGACGTTAAAAGATGGGAGTTGTTGCTGCCTTGCTTGACACTCAGCATTATAAGGACAGAACAACGCTTGAACTGGCGCTGTGGCTGCCAGGTGTAAATTGCACAATCCGAATTTCCAATTGTTGCGGACAATAAAGTGTTATTATGAACCACAACAGATGCTCAGTATTATAGTGGGATGGAAGCCAGCAATATATAACTTAACCTATTCCTAACCTTATTACACATGTAGGAATTCTTGCATCAAACCCAAACTAGATATTTTAATTTGTTGCGGCAACCCTAGGATATTTGTAATTTTACCACTCAACTTTGTCAGCAAAGTCTTCTGATATGTTCTATCAGGGTATTTTTTGTGGAACCGAAATTCGAGAGGATATCCCCGTTTACACAAATATGCTACTAATAGATGATTAAAACACAGTCAAACTAAATGATATGTATAAAGCTTATATTATATTTCACAACTTGATAAAGACAAGTGCACAGTTGTTGAAAAATAAAGACAATGAGAACTGAAGCCATTCATCGGCGCTGTGAGTGGGGAAAACTTCGCTACGACCTAACAGCATATTGTCTATTAGTTTTATGATACATTATGTGTTACCATGTAAATATCCTATCAGTGAACATATTTTATTATTTAAAAAATTAAATTGGGTAAATATGGCATGTTTTCATTTCACAAAATGTCAAGAAACCAAGATGGCGCATGCTGCCGATAGATCGGTGATAGAACTTTCCCTTTAATGGAACTTAAAGCAGCCCAAGCTCTCAAAATGTGACTGAAGTTTTGACACTTCTAGTGTACCCAATCACTTCCGGGACATGCACATAGAGAAGTAAATACCCAATCACGATCTCCTCATAAGGACAGTGATTTGTTTCTAATCCCTAATCCAGTTATTCATTTGGTGAAGTTTGAAAGACAATCTAGAAGTTGGTAGTTCAGATATGACAATAATAGGTACAGGTTCTTAACTTCTTATATCCACTTATTAATCCAATTAATTTCCCCTTTCTCATCCCTATGGTTAATCAACACTTTGTTTGTCTTCAGTAATGGTTTTGCTGTGGCCAAGCGAGTAAATCTTAAAGTGCTGGAGACTGGGTGTTGGTTCCATCCCGTAAAAGATCCGTCCCAAGAAGTACAAAAACAATTGCAGATAGTGTGATCCCAGACATAAATAGGGGATATTATATGAATGTCAATGACATACTATGTTTACGACACGAGTGCCTGAATATCTCGCTCAGGATATACTAATATTCAGGCACGAGTGTCGTAAACATAGTATGGCATAGACACAAATATAATATTCTGTTTATTACCGAAGTCGTGAAATTAATGAAAACAAGCTAAAATACACTTTCAACCATAGTCTAGCGACCCGCCGTCGTCGCATTTGGAACGTAACGTCATAGACGAAGCGTGACGTCATAGCATTGTTTATGATGTCACGTCACAATGACAAAGTGATATTTTGCCCTAGGGCATCGTATGAAAAATATGAACCCCGATATGATTGCCCTCGTAGGTAATAAAACATAATATGTTCATTATAAAGGCATGTATGTCTATTCACTAATTGCGTGGTTTTCCTCCACACCTTATTACAGGCTCTGATGTATATAATCTTTGTTGTTGTTAAACTTCATCCTTGTATAATATATCATTGCTGCTGTATTCACATGTTTCATGTACATAAATTGTTTTATAAACAAAATCTGTGTTCCGCAGGATATATCGCTTTTGTCAAATCAAGCGACATCTTATAGGAAATATGGTTTTGACAACAGATTTTAAACAACTCCCTGGCATCTTCAACTACATTTCTTCACATTGCTTTTACATCAAGTTAGGGCTCACAATGCTGTGATGTCAAAAACATAATGACATCGCAATGCCATGACATCATAAACACACTATTGTCACAATGCTGACATCACTGAATTGGAAGTCCAATGGCAGTGATCTAAAAGAATGTAATTTTTTCATAACATTTTATTAAGAATGTTTTTAAATATGAAGAAGAATCTCATGCACCCTTGTGTAATCTGATATAAATTAAATCAAAACAAGCTTATAAAAGTTGCATATAACCAAGGCTACCTGGGGTAAGATTCTCTCTGACCATGCTTAACAGTATAAGAAACACTAACAAACGTCATTACTGTGTTATAGAGAAGTTGAATATTATCAAACAGAATCAATTCTCAAATGAAGACATTGCATCCTCTGAATAAAGTATCTTCATCGCTATAGTTCTTATTTCAAATCATTTAATTAATTCTGGCATGCTGTATACCAATGCAGCTGTTACTAACTGTTACCAGATTATATACCTATCAAGTTAGCAGAATTCAAAGCAAAATAAATTATTCGCATCAAGTATAGAAAAGCAATATGATAACTGCAGTTATATCAATATTCATAAAAATAATCAAAAATATTTAATAAAGGAGGCACATGTTATTTTATCATTCATGGAGTGGCATTCAGATAAGCAAAGATTTGCTTGTTTGCCAATCCCGTCACTTTTTTGTGAATAAATACGTTTAAATCATGTTATTTTATGAAAATGAAAATATTTCTGGAGAGTCCTCAATCAAACTACATGTCACGGTCACTGCGGCCCAATAGGTAAGCTCTTGGTAGTCAGCGCTGCAGGCTGGTGCCTGACTCTGAGGGTGTGGGTTCAAATCCCACAAGGGACTCGTCCACACAAAGTACAAGAATGTGAACTGTTGCAGATATTGAGATCCCAGATACAACAAGGTTTCATGTTTCACTATCTTGGTGAGGTGTGTTGTATTTCAGTGCCACTGTCAGAGTATTTCACTCATATCATGGCCGCTAGTATTATAAGAAAGCCCGCAACGCCATGTGGCTATGCATTGCGATGAAACCTGCGAACATCGGCTGGAGCTAACGAAGCATGGATGGTACTGCGCTGAGATTCAGTGTAGCATTGCACCCAAACCTTCCTGCTTGTAGAACAGTTCTCCACAACAGACAAAGTTACCAAACCAAACCCCTGGCAGGACTTTCACTATCTAAATGGCATGTATATCCAATCAAACTACATAACTTGAAATTTAAGATTTAACCTCATTACATCTGCCTTGCTCTAAAATTTCTGTTTAATATCTTCATGAAATTCTCATATACCTGCTCAAAAAAATCTCATTTATCTTATAATAACTTATGTCAAATAGACTATATGAATAGCTATACACTTTTATTTATAAGAAACACTTGAAGGCCTACTTAAAAATAAATTTCAAAACTAAAAAAACAAGATTTGATGTAACACTTATCCTGATCAAATGGATAATGCATTCAATTTAATTTTAAAATCATAAAAGGAAAATTTGTTAATATTTATGGTAACAAATTAACTACATATTGAAATAAGTTTTTAATATCTGTAATAATCATTTAAGTAGTATTTTGTTAATTTTTATTTATAAAACTTATCTTGGCTTCTGAAAATATTTTCTCAATAATAACAGGATAAACTTTGGATTGAGATTTCTTTTATTAGTAAGTAAATTAATCTGTAAATCTATATCACACTGATTGAGATTTCTTTTATTATTAATGAGTAAATCAATCTGTATATCTGTAATACACTGATCCAGGCAGAAATGTCTGCTCATAGTGCTACTTACATTGTTACCCTGTTATAAGGACATAAGCACAATCTTTTTTAATTCTCAGCACTGCGAGGGGTACACAATAGAAGTCACTAATTAAGGAGCTAGAATGTCATCATTTATATTTACCAAGTACCCACTTGTACTGCTGGGTAAACAGAAGCAAAGAGTTTTTATTTCCCAAGGTGACACTTGTCTCCATAAGGAATAGGAAAGTTTGAAGAACTAGGTGTCAATAGAAATGCTTTTAAAGTCAGGATAACAGGATAATTGAACAGTCTTAAAGGAGGGGCAATTTGATCATTTTCAGAGTGAGTCGTGTGATCCTGGATTGGACACTGCCTGCCACATTCTTTTCAGTTGTCATATTTTTTTCGTAAAGTAAAAATCATACCGTAAATTAAACTCATAAAACTGATTTTTTTTTTTGTAAAGTAAAAATCATCAATAAAACTCATAAAACTTATTTAATTTTTTTGTAAAGTAAAATTCATAAATAAAACTCCTAAAACTGATTTATTATCAGTCACATGTAGCAATATTAGGTATGAGTTGGCTATATAAGGTCTCAAGTTCAGACAGCCCAGGACCAGGTAACTGTCGGTCTGGGCTGGTTACTTTTTGTAGTTTTTCTTTAATTTTGTCGTTTAAATCGACAAAAAAACACTTTGGGCTTACAATTGTTCAAGCTTTATACACTGCAAATACCTGCCATGGTATTGGAAACCTACAGAATTTAGCTTTGTGTGACTCCTGTAAATGTAACATGTAACTTTTGACGTTTTAAATTACAAATTACATCCATATCTCATAGTTTGTTCACAAACAAAACAGATAAAACATTTGTTTATAAGGTGTAACTACTGCTGTTTTGTGATTAGGCTGGGTTTGTGGAGAGTTCTTGACAAATATTGATGAACATTATTTAAGTTTGATGTATTTCCTTCCATTACCAAGTGGGGCCTCATTATGAAACATTATACTTGTAAAAGTTTAGTTACTGTTGACAACTGAAATAAACAGGTATAAAATTAATTAAAGGATAAAATAATGCTTTATACTTTCACAGGCGATCAACAATTTGAATTAAGTATGCAAAACATGTATCATTGGGATGTCAATATTAGAAATGTATCAACAGAACAGATGATTAGACTGATTAGATTAGAACATTAATCCAGAAAATCAATATTGTTAGTCATTTTAATATTTATTTAACATAAACAATTTTTTTTAAAATCCAATAATTAAATGTCTATACTTTTACTGCATTTGGGTTTTATAAAAAAAACTTTTGGAATAACTGATACTTTTTAGTCGATTGTCTGTAATAGTCTCATTTTATGAAAACATTATCCCAACTACCAGCATAAATTATATTATTATTGTCACATGTGACTCATTTAAATCCACCATTAAATTTTGCATACATGTTTCTTCCAGCAAAATAATTCATGTCAGCAAATTTGCTTAAAATTATATCAAAGGCAGGTGAAATTAACAAATTTATGTCATATCATCCCAGCTTTCCATGTGATATATCTGTCTACACATCATGATGATGTAACAGTGAGTAACAATGTAGTGACAAGAATATGCTGACTGTTCTAAAAACAGATATTGAAAGTAGCAGTATAATTGTCTTTTTGTATCATAATGTATAATATGATGTAAAACATACTCAAATATCAACACATACTGTAAATTATTTAGACCTATCATTGTAATACAATTAATTGATATAATTTGTTTTCAATCACACATTATCACATAGTTATTTTGGGGGTTTAGTTTTGTTTAAAAAAGATAGTACTGTAAAGACATATTTGATTAAATTTAAAAAAAAATTAAAATCAGACTAATGAAAATAAAAGAGACAAATTGATTTTTTGGGGTTTAAAAAAAAAATGACAAAGAAAATCTAAAGAGGGTAACAAAAATAAAGTTAAAGCCAGAGGAAAATATGCAAATTTTCAACCCGACATTGTTCAGTAAAACAATATTTAAATCGAAATAGATACTAATTTCGACCATCTGACACACTGGACTGCTTGGAAACTTAATTTCGCATAAATAATAACTCATGTATTGTAAATAATTTTCCTGTTAAATGCGATTTTTTCCTAAAAAACGTACAGGTGTTTCGGCTCAGGTCACTATGACATCGTAACCAGGGAAGACTTGCTGATGGTTAAAAGCACGTGCTCCAATAAATTAATTAACGCCTCTGTTAATGGGCGATGACCGCTTATCTTGTTCCCAAATTATCAAAATAGCAATTATCAACCGCTAATCAAGGTGTCAGTGTTGATTTCATGCTTATTTTCGCAATGTTTTGGGTGCCCGATTTGTAAACACGGATCATCGTTTTCTGACACAACGAGTCGGGCACGATGGCAGTAGGTTTTAAAATCTCCAAAATAAACCGTCTTCCTGTGTGTCAAAATGCATTAGACTTATGGAATGGATGCACAGGATGTTAGAAATGATTTCTGGCAGCAATACTCACCCAAATATTCCGCTGATTGGTAAATATTATCCAAAATAGAGAGCTGTCATTTTGCACAACCGCCATTTCACGTTGCTCACTGCTCACCAAATATGCAAAGTCAGCTGATTAAAACATGGAATATAATGCTGAAAACTGCCTAAAACCCATTTCATATAAATTAAAATGGGATAGGGTAATAAAATACATTAAAAATATTGCACAAATAACATTTCCAGACTTTTTTCACAGACCTCGAGAGCACGAGGTCGGGAAAGGGCAGATAATTGTAATGCGGATTCATTGAAGCGCGTTAAAATCACCACCCAAAGCACGTGCCTTTTAAATACTTTGTTTTGTTTAATTTCGCTTTTTTTACGCTTATAATACGTTTGTGTGTGATTGATTGCATGTGATCATTTCTGTCATTTTATGCTTGGATTCAAAACCGAAAGTTATAATTACAATATTCGTAAATTAGACATATTTAACTTCCCCCCTTCCTTATAATGTGAATGTTCAAGGATGCATTTTCAATTAGATCTGTAAAATAAAATAATTTTGTGTCCATTTATCATTATTTTCAATCGTATCAAAAAAAACCTCAATACTTTAATATTTAAAAAAACAACTTCTTGCATTTATTTTACATTTTAATATATAGGCCAACAGGGGCGGATCCAGGAATTTTGAAAGGGGGGTGCCACCAATTGAAAAGGAGGGGGTCCACAATTTTTTTCCCATACCAGCCAATGCAAAAAATTTTGAAAGGGGGTGGGTCCGCCCCTGGACCCCCCCCCCCCCCCCCCCCCCCGGATCCGCTAGTGGCCAATGTTTAACATTATTACATGTAGTTTGTTATAAAACCTTGGGAAACAAGAAAAAAACTCATTATACAGCTATATGAATAAGAGTATAGCTACTTTGATTTTAACACTCTGATAAGAACTCACCATGCCTACATCTTCTAAAGGTTGGATTGATCAACACTTTGTATTTGATTTTGTGACTTAGGTTGACTGCAGCAGGTGAGAGATTAATGTGACAAGCATCTTTATAAAACACTGTCAGTGGGTATCTGCAATATGTATTGTTGAATAGGACACTCAAATTCTGCAACCAAAGCAATTGAATGTTTTATACCAAAATATATACAAGTCATTTTACAGAATTTAAGAATTGTGGTTGCAAGAACCCCTTGATCATCTCATATTCATGATGTATTACCATCGCTGTACAAAGAGCACTATAAGCAGTGGCGGATCCAGGGGGGATCCGGGGGATGTCTGGACTCCCCCTTTCAAAAATTGCTTTGCAAAAAATTTGGACCCCGTCCTTTTCCATTGGTGGACCCTCCCTTTTCCATTGGTGGACCCTACCTTTTCCATTGGTGGACCCTCCCTTACCATTGGAATATATGAACATGATATTTTTGTAGAAAAAACATTTCATTTGAGAAGAGGTGTGGTGAGGTGAATTGGGGTTTAACGCCGCTTTCAAGAGTATTTCACTTATATCGCGGCTGCTAGTATTATGGCAGGGAGAAAGCCCGCAACGCCATGTGGCTATGCATTGCGGTGAAACCTGAGAGCAACGGCTGGAACTAGCGAACCATTCATTTGAGAAGATATACTCTCGTTTTTGCATCAACTCTGTATATTAGGCCTGCGCCATGACTTGATTACAATTTAATGACCTTAAACACAGTCTAGATTCCATTGATCAAGTCTAGATTATCTGAATATATGAAACTGCAAGCCTGGAAATAAGAGAGGAAAATGGAGATATAAAATAAACTCCAATGTCACATAGAATAAATTTGACCCACAGGTGAACCCTCATTTGAACAATTCTGGATCTGCCTGTATATTACATCAAGCTTTCTATACTGTTATAACCTTGCTTTAGCTTTCATTAAATATAAGGTTTTGGACGACAGGTAGTTAATTATAGAGGACTGTAATTTACTCATGCTTTTATAGCAAAAAAATATTTAAAAAGAAAGGAAATTGACGAAGAGGAATATCCTCTTACTGGTAGTGGAGTACATATACATGTGCAAAGAGATATATGTTCAATTCATTCAAAGTCATCCTCTAAAATGTTTTACAGTAACAACAGTTTATACCCTGGCAGCATTGTTTCTTTAAATGATTGTGTTTGTTATCTTGTCTATGTTCATTAAATTTATTTATGGATCAAAATAGTTGAGGGATATTGTAATATTTATGGCTGATATTTTATCAGTGTGTAAATGAATACATAGTTCATAAATAACTTCAAAACTTTCATATTAATATATATCGAACTATGTTTGTCCTATGTACTTAGTTATGTGTGAGATGAGTTGATTTGGGGTTGCACGCTGCTTTCAAGAGTATTTCACTTATATCATGGTTATAAGCATTATTGCAGGGAGAGAGCCCTCAACTCCATTGTGGTATGCATTGTTATGAAACCTGCAAGCTGGAAATACCAATGGAGCTGAATACACAGGAACTAGACATCGTAATTAAAACGTAGATAAAACGTAGGTAAAAAACCTACACCCTATATAACAGATATAGGGTGTAGGTTTTTTACCTACGTTTTATCTACGTTTTAATAACAATGTCGAGTTCCTGTGGTGGAATACTATGTCCCCGTTCAGCTTTGCCGCAGGGGACAAGGAGAAGTGTGTGGACCATAAAGTACATGCGACAGAGAGATCATTGGTTGGAATGAGTGAGTGAGCTATTGTTTAACGCCACTTGGGCAATATTGCAGTCATAAGCGGCGATCATTGGTTGGAACCTGTTGGTGAATCCCTTTTCCAATATGTCCCTGAAACATCCTGGATCTGTCAATGAAATAAATATACTTTACTGGAGTTCACTCAACTTGATTCAAGTTCTCCATTCAGTTTGTAAGCATTAACAGCAGCCAACAAGTATAAATGAAGGCAGCCAATACAATCAAAAAACAAAAAACAACAAAGTCAAATAAAGAGCTTAAATGATTTTATCAAAACAAAACAGAAGTTATGAATGCAAATATGCTTAGATCTATCAATGACTTCTACAGGCTTGTTCTCATTGGCCAATTAACCTCTTTCCTTTATACTGCATTATTATGCACACAGTAAGTTCGCACAAAACAATTTACAAAATAAAACATTAAAGCTGTTGTTTGGGTAAGTCACTAAAAGCTTATTTTTTTTCATGATACAAGAAGACAGCAAGATCTAAAAGGCTGGCGTAAACGAAAATAAACACATAAATATTATTCGATGCTCAAACATAATAATGATTATTTTATAATTACAGTGTATAAGAAAACATAAATGAGATATTTACATTATGACTGTTGTGATTTCGTAATAAACAAAATAATAATAAAATTACTTACTGATAAACAATTAAAGCCTTCTAATGTGGTCAAATTTTTCATGCTAGAGTTGAAAATCAAGTCAACATTGGTTAAATTAAATAACATATCGAAGGATATATAAAGATGTAAGCCTTGCATGAGGAGAAAAAACTTATACAGAAAAACATAATAACCTTATTGGATGAATAAAATAATTATTTGATTTTAGACATGACAACAAACACAGACATGTTTTATTAGATACAGAAGAAATATACAGCTATTGAATATGAAACATAAGTAATACTAATTAATCTCTAAGCTCTTTCCATCCTTGAATACAAAAAGCTAACTTTCAATACTTCATAAGCTGGACCGAGGAAGCACGTAAGGGAGACAACTCTCACTAAACAGCTAAACTCTCAGCAGTGTTGGTCACTCTTCCATCTCACCACTGCCACACACCACTGCCTTTGACCCACATACATGTAACACAAACATTCACACAGTTTGAGATGTTTTATCTGCTTGAAAGTAACTGACTTTAAAATCCTAGCTTTGATAATGGGTGAGTGAGTGAGTTATTATTTAACACTGCTTCGGCAATATTGAAGCCTTTGATAATGGAGGAATCATTATCCTTAATGTCACTTTTATTGTATTGACACTCGTAAAGATTGAATTGTGTAATAGAAACATTTGAATTGAAGTCTGTCAGCATCTTGATTCATCACAGTAAGGTGTTTTCTGAATAGCAATTTAAACTGGTTGGTGTCATGAACAAAGTTTATTAAAAGAATCTGAATATTGAATTTGAATTTCAAAAAAAATATTTTAAAGTTTTGAAATAAAGTTTCCTTTAAGTAAGGCTGAGATTTAATTTTTAAAATAATTTTTCTTGAAATGAAAAACATCCTTTCTGCAAGTTTCATTGAAGGAAGAAATTTGACTCCAAGATAGTTACAGCTTCAAAGTTTATTTAAAAAAAAAAGCACTGTTATATGGTCCAAAATTATATATCCATTCAAACTTCACTCATAATCTGACACACAGTTTTTGTTTGCAACAGTAACTTCATCTAGACAATACTGGAAACACTAGAGTAACAAAACAAACAAATAATACATAAATACATGACCGTTAACAATAACTGAATATATGAATCATTCATTATAACCTGGAGACATCGCTCCTGATCCAAGAGCACAGTTGCATAAACCAGCTAGGTGTATATAGCCTATCTCGAACTTGACCATGTACCGGTGGTCAGTGCTAGATTGTTCCCTTTGTTGATGTGTAGTGACTGTAAACCTCAATTGACCTTCACCTCATTTGGCCTACACCTTATTTGACATACACTTATTTTGCCTACACTTCATTTGGCCTTTTGAGAAGTAGCCAACTGTTTAATTCAGTCCAAAATCGGAAGCCTGAACTAAATTTACTAGGGCCCATATTTTTAGATGACCTTACACACTGCTTAACTCTATCTCAAACTTCAGTGGATCTTAAATTGACCGGGTAGGTGCACATAAAATTGAGGTGTATAACACTGATTATAAAACTGAGGTGTATCTCTGTATTTCTTCTCCCAGGCCATGGTAGGTTGTTATTCTGCACATTTGTTCAGGCCAATATTTAATCAGTTGTAGTGGTTGTATGCTTAAAACTATTATTTTAGTTAGTGCAACTGTACCCAGATAATAACATACAATACTTATATAACAAAAACTTCACATAACTGAAGCAAGCTGTTTATGCAGGGGTAACTAATTGTCCAAATAACTATTGCTTCCTTCAGTAATCAAATAAGAAATGGACTGTACCATTTAGCTAATTAGCACATTGTTTTGTCCATACTTCAATTATAAATAAGCATGCAAGCAATTATTATTAGACAATATAGAATATTTGTTTCTTAATATTCAAATTACATAATGTAAACAGAAATATTCTCAGTATTTAATCAACAATACATTTTTCTTTTACAAATTTTGTACATCTTTAAACCATAAAGAGTAAATAACTAAATATTGCCCTATTCCAAGTTATATCTGCCTCAAACTATGTAACAATGTTTTCAAAGCAGCAAATATATTCTGAATTTGTTCCATAATTTCCGAAAATCATAAATTTTCAGTTATGATCTGATACAACAAATTCAACTGACAAGATAAATACTAATTCAGAAATTTACCTGTATTTTGTACAAGAGCAAAACAGATTCATGAATTAAGTAGGTCATACAAAATATGACTTTTCTTCAATTCCTGAGAAGAGGACATAGACTTTTTTCCAAATTCAAACTATCATAGTTTTCAGGATAAAATAGAATTTTCTGAAAGATGCATTGTTTCATTAAAAGTATGATTTGTAAACTTCAACATTTTTCAGATCTGTACATATTTATATAATAAAAACACCTTCATTTTCTAATTGAAAAATTACCAAGCTGACATCACATCAGCAATTATCTAATAGGAAAAGAATGTGCAAGATATTAACAAATTTAACCATCAAACTACAACTCAGAAAAAGATTTGACAATTCCATACTTTTGATGTCTTTAAAAATTATCTTCCATATGTTGTTATTATTCAATATGAACAGAGAGTGATCTGACATGAAATATTTGTAGTTATCGTCGGACAAACACTGACATTTCACAAACATTGCAGCACATATTCTAGAACATCCATTCTTAGCCCAGAAGCTCAAGCATGGAAGGTGGCAAAGCCTGTATGATTCGTTAATTCAAAGCTATCACAGTGGTAAGTAATGACTTCACAATGGTTTCTCAGGTAGACTGGCGGATTCCATATATTAATTTCAAAGCATTTAAGCACATCAAAAGAGCCAAAGATACTAAAGTTAATACTTAAAATCCAAATAAAGCCACTGTACAATGGAAAGCATGTTTTTGAAAATTCAAGAAGGAGGAAGATTTTTGGAAAGAAACAAACATTTTGAAGGCAAAGTGAATTTCAAAATGCTGCCAGGTTTGTGGGTAATTTTGAAGGCAACAGATGAAAATGATTTGGATGATGTTACACATACTTAATAATAAAATGCTGCCAAACAAACTTTTGTATTTTTAGAATAATATACGGATAGATTAAACGGTTAGCATTTCACCAACTTTAAGCTTACAGCACTGGGACACCAATGAGCGCTGGATCACCAATGAGTACGCAGCCAGTGTTGATGAAGTAAGCCCAATTAGAGGCAATATTATTATCACATGGTATGGTTTTATATAACAATCTGTGTGTCGTTGAGTTTCTCTGTGCAAGCAAGATGGGTATCCAAATTTTGCAAAACAATCTTTCATTATAATCTCTTTTTCCTTGATGATATGAAAAGATGGCTAAATTTAAAAAAAAATGTTTATTAAAATACCACCGGTGCTCTTGTAGGCTGTTAAAAAATGAATAGTGGAATGCCAGTGCACTTCTTTCTGAGGCAATGGCTAACAGAAAGGTACAATAAGACCTTTCACAATATTCAGGGAAGATGTACATAAAAATTGTGAAAGGAAAATGCTTCTAATTTTTTCTCTTGACATGAAAGTTTAAACTAAGCTGCTATTCATCTTCACTTCAAGTTATGACTTTTTTTTTAAGGCAAGTAACGATCATTGACACTGAAAGTTAAATATTTCATTTTCCTTAATTCTTGTCCCTCTATTGCAACGTAGTTGTAAAGCTGTGATGCCTGGTGGGCTAATGGATTAAGTATTTACATGCAGATCAACAATATCTATCAACAGATGGGTACAGGTAACACGCACAATGTACAACGTAACAGTCATATTTACACAACATACAAACACCTCCTCAGCAGACAAACATAGGGCTTTCCTCCAAACAGGCTAGTCACTCTACAGGGGCTAGAGATTCTAAACTTATCATATTTAAAATTAATTTAAACATACCGATATTTATTGGTCCCAAGTCAATCTCAAACTCTATATTTATCTAAATGTTTAAGGACCTCGGATGCATGTGTTTCTCATTTTGCAAGTGGAGATTAAATATGAAATCAAATTAAGAAACTTTGTCAAAATTGTTCAGTTACTTTAAGCCGTAACATAATTCACAAAGCGTAATTAAGTAATTAAAAGTAGTATTATGTTCACATGAAGTTCAAACCATAACTATATGCTAGGCCCCATCAGACTATCTGCCCTCTGACCCAACAAACATGGAAGTCAACATTAAGAAAAGACAGGAAGCCAAGTCACCTCACAATGCAACAATGGTGCAAATTATTCCTGTACCCTGATTGGCTGAAATTATGCAGACATCGCATATTAGGAATGTTTACAATCTAAACAAAAAGATAATCTTCTTGAAGAAATTAATTCATGTTTAATTCATGAGAAACCAAATTGACGAAATGACTGAAATAAATTATCTAGATGACTGAAATAAATTAACTAGTAAGTTTTTCAAATAAATAAACATGACATTTTTAACTATAATTTTGTCATGTGCAATGTGCCCAAATTGAAGAATCAGATGAAAAATATTTCTGCTAAGCTGCAATTATTTCATATAAGGAAATTATTATAAAATCTTAAATAAATTTGTAATAAAGAGACACTATTCTCTCACATAAAATATTCAATACAGAGATTATCTAGGAACAAGGTGCAAACGTGAAATTATTCATCTAAATAATCTGTTTATCAAATCAAAAATAATACTCTGTATCTATAGATCTCTATAGATATACTATTTTCTATGTGGAATGCATTCTAGGAAACAACTATAAGTAAACTATCTGTGTAAAAATAGATCTCTTGGTCAAATTCCCATTCTCAGATGTTATGCAGATAAAAAAAAGAGAATACATAATTTAAAATTAAATTCACATTCACACCATATGAATTTAAAGGCAGATATTTAAACAAATTTAAACCGTGAACGACCATCCAATTTGTAGTTTGAGAATAATGTGAATTAAACAAGCATCAGGATTGTAACTTCCTTGAGTTGGCCATGAGTTTACATTTATTCCTCTGAAACATTATCTGAGGATAAAAGAACAATTTTGAAGCAATTTTTATGTTATTATATCCTAGAATATTACAAAATAAGCCTAAAACAAGAAAAATGCTTGACCCATAACAATATTCGGACGTCAGATATTCAAAAAGGTTTTAAGCACTTTTTACATAAGCTCATGAAAAATATGGAGGTCATTTGATTATATTTCGGTTGAGAGATTATTGCACATTATAATGTTTGTATCAAATTACCCAAATAATGTATACACGTATGCCTATATATACACACAGTTCAACTAGGTTTAATATATCAATAGTTTTTTTTTGTTCAGAATAATAACCACCCTCGGTTATCCATGGTTTTATATATGCTCCGTTACTCTCCTCTATATCACCCATGGGAAATTTCATCAGAGAAATCTGTACTCAAATTACCCGCCCTTGGCTGGCGTGAGCCAATCAAACCGCTACGCAGCTTGGACCTGCGAGCCAATGACAATTCATATCACTTCGTTGCAAAGCACGCGAGGTCATTTTGTTACCCATCTGTCACCGGTTATCTCCCTTGACCATTTCCGTCTTATCGTATTGAGTATTTTCTTTGGTTACTGACTTTGTCACGCCGGCCAAGGGCGGGTAATTTGAATACAGATTCTCCTGATAAGGTTTCCCATGGGTGATAAAGTGGAGAGTAACGGAGCATATATAAAACCCTGGGTAACCGAGGATGAATAATAACGCAACAATATATTTATCATTCCTTTTTCCCAGAAATTCAAACATCTAGACTAGTTTACAGGTTGACTTGACATAATAACACGACAAACTCGTTACTCTCGTTAAGCAATTAACGTGTCAATTAGCGCTTTACATGAACAATACTAGAAGCAGTTTTGGACTCCTCGATGCAGTTTAAAAGTTAAGCTGATGATGTTTCTACGTGAAGAATACACGAAGCAGGACTGCCTTCTTCATGAATGGGATGATGACATGATGATAGGTGCGTAATGAATTATGACGACTCAAATCTGATTGGTCAAACTGTTGCAAATGACATTTCGTCCCAAATTGTGACTGGTATAGTTGTCATGACCATATGTTTCAAATAGCGATTGGTCAATCTGTTGCCATGGCGATGCGTCCCACTAGCGATAGATCAAAATGTCGCCATGAGAATGTGTTCCAAATATAGTGATTGGTCAATCTGTCGCATGAGGATGTGTTCCAAATTGGTCTGTATGATCTGTACACACTAAAAACAGCGGGGAGGCACACTGCTCAAGGTCACTGCTGGTGAAGGTCAAGGTCACTCTGCCAGTAACTTCTTAATTGTGTGGGGTGTGGTTTCGTCTTGTAAGTGCTTTGTTGTGTACCTGAATGAACCAAGGGGAAATATATAAACATATAAAAAAAAAAAAATCTGTTTGAAACAAATTAAACAGAGTTATGAAATTGAAATGCCAATTAGACTTGGCAATTAATCAAACAATCTGAGAATTTATCAGAAATGACTGAAATTGAGAGATAAAACTTGTTTGTAAAGGTGTCATTAGAAGAACGACAGTTGATCTTAAGTTTACAGAGACTACAGCTGGCATTGAGTAACACACATGAACAAATACAACAGACATTGGGGCCCTTATTCTCAAAATGTTTGTAGCACTATAAATTTGTATTTTCACATTAACTTTAAGAGGGGCAGGGATATTTATTTCGTCATTGTCAAGCTTCCTGTCCTGATGAATACAGCTCTAGAGAAATGTGAGCTTCAACCATTGCATCCTATCTAAGGGAGGTAACTAGCTGTTTGGAAGGGCATGGAAAACCACTAATGGTAAATATGGACTTTTCTCTAAGCTCATCCTAATATGACTCAGAGAAAGGCTGATCACAAGAATGAGGGAATATTTACACTTTATGATTTTGTGTATTCACAACTTCCTGTGTAGCCAGGTATTTTGTTCCTACTCACCGTAAAGCATTGATTAATCCCTCAACTTTCCTTGGTCCCTGGTCCTTCAACACTTTAATTGAACTCTTCATCTGTAAACAGATACATATTCAACTCAACCATTGGGAATATATTATGACACAATTAAATTATCAACATGTAAATCCAATTTTTGAATGCAAAGATTTTTACTGGTTGAAGGTCCTTTATTGTAAAGTGATTGGTCGCTTAACTCCGCTGCTGCAGTATCGCAGCTATTAGCAGCGAACTTTGATTTTGAGCTATCTCCATATTTGTTAATGGATACCAACAACTTTTATGTCACCTACCCATTTTGTAAGTGAGGTTAAATGAATAATAACAATTCAATTAAGAATGATTTCAAAAGTACTCATGGATGGGCTATTTGACTCTGAATTAGTCAATGCTGAGATGTTCTCCATGGCTGACAATACCCTATCTCATTGACAACCCTTGGGCTCTAAAATAGGTTACCTAAAATAGTCATAAGCCAAAATATTAATGCATGATACACAACTACCTTTGAACTTAAGTTTTCAAAGATTTCTTAGGACTAAGAATGCTGTAAGCCAATGCTACTTTAAGGTATAAGAAACTATCTTACTGTCAGGAGAGTTTTAAACATTTTGGGTCTTGATTAGCCAGGAGCTTATGAAAAACATAACCTCAGTACTTATCACCCTTTTACTGTTAAAAATTTAAGAGGTAATCTATTTCAAACAGTTTCTGACTCGATCTTTGACATTTTTTCAGTTGTGGGCAAGGAAAAGTCTAAAAGTGTAAATACATGATGATTAATGATTGATAAAAGAAGTCAAAAGCTCACATCAATGTTAGATGTTTTGGCAAAGGCTCCGATCGGATGCACGTGGTCGTAGAGGATGATGACGCCCACCATGACTCGCAGGCAGAACAGCTTTGTCTCCTCACTCGTGAACCGGGAACTGTACTGGCTGCAACACCGACATGGGTCATATACAGAAACTCATTCATGGAATTCATGGACTGGGCTTCACCGCAAGATTGTGTCTAAGACAGATATAAAGTCATTGTGTAGTGGTTAAACCTGTCAGCATCAGCTTGTACAGGCAATGAAACATGATAGCTCTAGTTAAGGTTTCTGGAATATTTGACCAGGTATTGAGGTTAGGTGATTTGGGTTTTAACGCCGCTTCTAAGAGTATTTTTCTATCACGGCTGCTAGTATTATGGCAGGGAGAAAGCCAACAACACAATGTTGCTATGTATTGCGGTGAAACCTGCGAGCATCGGCTGGAACAAGCGAACTACGGGTGGTACTGTGCTGAGATTCAGTGTAGCATTGCACCCAAACCTTACAGCGTGTAGAACAGTTCTCTACTGCAGACAAAGTTGCCGTGCCCCTGGCGGGATTCAAACCCTGAACCCCTTGATCCGAAACCAACCACTGCGCTATCCCGTCCCCCTTCCGGCATTGAACAATCACCTAAGGTTAGGGAGCTTTATGCAAGTGGTTAAAGGGGCTGTTGGACAAAACAAACTTATGCAAAACTGACCTCAGTGCCATCTTTGAACATTGTACTATGGCTACCTTAGTGAAATAAGGTCACCGTAGGTCTGTGTGCAACAAGGCTGTAGAAAATGGATTCATAATCAAAGTAAAACAAAAGCACCTTGATATATCAGAGATAAGTTCATCAGTTAGGTGAGGAATCTTTGATGTTTATCTACATCCCCTAACGAACTTACGGATTCTCGATCATGACCCGACATATATCGGCCATGGTGCTCAGACAGTCCGTCGTCTGCTCCACCGGCAGATCTTTGTGCTGAAACAGGAAAATATCTCTTTAAGACACATACAATAATACATTTAACACACGAGGTAGTGATATAACTTGACAAAATTATCTTATGCCCTGTCTGAATGTGATGGAATAATTTCTGACATCATAAGTTGCTTGTCACCTCCACTGTCTTGCTCACACAATGCTAAAATTCAATATATCATTCCTCTTTGATTGGTTTCCAGATCCTAAGTTCCGCAGTCACAGAGGGAGTTAATAAAATTTCCCTCTTATCTCCAAACTGAATCCAGGGTTGAGACTAGTGTAGAACCCCTGAGAAGAACCAATAATTAAATCTTACAATTTTTTTTTACTAATATCAATCTCAGATTGAGCATTGTCAATGTCCTATATTTGCTGTAGTTTCTTTCATTTTTCACTCAAGTACATTATAAAAGGGAGGATTGATAATTTAGAAGGATGAAGTTTTCCTTGGTTATTCTTGAGCAAGTTACCTGTGAAACAAATTTAGCCGTGGTATCGCTGAGAGTCTTCAACATAGGCGTGGCATGGGCATAGAAGAGTGACATCCTATTGGCCATCTCGTTAGACACTGCTTCTTCCGTGTCCTTGTCCTGGGAAAAAAATTCAAAGTGTTTTTTTTCGTTAATTTATTTTAAATCTTACTTTTTCAAACTTCTGGTTAAATATGAAAATATTTAAAATTTGTCAATGAAAATGATGTCAAACCTCTGAGCAGACTCTGAAGATTTTGAAATGATGTTAGGCTAGTAACCAAACATTCTGTAAGAATCGTCCTCACCTCATTGGCCAGCCTCTTCCTGGACACTGTTCTCCTGTAGTAACTGAAATCATTCTGTATGGCAGGGTTCGTCATCTGAAACAAAACATGTTTTCTCTAATGTACATCTCTATTCATCCTCCTGTTTAATTGTTTAAGATGTAAACAAAGCTCATTTTATGGATATTGTGGTGACATCTGGCTAGAGGCGAATACTGCACTGAATTGCAACCTAATCATGATGCATAAAGAACATTATCCACTGCATATATTGTATATAGAAGGACACCAGTTAGAACACTTATAGCCTGAAAGATATGTTCTGCATATCAAATATTTAAGCAGGCAATTGTTCAAAAGATTGAAAAAACATATTCCAAAGACTGAAATTCTTATTTTATATTTATATTCTTACACAGGTTTAAACTTCTTCTCACCAAGATGACAGAAACACATACGACCTGGTCAAAATGGCCGCCAGAGAAGGGAGATAATACAGGAGTGGAGACTGTGGACCACCAGTTTACTCTTTTAGTTTTCATACTTTCTTCGATTAGCTAATTCTCATTGATAAGAGGCTACGAGGGAATGTTTATGACAATAAGTTTTAGGTTTTGGTTTAACACTTTAGCTGTTGAAGTAATTAGTGAGAAACAATGTTGAGAGTCCAATTTAAAGGAAACTGAACTTTGACAACAAAGAGAATATTTCCATGTGTTGATTCCGAAGAATATTACCAATGAAATATGTCTTAAGGTCCTTACCCCTCTGATCTATCTCAAAGATAGGCCATAGGTTTTTAAGGTTGTGACCCCTGTAACCCTATTTGGAGTTAGGGGGTCGCAAAAATCTACAATCCTGATTGGCCAAGGAGTTTGCACAGTTTACAGAGGGCCGGACATATGCCGGACAACATGCCATGCCATAAGCCCATCGGGCCTTTCAGGTCTTTCAGTGGTCAGTCGAAACTTAGTCATCATTAGTAAAATTTCCAAAGACGAATTGTTAATTAATCTTTACAAAAATATTTTTCATTAATGAAGAAGAAGTAATTTTTTGTAACATTCACATGACGGCTAGGAAATCATTTCTGCCATGTGCACGTAATTAACATTCATCCTTTCATTGATAAGTTACGAATGACACTAAGTGACGTATGACAATTTTTAAAGGCTCTCTCCAATAGACCACCATGTTTAATCAATAGGAATGTTGCATAAACGTTGTTTAAAAAACTGCATATTTTTAATATTCATCTGAAAATCAGATGGTTATAATTATTTGTAGCTGAGATGGTTTCCAAACTTGAAAATACCTTTGGAAAGCACTTCAGCCAATACTCAATTAAAGAAAATTACTCTCATAACAGTAAATCAACATTTATAAGTCTATAGGAATTTCACTAATGACGACTCACAGTGACCAACTACTCTATGTTTTACCTTCAGATCATCAAAAGTGAGGACAAAGTCTAGAATCTGTGCGAACTGTTTGAACAGGGACTGCTGCTCCTCCAGGTGTTCCTGGGGGGTCTTCTCCGCAGAGCAGAGCTCCTTCAGTAACACGGGGACCACATGCTCTGCAACACAACATACCACTTTGTTATTTGAAGAATTAAAGTTTGAAAATTTTATTTGGATGCAGTTGTACCCAAAATCTATCTAATGGTGTTGTTTAGGGGTGTAACGCTGGATCAAGCTATCCACTTACCACGATAGTTATACGACTTACTATCAACAGTTTCTATGGTTTAGTCAATTCAATTGTTTACTTGAAAGTAAAAGTAAAATTCACACAAAAATGCTGTTTTTTAATTTAAAAATTGCCGGAATACTCCTAACAGATCACAGACAGCTTGAAAACTTCAAAACTGAGTAGTTCTGTCACAATAGAAGAAGTTATTTCAAAGTTCAGGCAATAACATGCTGTTTGTTCTTGAATCGTTTTAAATCATTTATTGATAAACTATCGCAAGGGTAGGTCTGTGGTTCAATAGTCACTCCTTGTGTCGTTACAATCAAGCCAGGCTATGCTGGGCATGTAAACCAATGTTAACTATATATAAACTGATATTACAGAGCTCTGACATCTACTGTGATTTTGTTTTAACTATTTTTCACTTTATCGTTTCTATTCATCACAGGAAGTGAGAAAACATCACTTTACAAAATGATAACAGCATATATAGGTTGAAATTAAGATGAAATACCTCAATCAATAAGGATATATAAAATTTGTGAAAACATTTAAGTGCCGTTGATAAAACTATTGTTCTTACCCAGTTCATTGGAGAATTCAAAAAAGGTTTTTAGTTTGAGGACGAGAGGGTAGACTGCTTCTAGAGCTGTGTCTTGAAGGTCGGACTTCGATGGGTTGGAAATTGCCTGAAATGGAGAAGAAGTACAATACCGATAACAACATTCATCAGTCAATTTAAGTTTGGTAAATTTGGCTGGAAAGTGAAGAGATCTAAGTGGTTTCTTGAAAAAATAATATTTCAATGTTAGAATAACACTCAAATGAATAATCTTTGTTTCCTAATTTTCCAAATATTAGAGGTACCGTAACTTTCTATTTTGAGGTTTCATAGAAGTTTTTCAATAAGTCTTACATTAAGTTTATTTATTGTCAAAGTAAAAAGGAACATTAAAAGCACTGTATCATTTCCATTCATAATTGTTCTGCACTATACTTAATCATTTCAGAAAACTTCACTTGTTCACTCCACAGAGGAGACGAGACACACATTATCTCTGCTAAGAGCGTGACAAAGATATATGACGTGGAAGGCGGAATGTGCCTGCAGATACACCCACTAGAAACAATATAACGTTGACACAACTTTTCTTCTTTAATAACAAATTTAAGTCCTACATTTCTTAACCATTAATCTTCTGATTAAAAAATTAACAAGTAAATCAAAATAGAAAGTGACAAAGATATATGTTGTTTTAAAGATGTTTTAACCCTTACTCTGTGAGTCCAGGAATCTGAGAATGACAGGTAACTATACACAGAAAGTGACAAAGATATATCACGTGGAGACAAGAGTTAGACCACTCCAGCAGAAAGCGGCTGCAGTTACACCCAATGATTAACACATATGTTGACGTGGCTTGTTATCTAATATAAGGTCTTTCGTTTCTTAACCCTTAAGCTGGGAGTTCAAGGGTCAGAGAATGACAGGAACATGTACACAGAAAGTGACAAAGATATATTACATGGAGACAAGAGTTTGGCTGCAGTTACACCCAGTAGAAAACAATAAAGGGGTTGGCGTAACTTTCTTCTTTAATAACAAGTCCTAGATTACTAACACCCTTACACTGCTAATCCAAGAATCAGAGAAATAGTGACATACTTGATGTGGAGTGCGGAATGTGGCTGCAGTTAAACATTAAGTGAGTGAGTGAGTGAGTTATTGTTTAACGCCACTTGGGCAATATTGCAGCCATTAGCGGCGATTTAAACATTAAACCCAGAGGCAAATGATAAAGGAGTTGACACAGCTTGTCTTCTTTTTTACATATAGTCCAGATTTTCTTAACCCTAATCATGTCGTAAAGAAATATTTTTGAACAGCTAATAGTTCTGCCTGATCGTTCCAATGGACCATTCTAAAGTATTCCAGTAGCACATGTTACATAGCATAGCTGTTTGATATTTGACTATCATCTTATTGTAATTCGCAGAAATTTTACAATTATGATGGCTAAATTGACTATCACAATAAAAACATATCTTCAATATCTCTGGACTCAATACTATTCAGAAGATCAGTTTAATGAGTGAGTGAGTGAGTGAGTGAGTTATTGTGTAACGCCGCTTCGGCAGTATTGCAGCCATTAGCGGCGAGAAGATCAGTTTAAATATGGGCTATTTATCATAATTAACGTAAAAAAGAACACCTCTTTAGAACGATGTCACATTGACTAGAGCTGTTCTGAAAGAATAAGCCCTAACCCATTCCATCAAGCAATACATATATAAACTGTTTGAGAGGCATTCTAGAAGTTGATGCTTGATAACGGTATAAGGATCTATACCGAAACGTCGCTATTGTTAATAAAGAAGTTGATCATCCATAAAATATTTGTCTTCTTTAATACATATATATATATATATTTATTAGCCTAGCATAATATCTACTAGCAATGGGTGATCAGACAAGAGCTTACTTTGAACCATGTGTGTCAATGCAAGTTGACATTGACTGACTATCCAAAACATTTCCATAGCACTCTTAGTCTAACTCTACTGAAGTGAATTCCTCCAGACATCAATGATAACCTTTCCTCATTACAGTATAGCCATGTTTCATCATTGACTTTGACCACCCCTAACATTCTCGAGCTGCAGGAATCTTGGAGCCTACCACCACTGAGTTCCTGAGTTTACCAAAGACTTCAAGACAAGGCAAACAAAGGCAGTGTTTTATTGGTCGGAATTCTGCCTTCAGATCCCAGGATGGGAGGGTAAGGCAATGCTGTATAAACACACATGAAGGTTATATACACACGGATGATATCAAAGAGTATTTACCAGGCAGTGAGGATCTGGTGTAGGATATAGATCAATATCTCACCTCACCCTGGAGATCAGCTTACATTATCTCCTCTTCCTCTAGGTAACTACAGGACTATAGGACTGAGTCCTCACCGTTACTGTGTATTAAGAGTTAGGAGCCTGGCATACAGTCTGGATTACATATCTCGCTTTTCGAGCTGTCTAAATACACATGTATGCAAGTCTTCTCTAGACCAAAATAAGTGAAATATTTCTTTTCATTTCTTTGAAAGCAATTTTTCCTCTTTTCCATTTTATTCATCAAAGACTTGCTCAGTAAAAAATGACTGTGTAACATTTGTAGATTTTGATACAGTCAGCAGGACTATAGTCCCTCTAAAAAGATGGAGAATATAGGGAAAATGGTGTGCGTTTGGCTAGTCTAGTAGAATAGTACATGTGGGGCAAATTACTTTGTTATTTCTATTTCAAGAAATAAATCAATGAACATATTAATTTCACTTAGTGAAAACAGTGCTTTAATTTTACCTTGTAAATGCAGTAAATATGCACCGAATATTAAATAAAATGTGCCTAATGTTTACCAATCTGATTTCTTCGGTTGCCCCGGAATATTGCCGTAACATCTTGATGATCTCTTGTGACGTGGTCAGCACTGCTTCCACCTCGTTGTGTGTTTCGGCCTCCAGCTCTGAAGGCTCAGCATCTACAAGGTCAAGGTCACATTCAGGTCAAGGTCATTACAACTTCAAGTTTAAAGGTCTTTCCCGTATGATGGGGCAGTTTCTTTTAAGTAAAGATGCTATCTTAAAATCCTTTCTTGTCCACTTGAAAATTTTCAAAATAATGCAAACTGATGTTGCTTGTAAGTATTTTATGTCTGAAAATTGATGAATTTTTCCATCTAGGCAATTGTCAATAGTCTGTCCAAATCAGTGCTGAATTGATGCTCCTGTTATTCATAAGGTCCCTGTTTGCAGCATTTTCAACAAAATGCGTTTCTCTTACATGCTAGTTAAGTTTTAATGATAATTGGCATTCATAGGAAAAGCAAGTTTTAAACTTAATAAAGACATAACATGTCTTAACTTCAGAATTACATGAACAGGACATAAAAATGTCACTTCTTTTTGTAGACTAAACTTGAGATGAATTTTTAGCCATAACTTCAGCATAGTTTGGTAGAAAAATCTCTTGGTGATATTGACATTAATAAGTCTTACTTTCAAAGTCGACAAAGATGTCTGTTGTTTTGGATGCTGCTTCATTGTTGAGGAGAATTCGTAGAAGGTTTCCCATTACAATCTGTACCAGGACACCTGAAACAATCATCATCATCATCATCATCATCATCATCATCATCATCATCATCATCATCATCATCATCATCATCATCATCATCATCATCATCATCATCATCATCATCATCATCATCATCACATTCATCATCATTATTATATTACCGTATTCTCTCGAGCCTTAGACCACCCCCACTATTCAGGGGTTGTACTGGTTGGGGTTATAGCCAACCCCCAACTTTGCCAGATGTTCCATGGTCATACATTACATAAATCTATAATATTATTTTAAATTAAGTCAAAAAAACCTATTCTGACTGTCTGACAGTTGGTATGAATTTTCATCTGAGTTGGGGCATCTTCTGTCTAAAAGCCCACCCTCATGTTTTTAAGATGTTTGTTTGCCTGGCCTGGTCTTATACCCGAGAAAATACGATAATATAAATCATTATTGCCAAAAAAATCATCATCATTCAATAACAATAACTGAAATAATCAATCTATTAGCTATCATCAAATTTGCTATCATCATCATCCTCATCATCATCATCATCATCATCAATGTCGTCACCATCATCAAAATCACCAATATTCATCATCTTTGCCACAAAATTGTGTTTTGTCATCATTTGAATCTTGTTTGATTGGCATTCTAGGAGTTGATGTTATGAAGAATAGAGACGATTTTATGGATATACAACTTCTTTATTCTTTGAAGGCGATGTTTCGACATTGGTTCTAATGCCTACGCAAGTAATTTCCTATGTCGAAACATCGCCTTCAAAGAATAAAGAAGTTGTATATCCATAAAATCATATATATATATATATATATATATATATATATATATATTCATCATTGGAATCGCAATGTTATCAGTTATATAACTAATCGTCAAAATATTTATACTAATGACCAACATTCAAAGAGAACGTTTTTACTATCATCATCATCATCATCATCATCATCATCAACATCATCATCGTCTTCACCAACACCACCTCTCATACAAAGCATTGCATTATTGGATACTTCAAAGGATGATTAGGAGAGAACTTTAATTGTTCTGCAGCAAAATCTCTGGGACAATCAACACCAAAGGTGTTACCATCTTTCAAAATTAAAATTGAATTCAACAATTTCTTACATAATGGCCATTTATGAGATAATTTTACAATGATGTTGGGCCCAAGTCAATAAGTGTATAATGATAAACTATTACCAAAAAAAGTATCACAATCCCAATGCTCATGTCTGCACTATAACAGGAACAATATCTTAAGCTTTTGATATTCCCCATTCAAAAATCATCTTTACAAGTCAACTCGGTTATACATAAGATGAAAGATTAAAACATAACAGTATCATGTACCTAATGCTCATGCCAGCGCTATAAACGAATGACATTAACAGAACTGCTAGCGCTGAGCTGTCAAACGACAAGTTCTTGACAAGTTGCGGCATTTGCAACGTGAGTTAATGAAAGAGAGGCTGGCTATATATACGTGAGTAGATAAGGTCAGATCACTTATACAGACACAGGATACTCTCCTGGTGTCAGGCTTCACAGGAGGATGCACAGAGTCAATATATTGTTTGAGATCATTGTGTCATCAAGTACTGGGCTCGGGTTAATAGGCCCGTTCTAGTGGGATTGATTTGAGGTTTACTCCCCATTCATGAGTATTTCACTTATTTCACAGTGGCTAGTTTAATCCTGGGAGAAAGCCTGCATTACTATAGTGACTATTCGTTGCAGTGAAACCTGTAACTAGCCTGAAACTAGGTGTACTGTACTGAAATTCAGTGTAACATTGCACCTAAACCTTACTGCAGGTAGAACAGTTCTCTTCAGTTAAAGAGCCATCAAGGATGTTAGTGTTTCAAATTCAAAATTGTTTGTGAAAAATATACTTATAATGTCAATCGCTAGAGAAATCTTTTATCTACCAAATGACATGTGATAAATAATTTTCATATCACGACAATGTAATGAAATTTGGTTTCAAAGATAGGTTCCCCTTCGATAAGCGCGTGCCAAGGGTATCTGATGTCATATAAACAGATTTCCCTTTATTGCAAAAAACGTACTACACAACGCAACTCTAGCCTTTACGAAGCTTGAAGGCTGGTCTCTAGCGCAAGTCGCCAAAGCAACTCACATGCTGCACCTGCTTCTGTTGGAAGTTAGGCTACCTTTGTCACACATTACTGAATGTGACGATTGGTTTATAAACACTGATTCTAAATATCCTGAGAACATACAAATTATTGCCTACAACTTGAAAATAATTTCAAAGTCACCAAAATCTATTCAGCCCGTCGTCTTTCCTTGGAGAAGCTATGTGTCAAATATGAAGAGAATCCAGCGAATGGTTATTGAGATATCCTGCTGACAAGGGTAAAATGACAAAGTCTCGTTGTGACCTTGAAATGAAGGTCAAGGTCACAAACCTCTGTAGGAACATTACTCTTCATATGATGAACCCATATGCAAAATATGAAAATAATCCAGTGAATAGTATTTGAGTTATTCCATTTCGTACGGACGTACGCAGCCGAATACTATATCCCCCGCTTCGCGCGGCGGGGGATAATGAAATGGTAAATTAATAACCGACTAAAATTATATACCGGGTATTTCAATTTCTTTCATTGCTCATAAACTTTATTTTTCTTTCGTGTCTTTGTATACGGTGTGTGAGCTAGACCACAATGCTTTGCACTTGAAAATAATAGACTTGATCTATATTTAGACTGGAAAACACCTTTACTAATTAGTAATTTCTCGGCTTATTTTGGGTCGAATAAATTGGGGAAAATTTAAGTGTATACATATATTTCACGGAGATAGATTTAAGGCAATTTTCTGATATGTTCATAAACATCCTTGATGGCTCTTTAAGCTGTCAAACCCCTGGTTGAGTTATACATTGGACCATACGAAGACCAACTCGCTAATCACAACACTATCCCATCTGCCTATTCTAGTGGGGTATCACCAATTTGTCTGGGGTGGTAACTTATGCATTCTGCTAAATGCAAAAAAAATCAACAAAATAACAACAAAAATATAAGTAACAATTGATTAATAACTTGACTGACCAACCGTGTCCTTTCAAGCCGTAGCAAGTCTTTCAACACTAGTGGCATTGAGAAATGTCATCACTGTTTTGTTTTAAAAAGAATGTGTATATTTTTTTTCAAATTGTTGATTCTTAAGCTACCAAAACAACCCCTTCAGTAATTTGAATGATCAACCATATGTAGCATTGTGACTTCTACTTATGATATTGATATTGTCAAAAGATGTATGACAACCAATAAATATTTGTGTACAACTGATGTTATTAAAAACAATTTGATTTTAATGCAAAACAAAGGATCAACCCAAATGAATCAACACGTAATATTTTAGGCTTTTTGAATCCAAACAAAAGGATTCAAATCCTGTTTCTGCTTGAACTCTAGATTACTTTCAACACGTTTTCTGATGCATAAATGTGTCATTTTCGTGAAATTATGTCAGTTCTCATTTTCAACAGGATATAAACATGATACTTGTATTTGCATCTATCATGTAATTTAAATTCATTGTTGAATGGGCAAAAGGCAATATTGCTGAAGTTGTCACTGAAGTTGACTGGAATCCTCATTATAAAGGATCTCACAATACACCTGACTTCTTGTGAAAAAAGGTTATTCTTTAGTTTTCCATAATCTCAGAAACATGTTTCATAGAATAAAAAATTCAAAACCAACAAAATCTGTTTGAGATGATCCCTGAAATAAACCGAAAACTTAACACACAAAAATGGAAGGTTCAACTGACTCACTTCATTGTGTGATATAAGGATATCCTTCAACCTTCAGATACCGGTAAGTTCTTTTTTTGGTTGATAATTACTTACAATCTACTTCTGGTTAATATGTTGCTATTGTTCCTTTTGTAATGGTACAGAGGTGTATTCACCAGTGCAACGTTGCCATGAAGAATGGTTGTGTAGTAGGGTGAGATGAAAGTGTTACTAATAACATTGAAAGAGTATCACTCTCATCTGGACCGATCTCCAACTGTAGTGCTTGGGTCCTTTTTGTTGCTTTCACATTGAGCGGTAATGATCGATTAATGTCAAATTAGGGTAAAGCACCTCTGTACCATCCTGCAAAATCCTAGATATTTGCATCCAAATGACTGCTACAGTCTCCTGATTATGCAACAGCTTTCGCCTCATATTGCTGAAGGTTGGTTATTCATTGCTATATATAGTGTGTATGTTGTCACCAAATGAAATGTTGCGATTTGAAATTTGATGATCACTCATTGGTCATTTCATCCAGGCACTGCAAAATTGCTTGATTTAAGTAATTTTATTGCTGGTTATTAAAAGCATGATATGAGGCAAAAGCTGGTTCCACAATCAGGGGATTGATGGAGATACAAATACCCTGATGGGGGAAGATGCCGCTATGCAAGTGAGCCCAGAAAGTCTTGGGTTGGAACACTGCAAGTGGTAGTTTTAAACATCACCTATGTATGAAACTAAACTATGTTCCAGAGGAGTAAGTAACTGGCTGTCTCAGGTCACTACCACAGTAGGCAAACAGATATAAGGTGAGGTGAGTTGGGGTTTAACGCCGCTTTCAATAGTATTTCACTTATATCGCGGCTGCTAGTATTATAGCAGGGAGAAAGCCTGCAACGCCATGTGGCTATGCATTGCAGTGAAACCTGAGAGCATCGGCTGGAACTAGCGAACCATGGGTGGTACTGCGCTGAGATTCAGTGTGGCATTGCACCCAAACCTTACTGCCTGTAGAACAGTTCTCTACTGCAGACAAAGTTGCCGTGCCCCTGGCGGGATTCGAACCCCGGACCTCTTGATCCAAAACTGAACACACGCAAACAGATATAAAGAGATTTAAGAGGAGGATAAATCTGTCATCAATACACGGCTGTTCACAGGAGGAGATAAATTTTATAGTTATGTGTTTAGGGATTAGAGCCCCGTCATCAGACTGAGATATTTTTAAAATTGGAAATTTCAAAAAACGTATTTGAAAACATGTGGCACTTCTTTGGAGACCTAGCATTCAAAGTTTTAATAATGTTACCATGGGCTTATTAGAGATCTGGCACTTGTTAGAGGAAATACTGTACATCTCTATAGGGAGTCTCTGGAGGACGAGGAAATCATGATACATACAGTATGATGACACTACCGAAACTGGAGTGGGTAGAAACCTGATGTATATTTCCATACTTCCCTTGGTGTACGTGTGAAGTATGTGCAACATCCCACGCACGTTAAATTTTAGAGTACTTCCTAAACTTGTGACAGCATAAATTGGAATTGCATAACTAAAAGGATTTTAAATATTATTAAAGCAGACACTGTTACACAGTATTCCAATATTCAAGGTTTCTCACAATACCAAATTTAAGAGTACCGGTATTTCCTAAAATTGTGACAGGATAAATTTTGCACCATTAAAATTATTTGATTATTTTTAACCAAAGATGACCACCATTATTCGGTATTCAATCAACGTTCAATTCTCAACACCATATCATAAGATCTTAAGGCCAAGCGTCCCCAGTTCCCCACTTCATAGGCATAGTTAATAAATTTCAGTCAGATATATACAACCATTTTGAAGTACAGAAACAAGGTCCCATTCTGTATCCCCTCCCTCCCTCCCTCCCCAATATCCTGGTTGGCAATAATAAGACCCATTCAACAGTCAGCATCCTGCTAATTTTGAGGCTTGCAAGATTATAATTTGACAATGAAATAGGCAAGTAAAACCAGAGACCATAAAATAAAGGGACTGGACTCAGCCGCAGACGGGAATATTTGTGTGCCTCGCTAGAACAAGATGGCGTCCAGGAAAAATTCGAAAGTGCCGATTCTGTTTCTCTTATGACTCATTTAATATAAAAATATTTCCTTGGTTACCAGGATTTATTAAATAAAGATATGATAAAGTTTCACTTTTGTATTGTAAATATTATATGATGTTTCCAGTGTTGACTTTTTGCAATAACAGCAGGGCTTCAAGTCGGGTCAACTACACATCTGGCCGAGGCACACATAGTTGATGATAATCTACTGTCGAGTCTAGTCCCTTTATTTTATGGTCTCTTGTAAAACTTAGAGGATGGCTACTTCTTGAGCTTATTTCAAACACTTGCAGAAAGTCATCTCAAACTGCTATGGTTCCCTAAGTTGATGGCGGGGACCCCGGGGTATGTTCAGGAGTGCTAGGTTCCCATCGAGGAACTGAGGTACAGACACCTCTTAATGTAATCAGCAGAGTGAAGTATTCAACTTTTGAAAGAGCAGACGTCACCCTACTCAACCACTGATTGGCTGTTGAAGTAACAGGTTATATAATAGCAAATAAATGCCAATTTCAATTCTGCAGGAACACTAGCAGAATCTAACTCTTGCACCTAGATGAGGTAGAAGCCAATTGCCTCACTTTACAACCTTTAAGATACGTTTAAATGTGTCAAATAGCAGACTGTCAACATTTCCGACCGCTGGTTCATCAGGTACAAAGATTATAAACTTTTCTTCAGTAAGATTTTGTGTGCAAGGCAACTTGAAGTAAATATTTTCCTATATCTGTACATTTAATAGATGAAAAAGATTAACCTTAAAATTAAATATTGCTCAAGAAAGTTATAAAATCTTGGGTCCTGATACATGTACACCTCACAATATTTAAAGTTTAACATTTGACCTTTATCCAATGGATTGTTTATTTTCCATTGAACTTTTAACTATGATCAATTCTGTATTTAGAAACTGTAGCTGTATCGATCAGTGGGGTCACGAATCAGTTAGTTTTTCTCAAGGTTCTGGTTGGTCAAGGGCAGAACTAGATGCCAAAACGGTTCTGTTTGATGTCACGGAACAGGAGCAACTTGTTTTTAGTGCATTTAATAAAAGAGAGATTGACACAATAGGAAGTATACAAAATATCAGTTTGCTATCACAACACTTCTGCATAAAAGCCAGCTGATGTTTTAGTATACACCACTTATGCCATTGTGTATCTATTTCAATTCAATTAAATTTTTCTTCTGAGTCAATTGCTAAAATAAATTAAGGAAATAAGAGTAGGTTGAACAGGATTAATGTAAGAAAAGAGAATTAACTTGACTGATCAATAGCAAAATGTGATTTACAAAAATAATGAACTAAAAACAGAGAATGAATACAAAATCATACAAATTCATGAAGTCCCTACATACATATTCATCTAAATACGACAAGAATATGAGGACATTTATGCTTCATGTCAAAGTCATATCACAGCTACGTTCTAGAGGCCAGTAACAAACGAAAGAAAAACCAAAACCTACTGCATCCCGAGAGAAATCAAGAAATTATCCATTATTGTATCCTGTAGGATCAAATATTGCAAAAGACCAACAGACGTCTGCCATATGTTCTGTGGCAGCCATCTTGTTTTGTTCATTCATCGATTGCATGCACTGATAGGTAGGAAACCATTGTAAGTAATGATGGCTAAACAGCTTAGATCTGGGAACTTGAACGTTCATTTTCACTCAATTTTATCAGTTTATTAGATTATTACATTATTAAATTGTAAAATGAGTAACATATTGTGACACTATCAGAACTAACAAAGTTTCCACAAGAATGCATCGATAGCAATTTTCTTTAGGCCATTACTTAGATTGTTTTCCATTGTTGATTTGGGTGAAAGGGGCACTTTGCCTTATATTCACTGTCTCCACAAAGAGGTTACACAATTCATATCTTCCCATGTAACCTCTGCTACAATTGGTGAACATTTTTAACACAGATATTCTCATTCCTTCTTTAAAGGGAGTAAGTACATTGATGGAGTCCCATTGTGCTATGTAACAGACCTACCTAGTTGATAATGGTAGTTTATCTTACAAAACAATGTAAGGAGACACTACACATGCAAACACTCTTATCACATTTGAATCAGTTCGGCACATCTGACATTGCTCTTGGGTCAGGGAAAATAGTCATCTGGATCAATGAGGAAATTGCCTTGATTGAATTGCTCAGAAACATCTGGTTCAGAATACATTATACATATACACATACTATACACAATATTGAATTTCTCTGCAACTTTGAATAAGCAATAGTCCTATTTGGATAACAATTTCAATGATTTTGAGTCTGGAAAAATTGCTCAGCAAAATAGCTCAGAGTCAGGTAAATGGTTTAACAGCCCAAAAGTGTAATTTTATCAATTTAATTAAAGGGCATGAAACTATTAGCATTGACAACATATAACCAAGTTATGAGCCAATGATATGACAGATCTTATCACATATCGGTTGTGTGGTTAAGAGACAGAGTAAGTTATTAATGACACTGAACAGATGTAATTGGTGCATGCTTATCATACCTAACAAAAGTTCTGAACATACTGCCTCTGACTAAATATTTTGATAAATAATATACAACTAGAATAGCGTTTGCGGGACACCGCAAAAGCAGAGCAGCTCCGAAACTTTGGGTCTCGCCTTTCCCTGTTCCGCCTTCTCCTCAACATAAATAAAAAGGGAATTTCTTTTGACAATTTTGTTTTCATTATTCAAGTTATTCTAACAAGTTGAATCATCACTGGGGTCACTTTTTACAACTTTGTTCTTAAAACCTATTTCTGATTTCAAAATTGGATCAACAGATTAACACGGCCTTAACCAATATCTCATGACCTTGAACTTGACCTTCAAGGTCACACCATCAATGAATTCTTTTCATTGTGTATAACAATCAGGCAATGACTCAAAGTGTTCATTGTTAGCATAAGGCATATTCACAATAGCACGCTTAATTTGTGAACTTGCTGTGACCTTGACCTATGAAAGATTTTAGCAAAAACGTTTTCAAATCTTGGTCTTTCTCCAAAGTTGATATATACCAAGTAAGGGTCTGATAGCACAGAAGTTGTTGAAGTTATCGTGTTTACAAGGATTTTTGTAGTGATTTCAGAACTCATGACCTTGACCTTTGACCTTGAATGTGAACATGTCAAAATCATTCCTGAGATTTATAAGAAAGAAGCTACATATATGAGATGTTGATACCTTCATGGAAAAAAGTTATTTAGTGATTTCAGAACTGGTGACCTGGACCCTATCTCGTGACCTTGACTTTTAAAATTCAAGGTCACACAATCAGTGATCACTTTTCATTGTGTATAACAATCATGTAATGATTCAAAGTGATAATAGTTGAAATAAGACATTTCGCAAAAGCATGTTTAAGTCTTGCCCTCGCTGTGACCTTGACCTTTGACGGATGTTAACGAAAACCTTATCAAATCTTGGCCTTTATCCATAGTTGATATACACAAAATAAGAGCCTGATAGCACAAATATTTTTCAAGTTATCATGTTTACAAGGATTTCTTTAGCGATTTCAGAACTTGTGACCTTGACCTTTGACCTTGAATGTGAAGATGTCAAAATCATCCACCAGGTTTATAAGAAAGAAGCTATGTATATGAGGTGTTAATACCTTCTTGGGAAAAGGTTATTTAGTAATTTCAGAACTGGTGACCTTGACCATATTTCGTGACCTTGACCTTTTAAATTCAAGGTCACATAATCAGTGATCACTTTTCATTGTGTATAACAATCATGTAATGATTAAAAGTGTTAATAGTTGAAATATGACATTTTCGCAAAAGCATGCTTAAGTTGTGCCCTCGCTGTGACCTTGACCTTTGATGGATGTTAGCGAAAACCTTTTCAAATCTTAGCCTTTCTCCATAGTAGATGTACACCAAATAAGAGCCTGATAGTACAAATATTTTCAAGTTATCGTGTTTACAAGGATTTTTTTTAGCGATTTCAGAACTCGTGACCTTGACCTTTGACCTTAAAAATAAACATGTCAAAAAAATTCCCCAGGGGCATAAGTAAGAAGTTATGTGTATGAGTTCTCAAAACCTTTTAGGAAAAAAGTTATAGCGAATACAAAAGGCGTGTGCGGCGGCGGCGGCGACGGAAACTGCACAAAAACTGAAAAGCAGCTCCGACTTAGGAAGCAGAAGAGAGATGATTTAGATTAATCTGTGGTGATTCACTCGTGTATGTTAACAGTAGATTGTTTTTCAAGAATCCACTGCCCAAGGACTCTCTAACTCAAGTGAGGTGTCAAGTTAGGATGTTTAGAATCCTGAGCTTACATGTGAAATGATCATTAAGTGAGTGAGTTATTGCTTAATGCCGCCTCTGCAGTATCGCAGCCATTAGGGGCGAGAAATGATCATTGAATTTGAACTGTAGATAAATAAGTCTTTATATAATATATGTATCTCGGAATATCTGTATGCAATGATATAAAAAAAACTTGTAAACTTACTAGCCTAGTGTTGATGCTATGATTCAAACCCACAACCCGTCACTATCGAGCTTTAATAGTGCTTTTATCCACTCGACTACCGCTTATCCCTGTTAAAAATGAACTTGTTGTCAGTTTGAACAGTGCTTATGCACGAGACAAAAAGAACATGAAAAGCACATGCAGTGTGACCAAAGAACTTTCAAGAAGCTTGCAAGGCTGGTGGTTTTTTAAATTTACTTCTCCCCATGCATTTTCAATTAAATGAATAATGCTTTTTCTTGAAATATTTCACTTATTTCATAGTAGTTGATATTACTGCAAGAAGAATGCCTGTAACAACACATTGCATTGAAACCTGAGAGTGTTGGCTGGAACTTGTAAACATGGGTAGCACTTAAATATATAGCTATGCAACCAAACCAAACAAACAGAAACTTGAATCTGGTAGGAATATGCAAGACCTGTATAAAGCCTCAGAGGTCCTTCTGAATAGATGGAATGTGTCTCAATAACCTCTTGATTAACAAGCATGATTGAATTGCAGGCTACAATTACACTTATTCATTGATGACTACATATCGAATAAAAGCCTTTAATACAGTCTAGACCCTCATTCAGCAAGTACAGGTTCAACTGACTCCGTAATATACAAAACCAAGAAAACAGCATTAAGGAATTCAAAACAAATAGACTATATTTCAGTCTCCTGACACCTGCGCACAGTCTAGAACTTCAGAAGTACCGTGAATAGAAGGAATCTGTGTCAATAGCTGTGATTAACAAGTACACCATCATTACATTGTAGGTTACCATTACACTTATTTATCAAGAAACACACTATATAATTGACCATTACATCGGATTTGAATCAATCAGCCATGCTGAGAAGCCATTGATCATAATTCTATATCCAGCTGTCAATAAGAAAACAGAGTATGATTCATAAAATGTTGTAAAGAGTTGAATATTAGACTATTGAAGATGATGTTCCTCACTGTAATCAAATTTGTAATAGGGGGCTCTTATTCGGATGTCAAGCCAAAAACATTATCTTGTTTGGGAACTGAGAGCATTTAACAAATCTTGACTGTGATATTTTATGAACGGCAAAAACAATTCCTCAACAAGGTGTGAAAACTCTAGGTCAGTGTTGGGTTGACACAACCCTGTAAGGAGCTTCTTGCAGACTGTTGCATTGTGGAGATTATCTTAATTGTTTACTTGTTGACATATATCCGCAAGGTTTGAGTTTATTCATGGACACAAGGAGACAAGCTTGACGTGCTTGTAAGTCATCTAAAAACATCCTGCGACACTAAGTGGAAAATGAGATTGGCAGTCAGGTTAGCTTCACCATAAACATGATGGGATCGTGTTTGAAGGACATTTTCTTTAGAAAATAATGCAAGGCAAATAAAGAATAAAAACATTGTTAAACAGAATTTGGGGAATATTTAGATTAATATCTTAGATGCTGGATGTAAAACACATTGTTTACACTCTAATTTTAAACACTCACAAAGTTCACAAAGTCGATTGTTTACTGAAAGAAAAGAGGAAACATGACATTTCTAAATGTGGTTCTCACCACATAAAAACAATGAGAATGTTTGTGATTCAAGCTATTGTCAACATTATTTTGGACAAAGGATCTCAAACAAAAGCAATTTATGATGATTTATAAAAACTTTCAGCTGATGTAATAACATGATTAACATTTATCTGCCAAAGTATATTTAGCAGCAAATAATTCCTTCTTCAGCAAGACTAGACAAACTGAATATGGAACCAAAAGCAGAAGTAGAGTCATACGGATTAAGGTACAGGAATTATTAAAATTCCATATACTAAAGTTTAGTCTACATTCCTAACTGACAGTGGTTGAAATTGAGGACTTGGAAATTTATTAACCCTTTCACCACTAAGGAAACCTGAACGCTAATACGTTTAAGGGTTAAACCACAGGGATTCATTCATACTAAGCCATGAGGAATGACTGAGTCACTCAGTACGGTATCTTCCTCATTCAGATGGTCAGAGGTTAACAGTCAGTGCCCACTAAACCATCAGTGAAAACAACCAATCACTGACCCTTTAATTTGTAAACAACCAATCACTGACCCTCTAATTTGAAAACAACCAATCACTGACCCTTTAATTTGAAAACATCCAATCACTGGCCCCTTTAATTTGAAAACAACCAATCACTGACCCTTTAATTTGAAAACAACCAATCACTGACCTTTTAATTTGAAAACAACCAATCACTGACCCTTTAATTTGAAAACAACCAATCACTGACCCTTTAATTTGAAAACAACCAATCACTGACACTTTAATTTGAAAACAACCAATCACTGATCCTTTAATAACAAAGTCTGGTACAGCTGAATTCTTGAATTCCTTATCTCTGCCTTACACCATTCACAGACCAGGGGGACTTAGTAGTATTGATGTAGGTCTCACTCAATACCGTATCTACTCTCAATCAAGCTCAACTCGGGAAACTCTTAGTTGAGGCCTTCACAAGCAACATCTTCCACCTGATGAAGGAGTAACTATGACTCCAAAACATCATGTTTTTTCACATTAAAGAAGTTGTTATCAAGGAAATCTTTCTGTTCTTGTGTATGCCAATTCTAAATGCCCTTCAAAGACTTAAATCTTTCACCTGCCTTTACAGGTATATTCAAACCAACCTGAAACAGGGGCAACCAGAGAAAGGTCTCAATTTGCTTCATTCAAATTTCACTTTTTTAGAAAATATTTTCATGCATTATTGAATTGAATATTTCACTTTTTCTTCTACTTATTGAACGTAATGATGGTTTTGGAAAAACTTGTAACTTTATAATGGTGGATCTTCGAAACAGTGACTCGGACAAAGAGCAACTTCACAAAATTTTAAGCTTCAACACTGCAAAAAGTAAAGTAAATCCAGCCAAGTCAAGTCAAGTATGTTTATTCATGTGTTTAGGCCATAGGCCCATGTACATGTACAAATAATAACACATTCCAAGTTCAATAATACAAAAGTTATAACCCTAGGGTTGCATGCCTTTTAAGGAGGCTGTGATACACATATTTACAAATATTAAACATCATAGCATCTTTGTCTGTCATTATGAGGCATTTAAACTTAAACATATTTGGGTTAGTACAAAAATAGGGTGGAAAATATTGTTTTCTAAGATCACTATATTTTTCACATACAAGTAAAAAATGATATTCATTTTCCACGTCTAAATTACAAAGTGGACATATTCTTAAACAGTAATCAATATTGGACCATCTGCCTTCATTTGCTTTTAGTCTTAGTAATCCGGCTCTTAATCTTATATATACATTTCTATATTTTCTCATGGTTATTGCAGTTAAATATTTTTCTGGAGACAAAAGGCTTTTATACTCCTTATACAATCTATATCTTGTACTATTATGTAGAACACTAGTCCATGACTGATAAAACATATTTATAGCAACATCCTTAAATCTTTTAAGAAATAATAACTTATTGCCAACTGATTGACTAATCCACACAAAACCAAATCCATGGTTAAATAACAACATTCGCATTGATGATACATAGTTTGAGTATCCATAATGGTGGATCTTCGAAACAGTGACTCGGACAAAGAGCAACTTCACAAAATTTTAAGCTTCAACACTGCAAAAAGTAAAGTAAATCCAGCCCTAAAATGTAAGATGCACATGGCAACCATCTCAGCTCTTGTCTCATTCATTTACCAAATTGTGCTTTAACCAGAACAATGTAAGTTTACAAGTCGATTGATTGTGAACAAAACCCTGCAGTCTACTGCGCAGTACAACGTAACCAGATTTCAAGATTTGTAATTCAATCAAATTGCTCAGAATATTTCAGATTATCCGACAAACATTTCCCTTGAAGTATTTACTCAATTTATCAACTAAACCAACATTTATGAATAACAAACGAACCTGGGCACACAGACATTCCCCTCTAGATTCAGTTAGTATGGTATCAGTAAACATAATTAGCTCTGTGCATTTTGTAGCATTTGGGATCTAAATTTGTTTAAGAGAGTTAAATATTCTTCAGCATCGTTTGGGCAATATTTCAGCCATTGGTGGCCCCCTTCATTCAGTCAATAACTTTACGACCATGGCAGTAAGAGCAATGCACCGAATGAGCTTAATCCAGCAGTAATTGTGAATAAATCTTTCCAAACATTAACCCTCTACAGGCTGGAGTAGGAACATTGTGGTACACCTCATTATTCTCTAACAGATGGTAAACTAACTTTAAGGATTTTTAAAAGCTTGATCAGACTTATGTTTCTTCATTTGACCACTGAACAACTTCTACATGCTAAATTCAATGTAACAAATGATATAGAAAGGTAGAAAAGCATGTGTGACATCAGAAGAATGACTGGGCATATTGGTGCAAGGTACCTCCCCACAAAAATTTCAACTTTAGGGTCAGGTAGTTCTGGAGGAGAATTGGAGGGACACAGGCCAATGCAATATTAGGTCTGATGAGCTAAAAGTACCAAATGTTACATGAAAAGTTACGAAAAGGTACAGGAAATGAACAAGCATGAAAAGATTTAAAGGAGGTTTCGGTGTACGTAATATACTCACTCCTTCATCGTGTATTTTCACAATAAATTATCAAGAAAATCTTTCTGTTCTTAAGAATACCACTTCTTAATGCCCTTCAAAGACTTGAACTTAAAAACCCTTTGAGCTGCACAAGAAACTGGCAGAGCAGATAATCTTGAACAAGTTTTAGTAGACCAAGGTAACAGAATTTCTTCTCTATATTTATCAACTCTACGGTAATCTATGAACACATTCCAGTGAAACTGTATCTGAGAACTGTTTGCAATGGGGGGTGTTTCCCCGAAACTCGATCAATAAAATCAGTGGAAGTAGAAGCTCCACAACTCCGAAGTGTTTGGAATGTTATCTGTGTCGACATCAGTGGCAGCCATCTGTGTTCCGCTAATGTCACTGAACAAGTCTTTTTACTGTAGTGATATTGTTCATCCTTGAAGGAAGCTGTTACTTATACACACTGGGTTTGCAAACTCAAAACAACTTATCAATTCCTCACAAAGATATTTTTGTTGTCTGATTTTGACAGGATTATCATCTGTGACTACTGAAAACAACTTACAATACATATTTCATTTTTTATAAGCGAACAATCCTAGAATTAAATTTCATCTAAAATATTTTCCTCAAAACAAGTATTTGCTACTTTCAAGGCAATTTTCCGTCTGCTAATGATGAATTTAGTCAGACACATTCACTAGTTAGTATCATATGGTCAGAAGCTGATAGCAAAGGAAATTACATCATCTCTGTACTCAATATAAAATTAGACTGTGACCATTCTCATGAACATGTGAGAATATAAATCTAAATTTATGGGACGATCCTGTCAATTGTCAGTACCTAGGGTCTAATCATATAAAATCCTAGGTCAAGGGTCTGAATCTGAGAGGAAAATCAGTTGGAGAAATAAACTTATCTTTGTACTTCAATAGATCTGAGTATGAAAAGTCACATGGTTCTAAAATTAATGTCTGAAGCTTGGATCTGAATCCATGTCTAGATCTAGAGAATTCACCAAGGGTGTGAAGGTGCCATCTGAGTCTAGGTCTTGAGTCTAGGTCTACATCTGCAGATGTAAAGGTGCCATCTGATCTAGGTCTTGAGTCTAGGACTACATCTGCAGATGTAAAGGTGCCATCTGAGTCGAGGTCTTGAGTCAAGGTCTACATCTGCAGATGTAAAGGTGCCATCTGATCTAGGTCTTGAGTCTAGGTCTACATCTGCAGATGTAAAGGTGCCATCTGATCTAGGTCTTGAGTCTAGGACTACATCTGCAGATGTAAAGGTGCCATCTGAGTCGAGGTCTTGAGTCAAGGTCTACGTCTGCAGATGTAAAGGTGCCATCTGAATCTGCAGAATATTCTAGGGTCTCAAGAGTCAGAGAAAGAAATCCCCCCTGTACTGCAGAGATGAGCCTGGATGGATCTCATGAATCTTTCACAATGCACCAGGTGAGTCTGTGGGAACTGTTACTTATCCTGGGGCTATATTTATCACCATGAAACTTCCCATGTGTTTTATATAAATAAACTCGTGACCCAGAGAAGGTGAAAGTAAACTTCCCAGTAGGATTGTGGTAAAAAGCTTGTGACTCGTGTGGTACTTGACTATTTTGAGGAATTCTTCGGTTTCGTTTAGGAAAAAAGCCTTTGATTTTATTTTTAAAATGATTTTTTATATGGGAATCACAAAGAATTCAAATAATTTAAGGAAGATCTGGCTTGATTATTTCTGATTTTTAAAATGTTCACAATGTTGTCCAAAAATTAAATCTATAATTGAATGATTTATTATAAATGTTCAACAGGATATATGGAAGAAATTATGATTTGATCATATCACTCTGTTACACCTGTCGGCCCAAGAATATGCAGGGATAGCCTATAGATAGCCATTGGCTGGTGATTCCTGTAAATAAGCAACTAGGAATACTGTGTCACTAACTAAAGCAACATCTTAGTATTTTATAACCTGTTTTGCTGAGAAGAATTGCTAAGTATCTACCTGCTATATAGAGCTGTCGATCATGTTTTTATAACCTGCTTTGCTGACAACCCTGCACACCAAGTACAAAGAGAGCTATATATATATATATATAGAGCTGGTGATAATGTTTTTATACACCAGCTACCTGTTCTTATCAACGACCTCGATAATTTTTCAGGAAGTGTTACGCTGGGCGAGATAAGTGTGGTCTAAAGATTCATACTGATAAAACCAGTGTACACGTCCTTCAACACTGGCTCTCACACTCACAACTTACTCAATAGGCATTCATAATATAATATACAGCTAGCTGTGGTTCAGTTGGAACGTCTCGTTTGTTGAGTTTGTCTAGTAATGGTGCCATGTTTAACTATGTATAGTCACCTGAACTTGAACATTATCTATACAGTCTTTGAATTTGTGTTTTGCACCTTGAAAGCAGTTTTTTGTCACAAAGAGTAACAATTCATTTGAAAAAGCATATAAACAACAAACAACAGAAAAGAGAAAAGAGACCACAAAGATACTCTCGGACACCTGACAGGGTTGATACATCTTAATACAAAAGTATATAAGCATCCATCACAGATGAATATCCTTATAACATATTCCAAAATTTAAAAGTAAAATCACTATAACATTCCAAAACAACATGAAATATATACGGTAAAGGTTACAACTATCCTTCAAAAACTTCAAAAACAAATCTGAGATGACACACGTTGTAATTATCATACAAACATGAACGCTCATAGAGATAAAAAGAATTAATGCATATGTACCGACAATACCTCCACAGCTTCCTCACACAAAATGTCACACGCCAACACGGTCGTTATGTCGTGATTAACATCAAAATGTCCCGTAAGTCCAAGAAGGCTACTGTGGTATCCATAAACGATAAATATGAGAGAAAATCAAACATCTTTCAATGGTATAGTTCCAGGTAAACATCTTAATGACCATATCTACCTGTGACGAGAATCTCAGACAGGTGTCGCCACCTGGTGACTCATTCTGATAACCTCTCGCAAAACAATCGCAGAATATTTATTTTTCCCCTCGGTATCTCACAGATAATGAGGGGAAGTTGACAAGGGTGTTTATTTTATCCTTGACTATAGAAGGATCACATATTGTAACTGGAAGTTATCTGTATGAATGGTTATTTGTCCCCTCCTAGAAATGTCTTTCCTCACTAAGCTCAGGTTAACACTAACTTTGTGAAAGTACTTAGCAAATCTGATTGACGTTTGACAGCACAAAAATACACCCCAAATTTGGTGAATACCAAAAAAAACCCAGAACAAACAAAGAATGCTGTTAAAAGGTACATTTCTGAAACCCCTAGATCAAACTAGACTTGTGTTTCTGCACAATCATATTATTTCTACAGTTTTGTTTGTCCTTTATCATAGGGGTATTCATATTTTACTAACCTGACATATTTTTCGCTATCTTAAATATCATACTTTGATAATTGTTACAAAAGATTGTCATGTTTTTTCATGTTTTTAAAATTTGTATAGTCCATGTATTAGCCATGAAATAGAACATTTGCTCCTTTAAGGACAACAGGAATATGTACATAGTTTACGATTGACAGATTTATAGTATCTCTCGACATACCTTAATATAGGCGTAATAGGGGCAATAATTACATTGATTATGGTAGTCTTCCATTATCATGCTTAATTAGAAGTATTGACAAGAAACGTATTATTTCCTGCTGGAATATGGATGGACTACAAACACTATCAGAAGGAAGACAATAACATTATAAATTTTGTGTCACATTTGAAACTTCATTCCTCTAACTTTCATAACCGAGTGAGGGAGTTATTGTTTAACGCTTCTTGGGCAGCCATTACCGGCGAGTATAACTTCTAGAACTTCCTTAGAACCTGTTTATAGAATGATCGCATTTTAATTTTTTAATGCTGAAAGACGAAAGAGTGTTCAATCAATGCAATGAAGTATCAATGTAAAAGGTAAATCTAATATATCCTTTTAATGCTAAACCAGTGGCGGATGCAGGGGGGTCGAGGGGGTCCGGACACCTTTTCCATTGGTGGACCCCCCCCCCCCCCTCAAAATTCCTGGACCCATCTAAACTCATTGTCATTTTTCATGGTTTTAGTACAAGGGTTAATTTGAGCTAAAATAGTTTTGAGCTATAAATGTTTTTGCTTATCATAAATTTGTTTAAGTCACTTCATAAACCCGAGGGCAGGACATGAGGAAAGTGATTCACACATCAACTTCAACTGTTATTATGAGGCAGTAATTATCTCGTGTTAGAAAGAGACTCTGAGAATATAATACCCAGAATATGTATTAAGTTTAATCCATATCCCTTTTGTGTTCATGTACAGTTTGTAAATAGAGATTAAACGCACCATAATGAACAACTAACTGGAGGGAGTGACGGTCACAGCCAGGCTATAACAGTTGATTTGTTGGTTTGTCTTCTATTCAATTATCATGTCCCTCTTATTGGTAATACACATTTTCATTTACACATATTTCACATTAACCTTTATAAACATTATATAAGGGGAAATTATAAGTTCCTTAGCTATTTTACTCATACAATTTTATGAAGAATAACTGACTGTTCATTTGTGTATCTTCAAAGCAATACAAATATGATGGTGACAAAATTAAATCGTTTCACATTTAGCCAAATTATCCTATTGTCTGAGTATTGTGATGAGCATACCACTGTCCTACATAGTGTATCCCCTTTACCAGCAGCCCAAGTAACAAAACTGCATGAAAAACTTTCATATTTTACTCTCCAAAGAGCTCCAAAATACATTTAAAACAGTCATATTCTATAGAAGTTGGTTACCTTCTTTAAGTAATTTTCCTAAATTTCTTCTGGCCTTAATCTTGTATTCTTCACTTGAATACATACTCATTCATGTGTATGAATTTAAAAATGTTTAAGTTTCTACCATTATACAAGCATAGAGAAATGTACAGAAGTATCCATACTTATCAATTATTATATTTTCAACAGCATTAATCAGTTAAGTGAGGAGATCTTGATACTTCATTCAATAAATGAATGTCATTTGTTTGCACTGTTCTTGGCAACAGGATAAATGGAACATTTGACATTTCTCATAAAATACTATGTATATCTTGTGAAGTCAAAATCATAATCATATATTTACATGCATGACTCTGCCATTCGCAAACACATAAAATTCTACTTCACTCGATGAAATATATATGGTATGACATGTAAATGTCAAATAACCTCTTACTCAGCGGTAATAATTCAGTGTATTACCAGCATATCATGGATTAAGTATGACGACATAACAAGTAAAAATAATCTCTACCGTAAGAATGCATATATACTTTGTTGCGTCATTCATATATTGTAATATCCGAGCAATGTCTGAACTTGTCTCTTCACTATATATATATATATATATATATAGCGCCACACTTTGTAAATACCTTATGTGAAATCATAACAATCAGCACCTAGCAATCTTTGATCAACAACCTAAACATTGACATATCATATTCCAGATGCATGAAAAAACAATCGCCAGTGACAGTGCCAAGAAACTTCACCCTCATATATAGTAACAGTTGTTTATAGATTATCAGCCTTGAAAGGAATTAGGAAAGACATACATACAAATGAACCAATAGCCTTCCAATTCTCAAGAAATGGTACAAATGGATGGATGGAAGGGCTTAGCTCTATATATGATCCACAACTTCAAAAGTGGAGATGTACAGAGAATACTATATGACAGTCCATTTAATAACATATTTATTACACAACATGTAATAACATTGTAGATTTTATCTTCAAAGGGTGGGTAATAAATTATAATACTGAATATACATATCACCTGATATACCAATGTGCACACATATATAGGTACAGCTCACTGTTCACATCACAGGTGGTCAGAATATATTATATGTATATATGTATATATATCTGGGTACAGCTCATACCTTGTGTTAATACCGTAAGTAGGTTAGCCAACATGTATGTGTCATGTGACCCACATAAATACAATGACATGCCTTCCGTGAAATGTCTTCAAGACATTCTTTATTTGACAAACGGTAAACGCCTACCGTATGTACAATTTACATTATAACAGTAAATTTCATGGTTTGAAAGAAAAGATTATGTTCAAGTCCAAAGTTCATGAAATATATCACAGTTGTGACTCCATAATCCTCACGCAAATTTTGTGATCAATAAAAATAATCTATATACCGGTAGGTCTTGTACTGAATATTAAAGTTACAGGGGAGAATGACTACATGTACACAAACTCAGCTTTTGTCTTGTATTATTAACTTGGTTTGAAAATATATGTCAAAGAATTTAAGAAAAAATAATTATTGATTAAATCTGATATTACAAAATTGGTTCTGATAGAATTCAATATAAAGCCTAATTCAATTTTTTCAAATTACGAATCATCAGGTACACAAGTATAAACCAATGCAAAAAGAATAACTGTAATTTAGCAATAGATTGTGGTAAAATAACCATAACTTTTATTACCAATGTCTATTTCATAAAACTAAGGCATGAAAAGAGTTTTATTAACTTATTAAGCATTAACAGACTCTCCATTGTTCACAAGTTAAAATCAGAAAACTTTTCAACTCAAATGATACAACTCATTTTTCATGGTTCTAAACTGACGATTGAAAGATGTTTCTATGTTAAAAATCTTTGATGATATTTTTCTATGAATTATGTAGAGCAATGTTTAAATATATTTAGGAAACAAGAGTAGTCTGTTCCATCATGTGTTTTACAATAAAAGTATGGTTTTGCTCTGAAACAATTATAGTTAAGGAACGAGGCAGAGTGGCAAGTGGTTTGATGTTGATGATAGGTCAGGGAAAAACTGTGCTTTATTGACAGATGATGCTACTCAATTTATTGTCTAGAATGTATATTCATTTCATAATGATTTCACCAAAATAAACGTAAACATAGTGAAGCAAATTTTGACGTGAAATGGAAGTTCTCATTCAGGGTCACTTCTAATGACATCTTGTCACTATAGTTGCTTACTTCACAAACCATTGTTACATGATCATGTCACTCAAAAACTACTTTATTGCAGGTTGGTGGTGCCTTTTATCTTGACCAAAAACATGCTAGAATCTCAAACATCATATTCTATGTAATTATATTTTCGGTGTTCACAGTTCTAATCAAGTTATTGCCCCAATATAACATCTATAATCAAATCCGACCACCACCAACCACGACCAAGCCTCTACCTCACACTTACCAATGAATACTAAAATGTAAAGCTACAATGGATAGGAATATATCCTACTCTGGGTCGGAATAAGGAACCTGGTTACAACACACAATTACGGCATGCAGAGTCTCGACCCTGACTCTTTGCAACTTCGTTAAACGGTTGGCAAGGCTTGTGGCATGTTCTGGCTTGTAGTTCATTATGAAACAATCAATTTAGGAGTTGAGTTCACCATATCAATCATACATGATTAGATCACAATGCCTCAGTGAAATTCTCGTTGATTAGGTATCTGGGGGAAACTCTTGGTACCTTGATGCTGTTTCGGAGCATGGACAAATGAATAGAAGCCCAATTCAGTCTAGGATAATACAGTTATATCGTATTTGCTCTGATAGACACCCAGGATTCTAACAGCGTAATTTATAAGAGATCCGGTGTCTACTTTTTAAACAGAAGACACAGTCATTAAATTTGATGTAACGTAATTTGAGGGAGGAGTAGTATTGACGTCCTGGTGTCCGTTGTTTACGGGAACAAAACTCTCTGTATCTATTAAGGGTTGGAGTATATAAGAGCAAATATGGTATGTATATATATATATATATATATATATATATATATATATATATATATATATATATATATAGAAAAGAGTAAACATCAGATGGTTTTGACTGGATCAATCTTCTTTAATACAATACGATGAGCTCATTTCGACCCTTATATCGGTCTTTTCAAGTATGGTTAACATTTGGAAGATTGCATATTTATGTATGAACAAAAACAATAGCATGTTGTAATGCTCAACATCTTAACACGTAAATGTATTGACACCAAAATCAGTCATTGTCTTTCAATCATGTTCGTGAATTGCCTCGAGGTCTTCAATTGGGTGTCACTCCAGGACAATGAGGTCTCTGAGGGTTAACGAGTTCATTGTGTGTCCTTGATTACATGTAAAACAATGGAGTCGTAATCAATCAATTTCTCGTGTGAATTAACTGTTCAGTGATGGGCAATATTTATTTATGAAAAATGTTTCTTTAGTCTCTAATGTTAAATTTGTAATTTGTGAATTGGAGAATAATTTATAAAATGGAAAAATAAGAAAGTTTCCATTGTTGCAGTCTGCTATATGTTTACTAATTTTTAGGTGACGGAGATTAGGATTATTGATTTGCTGTTTGTGAACTCGTACCCTAGCTTGAAGGTTGGAAGTTTGTCCAATATAAGTGAGATTGCATTTCGGACAGAGGATTGCGTATATTACATTTTTAGATTTGCAATTCATGTTGTGTTTAACAATAAAATGTTGTCCATTTTCAAATTGGAATTGGAAGACCTCGAGGCAATTCACGAACATGATTGAAAGACAATGACTGATTTTGGTGTCAATACATTTACGTGTTAAGATGTTGAGCATTACAACATGCTATTGTTTTTGTTCATACATAAATATGCAATCTTCCAAATGTTAACCATACTTGAAAAGACCGATATAAGGGTCGAAATGAGCTCATCGTATTGTATTAAAGAAGATTGATCCAGTCAAAACCATCTGATGTTTACTCTTTTCTATATATAACCTTACTTCACGTGAGAAGCAATTCATCTTATTTATATATATATATATATATATATATATATATATATATATATATATATATATATATATATATATATATATATATATATATATATATATATATATATATATATATATATGTTTATCCTTTTACCACTGACATGTGCTCTGGAGATACAAAGAGAAAGAGATTGAATTAGATCATAAGAGTTTGTTCGTTCTATTAATTTCAATCCCCAAACCGGTTGACTTGACATTGATAAGCCATTGTTTACCGCAGAATTAAAGAATTAAAATTTGTTAGCAAAGGGAATATCCTGGTTACGGGAGAGGGAGGATGGCATATAACAATACTAGCAGGTAAACAATTCATGCTCATTCAAAAAATTGGACTTTAGAATTAGATAAAACAAACTTTTGAATAATAAACCGATGATCTATTAAGTTTGTTTGGATAAATCTAGATTTCTAAGCACTGTCATGGAATAAAGAATTTCAAAACCTCATTCATTGAATGTAGCAGAACTCTTTGTTTTTATCTTGATCATAATTATTTTGCTTACAACAAATCATAAATATATACATTACATAAATTGCAAAGGCGAGAGAATACACATGACAACATGGACTATGAATAGAGTCCCTGGTTGAAGTATCCCTCTGGAAGTAAACGTGCATCCATATTGTGTAGCTGGACACAAAACCCAAACTGCAACTAACACCGAGAGAGCACTTGTATACATGAATGTGTTTTCCTGGTGGATACACTGATGCGTCCTTTACATTTGAAGATAAGTTGAACTGAGTCAACAATACAGAGTACACATTGCCGTACCTGCGAGTTTTCTAGAATATTAATTATGTGGGGCATGATGGCATTAGGGGCTCCACATCAGGTATGTCTACTCAAACAGTAAAGAACTAGAACTTCCTTGATTAAAGGTTCAGATAAACCAAGATGAATTTAGACTATTTCACAACACATGGGCCAGTGTATAGAGGTAAACACACCTGATTCATATCCAGACTTCCCACTTCACTCGACTTCAAACTAACAATAGGCACATCTATGAGTGATGATTACGATGTACACTAAATATAACAGTATTTCACAACATCATGAAACACTAAATAAAAGAAAAAATCAGAATGATGTCAGAGCTGTTTCAGTTTTTCCATTGAGTCAAATTTCAGTGCTTTTCATTTATAATAAGAGCAAGAAAACCACCATCAACAACTGGTGCTTCCTTTTAATTCGAAGATATTAAAGGGGCAGTAGCATGTTTTTCGCAAATTTTATTTTTTTAAATTTCCCATTTATAATGATAGTTTATGTCATTTATATTTACCTTAGAGGATAAAACATCTAATTACAAAGACCAATTATCTGTAGTGGTAATAACGGTGTAGCGTATTATAAAGCTAAATTGCATGGCGGCCATTTTATTGCGAACACATTTAATTATTTCGAATGACAAAAACAATTCCCATGGCTTTACCGAACCATGTATACTCATTCTCTAACTTGATTTTTTTGAGAGAAGGGTGTTTTACTATTGGTTACATTATTTTTCAAATACTTCATCAAATTATTTGAACCAAAAAACGTGCTACTGTCCCTTTAAGTCACAATACTGCAGGTTACACAAAGCTTTACTGCTAGTTGAACAGAATATTTAACAGTTCAGCTTCATTTGTTCCTACCTTCCTTCTAATTTTTTAATTCAAAATAAGATAGGAAGAAAATCACCATCAACAAATGTTTTCTTTGTATAGAGTATATATGAACATTGTTTCATTGTAACATGTCTTGAAATCTTACAAACTCGTTTCTCTCTTATTTCGATATAGACTTTGTTGGTCATGTCACTGCATCCTTCAGTGGATCCAGATATAAACCTTATGACTCCCAACACATCCAACATATATTTCTAAAGTTCTTTTTTTAATTTCAGAGCTCATATGCTAGTCTAGTCATGATTTTGCTCATGATTGTAATTGCAAGCGCTGTCTAACAGAGTGGAACCAGCTTAGCATGCATCGGTGGTGTCTTTAATTGGACAGAGTAAATGAACTGTGACAGAGGTACAACAATATTGATTCTACTAACATAGGTTAAAATATAGAAATATAGTTAGAGTGTCATATTACGTTAGTTAATGTAGATATGAAAAAATATATATACATTCAAAATATCAATATCTAATAGGTATATGATCATAAGATTCCCATTCTGGAAACAACAGAGGTGAAGTGAGGTGAATTGTGGTTTAATGCCGCTTTCAAGAGTATTTCACTTACATCACGGCTGCTAGTATTATGGCAGGGAGAAAGCCTGTGTGGTTATGCATTGCGGTGAAACCTGCGAGCATCGGCTGGAACTAGCGAACCATGGGTGGTACTACACTGAAATTCAGTGTAGCATTGCACCCAAACTTACTGCGGCAGACAAAATTGCCGTGCCCCTGGCAGGATTCGAACCCCGGATCTCTTGATCCGAAGCTGAACGCGCTAACCACTGCGCTATCCGCCCCCCTGGAAACAACAGAAATATCTCTCTCCAAATTAAATTTATTTTAAATCAGGGCAGTCACTCATGGTACTTACAGCTGAAAATACATGGTTCAGGATTAAAAAAATACCTTGAAAAAACCTTGATACCCTGATGAAAATATTAAAGCACAAAATGGTGGCCCACAACAAGTTTATAGTGCTTTGACCCCAGATAAGAAAGTACAGCGAGGAAAACAAGCTGGGTGTACAGACATGCACACTGATAGTACACACCGTCCAGATAGCGGACAGATAGCACACGAATACTTCCTCTTCTCATAATAACATACTTTTTTTCATGGAGCTTTCATTTTTTTATTATCCCTTTAAAGGGGCAGTAGAACGTTCTTTGCTAAATTTACTTTTTTCAAATTTCCTATTTATAATGATAGTTTGTGCCATTTAAATGTACTATAGAGGGTAAAACATCCTATAACAAAAATCAAATATCCGTAGTAGTGATAACGGTGTTGCGTATAAAGCAAAAATTGTATGGCGGCCATTTTATTGTGAACACATTTTATTATTTCGAATGACAAAAAAGATCCCAATGGCTTTACTGAGCCATGTACACTAATTTTTAACTTGATTTTCTGAAGAGAGAAGGGTGTTTTACGATTGGTGAAATTATTTTTCAAATACATTTCATTGACTTATTTGTGCAAAAAAATATGCTACTGCACCTTTAAAGTGGAATGATAACATTGTCTTATATTGAACATTATGGCTTTAACATCATACACGTCTTTGAAAAAAAAGGAACTGTGAATATTGGTGTTTAACATTAAGCTTTAAAAAATTAAAGCCATTTTTAGCATCTCTATTATTACCATTACTATCCTACCCTTCACTTATTGGACTTGAGAGGCAGTGTATTTTAGGTTGTCTAACTTGTACACAATTTTTAAATATAGCAAATAATAATGATAATAAATATAATATCTTTAAATAGTTCTTTACCAAACCCAAAATAATTATTTTTATATTCTTTACTAAATAACATATGCTATCAATTTACAGATATCATCACATTATCCGACATTGTTTTCGTCTAATGCAATACAATGTCCATACACACTTGTCACTTATTGCTAACATGTGTTATACTGATCATGTCCTGACATATACACAAGTGTGCTAATTCACCAGATAATTACATGTAACGAGTTCTAAGTGTTGTATAGCTCATTATCAGTCTTCTACAATTGGACTCTGGGAAAATACAAGAGTGTGTAATTGTAAACGCTTGAATGAAAAATTTACAATTTGAATCATTGTCTTACGGGACACATAACAAATGTAAAGTGGACAAGTTAAATGTAGTGTTACTCATAAATGGAAACCTAAAGTGTTAAGACATTTTCTTGGTAATTTTGTAAATTTGGTAACCGCTAATAAAGTCATGATTAAACATGCTCATTTTCTGTATTGATAATTTTTATTTCATTGGCTATTTAAACGTGTCTCTTTAACTGTTTGTAAGACAGTAAACACATCTTTTTATAAATGTTCCAATCATGACTTCCTCACTGAACAATAACTTCTTAGTCTTCCAACAAACTGCTAACTATTTTTACATTTATAATTGACCCAAAAAGATGACATACATTGTACAGTTTTTGGCATATAACTATCAATATAAATGTAAATCAATCGGGAAATATCAGAATCGGTATAATAAAACCCTTATTTCATTACCCTATATTTTATATTTACATTATATTGTTGCAAATTTAGCACCTCAATCGAGTTCGTGAACAGGCAGATAAGACCATGATCATATCATTATAATAGAATGCTTCCATCAAGAATAAAATGGTTAAAGTTGACTTAAAAGTACATTAAAAAAACCACACGAAATAAATTCACGTATAATTATCAAACCGCTACATGCCATAGTTACCAACGTATATTTCAATTTGACCGAGGTTAGAAACTAACCCACAACGACACAAGATTGTGTTGGTTCACTTCCGTGTTCGGTCACGCAATGCGAACAACCTAATACACATTTCTACATTTTACAAGGACACAATTTACCTTTATGAACGTTTCAATTCAGACAGTTGACGAATGATCGCCAAAAAACGGCCGATTTACCTGTAGAAACACCTGAAACATGGACCTTAAATCACAATTATCACTGACACTCGTTGTTGTAAAACGTGCAAGTTGGCCACGATCGATTCGACTCGACTCACGCCGCAGTCTCGCGTCGAGACACTTCAATCATATAATCAAAACAGCAAGACAGACTTGTTATAATATAAATGAATATTTCCAAACCTGTATACAACTGTTGTTTACACCAACTGGTAAGGCTTATATCATCTATATTTAGCGATCCATGAAAAGCAATCCAAAATCTTCGGCCATTTGGAGGACAACTTGTAATTCACTTCCGGGTCAACAGCTGGTCAACCACTTTCCAAATATGGTATTACCGACGTCGACAGGTGAGGAAGTAAAAAGTAACGTTTGTATAGGATTGAAAATAAGTCACTGGAGTATCTCTTTTTATCAATTATTTAGATACTTATCTATTTTCAGTATATATTTCTAATCGATTTTGTTAACTCTCATTGCTACGTGAAGGTTATTTTTAGACACGTAAACAAACCCACGTGCGCGAACTTTTCTGTTCTGTCATCTAACATTTCATTCATAGATGGGTTTCTGGTTTTAACATATTTACTTTATATATCATTGATTTAAACATCAGTCGAAAATCTATAATTTATTTCCTTCAGAACAGATTGCTTTGCTGTATGTTGTCCGGCAGAGTGAACTGCCGTGACCTCAAAAAGGTCAAGGCAACACCGTGCAGTTGTCGTCTGCTACACATTTCTGAAATCTTTTCAGTTCTCAGTCGGCACTCGGCAGGTAACATCGAGATGTACAGTTTATGTTCAGTGGAAAATAGACTACTTTTTCATTTGGATTTTCAGGTATTTTAAGAATTATTTACATCCTATTTACATTGACTGATTATTTTAGGCCTACAAGATTTCGTGAAATGTACTGTACTGTACTGTACTGCAATACATTTGTTTTATCCGACAGTGTCTGTCTAATGTGACATTCTTGACAGTCTTGATGATCATTGATCAAACTGGAAACATATCCTCATATATGTTAGGTCTAAACTCATTTGTATGACATAGAAGTGTGTGTATGCAATTTATTTCAATATAGGAGCATCCATATATTATCGGGGATATTTGGAATTTAATTGAGTATTATTATGAATAAATGACAAAATCATCAGAAACTAGGCCTAAACAAACTTTTATTTCATTGATATCATGTTTAGGGTTGATATTTGTAAAACTGTAAGAAAATGTTTACATCACAAATCGTCTTGCCTGAGTTTTAATTAGACATCTAATGGGAAGACATTTTTTAAATTAGAGGTAGGCCTACCGGTAATATTCATGGAGCCTGAACACTAATCTACACCCAAAAGTTCTTCCCCACTCTGGCATTCTCCATACTGTAGACTTACATGTTAATTAACCGTTGCAAGAATAATTTTCATAATTAAACTGTATGTAAAATGGTTATCAAATATATACTTTGCAGTAAGTTATCTAGTCTATGAAGTTACAGTCTTTGGTGGATCCAGAAATTTTGAAAGGTTGGCAGGGTTCACACGGGGTTCCGCCACTGGTTCCAGTATCATTGACACAAGCAGTTGTATTATTAAACTGTCTTTTCTTCTATGTTGATTATTATTTTTTAAATTCTATTGGTTTTTTTTTGTAATATGGATGACATTGTGCTCCTTTATCCTGGGCTAGAAATTAACACTAGTCCTTCGGCCCGAGATTAGTAAAAATTACACCAGGCTAGTAAATGACCTTCTACTAGCCCTGTGGGCCTTTTAAAATTTCTGAATCATTATGAAATACTCAAAGTATGAGCAGAGATTCTTGTTTTTATCAGCAACAATGGTATCAGATGTGAATGATTGAAGTAGGGAAAATATTTGCCATTGTAGTTCAAACATAACATTTTATAAATAATTGTTAGATTACTGGGAGATACGGGCAAGTGATACTTGTGGGCTAGTAGAAATCAAAACAACTAGCCCTGCAGGCTACTATATGTTTTAAGTTAGTTTCTACCCCTGCATGATATTGCTTTACCAATCATACTCTAGCGCTGTGTATGAGTGTACAGTGTATGAATCTGAACATTTTGCAACAAAGCTGTTTTTAGGAGAGATGTACCCAGAAATCGAACTGGCTTACAGCAACATTTGTAGGCTTCTCAGTCAAAGTTGCCATTGAATTGATCAAAACTGCTGTGATGTCTGGTTTTGAAGTTTCAGTAGGTACTGTATTTTTGAAAATGACTTTAAGTGAGGAAAAACCTTATTTGATATTATTTCTGAATTTGTTTGTTTATTCAAATGAGCACACATTACAGTTTTAGCAATAAGATTTTTATGTAAGTGAAAAACCCTGTTAAATATGCAAAACTATAATAAGAATGCTGTTTGTTTAAGTGCTTAATTTCATTATGTTTCTCCAAACATTGTCATCCAATTATAAATAAAGACTTGATATATAAGTCACTGATTATTGTTTAAAATATCTGAAACTATTATTCATTTAAAGCACATGCTTTATTACACTAAATCAGTATTTTTATATATTGTTATTGATGCCAATACTTTAAATCATTCATTACTAACATTTATTCTTAATTTATAGGTGAAAGACATTTAAGATATATAAGACAAACTTTATATTTTAAAGAAATTAACACATTTTTAAATACAGTGATAAATTTACAAATATGACAAGCAGAGTCCCTGGGACTCACAACTACAAGCTCAAGTGAGTCTCAGCAGATATAATTAAGTGAGTCCCTCAATAAGTAAGCAGATACAACATAAAAACCCTTAAATTTTCACGAGTCCTTTCCAAATTTTATGAGTATTTGAAGCAGGACTCGGGGTATAAAGTTTATCACTGAAATACATTATTTCCTTATACCATGCCTCCTTAAAACATTGAAAACAAAGAATTTGAGTGTATGTGATTCAATGATTTAGATATTAATGGCAGTAGGAAAATGAAACAACACTTCTGCACATACATTTTTATAATAACTTAATAAAATAATTGGACTAGGTTAACATAATATATTGTTCATCATTGTGAATTTCAGTAGTTCTTTTGAATTGAAAAACAAAATCTTTTAACAAGAATATTATACTTTCGATTCAATTATCTGTCAAACAAATAGGAATCAAGTATTTTCTTTCAATTTCAGATATAAAAGGATCAAGGGAATGAATAGTTTTCATAAATATGTACAAGAAAAGTAACTGAGTATGAATATGAGTGAGTCAGATCCAGCTAAGCTTGATGATGTTGGAGAGGCTGAAAACATTGATCCATTATCAAAGAGAGATGAGAAGGATTCTCAAGAAGAATGCATTCATCCTAATGATGAAAAGATAATGGGTGAACATGAAAATCAAGAGGCTCCATGCAGTGACATTCAAGAAAGATGGGATCAAGAGAAGAATGGTATTTCTTTATTTTCTTATGTGCCTTACAATTCGCCGCAAGATGGCTTCGGTGACATTTTACCAGATCGTGACTCCTTTGAAAGTAACTCGGTGCTTGATGAAGTTTCAAAGACTCTGACTAATTTGTATTGTGACAATAATAACACTGATGTTGGAGGTTCACAGACAAGATGTGAAACAAATGATGTATCCTTGCAGTCTACCAAAAATACCCCCTCAGATCACAGTGATATTGAGGATGATCAGTGCATGAGGAAGTTGTCACAAAGCTTGTCACAGTGTGAAATATCAGGGATAGACAGTAATGGCAAGCTAAATATAGACTGTTCACAGCACTGTAAATCAAGTCAACAGATCAAGTTTGCTTGTGAACTAAAGCTTATGCCTTCAGTTCTTCAAGATATCACAACTGACACTTCTGATATTTGTTCATCTTCTTGTCAATTTGAGAAAATATCTAAATGCAATCAAGATCAAATTATCAGTACAGCACTGGTTCAACAATCAATCGATAGTTTGGAGGAATCTTCAGATCTGCTGAGTAAATCATCTTTAGAGGAATATGAATCTATTAGTGAATGTGCAACCAATGAACATAATGAACATAATGTTATCAAAATCTGTAGATCGGATTCTACTCTTCAGACAGCATCTGTTGAATCCAATACTCCCCTCACCTATCTGACAAACATTCCAATAAAGGAGGATTATGTTGAAATGGAAAACTTGGCCGAGGACGGGATAACTAGTTTTAAAAGTCATGAATTTGACAAAGAAACGATTGCAGATGTTGAGATAGTCATGGAAACTTTGGTGGAGAATTGCTGCATAGTGCCTATAGAACATGATGAAAATGCAAACAATTACATCAATCAATATAGTGCTGATCAGAGTGCTTCTGAAGAGAACAGATTGGATATGAGAGTGGAAAATGAGAGTTGCTTGTACTCTGAACATACATCACTTGCCGAAGATCTGAATGCAGGTTCAGGCCATACAAACTCCGGCCCAATCAATGAAGCCAATATTGATGTGATGGAGATTGGAGAACCATCCCCAGATTGCCAAGTTCCTCTAGCATTGCCATGTCACGATTACTACCAGCAGGAAATTGGAAAGTCGCATGAAAATGTTGCTGCATTAGCTGAGTATTCTTCCCAAAATGACATATGTGAAGATGACCGATATATTCAGACATCGCCCAAGACTCAAGACTCCAAGAGTGAATTTAGTCAGGTGGGTAAAGAACCACAGGAGGAGGCAATGTGTGATAGCCAAACATGCTCACAGAAATCTGTTACATCAAACATAACATGTGAGAAACAAGCAAATGTTCATGTTGAGTGGAACATGAATGAAGCTCCTAGAGGCGACTTTATCTCATCAGAAAATACTGACTTGATGACAAACCGAAATGGGAATAATAATTTTCAAATTGAAGTATCTGAAATCCCAGTACCTGAAACTGCCACATCAAACACAATCGTGTCTGCATCAAATATGCAACATGATTTGCAAATGATTAAAGTGGAGACTATGAAAAAAGAAGGCAACTTCACAACAAATCTTTCAAAGGAAGAACATTTAGAGCTTACTAGATTAGAAGCTTTCAACAGTGAATGCAAAGCACAAGTAGAAAGAGTGAGTGCAATAGCTTCATTGAATCACCATAATCAGTTTGAAGTTTTTCATAAGGAGAATGTTCATGTCATTGAAGAGAATGAGCATGAAAAGGATATATTGGTTTCTCCAACTAATGATGACATATCACATTCCATTTCTTTGCAAGCACTTGATCAGGAAACAAGAGAGAAGGTATTGACAATGCACAGCATGATAAATGAAAACATAATGGATATCAATGACAACGAGGCGCTAGACCTTTCATTGGAAAAAGTTTCAGTGTCAAAATGTGTTACTCAAGAAGACAACACTCCCACAGAAAATTTAGAAAATGATATGGGAATTGTGCCAAACATTCCAATTTCACAAAGTGGGCTTTCGTCAGACAAGAGTTCCTATTCAAGTACTCATAACACAGACTGTTTGAATTATCAGCCTACAAAAACAGCTTCATCTGTTCAGCCGAACATCGAGAGATATACCAGCAATGATCAGAAACTTTTAGAGGGAAGTATCTGCAGTAATCAGTTTGAAGACTGTCAGATCATGGGCACTCAGCAGTTCACTGCAGCACTTTCACAGGTGAATATAGGAGAGTACTTGGGAGTAAACTGTGAAACAAGTCACAAGTCCTTCCGCACCTCAGATGAAGCCTGCATTGTCCCAGAACTTGAAGATGATCATACAGTACCTAGAAATGAGTTCCACTCAGAGTATGACGATGTTACAATGTATGAAAGTGATGTATCATTCAAATTGAAAGGTAAGACTTTTATAAATTTTAAAACTTAAAATTTTAAATACTCTAGACTATTTGTACATCATAGTGATATAATCTTAAATGCACTGATATTATTACTGTAGTGTGAATTGAAAACCGATATTTGTAATTGTAAAGGAATGCATGGTGTTTCTATACATGAAAATTTTCATCTAACAGATATATATATATATATATATATACTGTAACTCTTTGCAAATTGTATATTATGAATCATCTTCCCACGACATATGCATACTTCCCCTTGTCATGATTATGGCATCCACGTTTCTAGAAAACCTGTTCTTCAACACCATGCATTCATTAACCTGTGAAAGCAAAGGCTCAGACCTTCAAACCTGACAAATGAAAATGAATTCTGCAGCCCGTAATTGTTTTTGTTTAATGCCAATATTTCACTATTGTTCATGAATGTAGAATTATCAGAAACAATTTTGCACATGTCACATGATAAATTTCAGATATACCCGGTAGCATTTATTTAAAAAAAAATTTAATGTTGTGTTTTGTTTAAGTTTTACTTTTTAAAATCCTGAGGCGAGTATAGAGGTTAAGTCAATTAAAATATGATAACTAGTGTCACATTTGGTTGGATTATATGGATGTTGTGGAGTGTGGAGTCGGTGGACAGGTATTTGTAGGTAATGTGACTCGCAGCGATAGTGCGATATTTGTATAGACTCAAATCACGATTTGTTATGACTGTGGGAACAATCTTTGGCCGAGTTCAGAAATCCATTAAGACTATTGTTTTGTTGAGGTTAAGTTTGACCAGTTAGCTATAAACCAACATATTTTTCAATCAACAGTTATTTTATTTAATCAAATTTTGATAGCTTGAAAACATTAATCAGAATGTATAACCCAACAGTTTGAACATAATCAAATCCAAAAGGCTGAAATTATTACCATAAATGTTAATTGATAAATACTGATTTTTATATATAACTGATTTCAGACAAGGTACCTGGAACAGTGGAATGTGTAGCAGAACAGGCTCCGTGTTTCAAATGGAAATATGCTCCATCTCTCAACCTGGACGAGCTGCCTGCAACTGATGCCAGGAATAGTGGTATGTTACACGAAACATTTCATTTAGCTCAACTTTCTTTGTTGTTTCATTTATACAGCCCACTTGCTACTTAAAGCCACCTGTTTACTGGAACGTTTAAAAACTCCAGACAGAAAAGCAAGTCGGTTAAGAATTTTCTTGTTTATTATTCCTGATTTGTTGATTTTATATATATATATATCTAAAATCATCAAATCAAGAAAGGTAGTTCTGTGTTGATTAACCACAATATTTTAATCGATCAATGCCCAATGAAAATCTAAATAACTTTCTAGCAGTAAAATTTCAAAACAAGAATTGGATTGCTTTTTATCCCACCGGTATGTAATACCGTGGGATATAGTCATCACCCCGGCCGTCTGTCCGTCCGTCCGTCCGTAATCATTTCGTTTCCAGAGCAGAACTTGAAAACCGTTCATGATATCTTTCTGAAACTTTCCATGTGTATTACCCACCAACTGAAGTGGTGCCTTTTGATATTTTCAGATTTCTGAAATTTTTATTTTTTTTTGTTTCCATAGAAACTTGTTCAATTTGGACTTTGTCAGAGACAGGTTTGTGTCCGGAGCACAGCTCAAAAACCGTTCATCATATCTTCCTGAAACTTTGCATGTGTATTACCCACTAACTGAAGTGGTGCCTTTTCATATTTTCAGATTTCTGAAATTTTTCTTTTTTTTTGTTTCCATAGAAACTTGTTCAATTTGGACTTTGTCAGAGACAGGTTCGTTTCCGGAGCACAGCTCCAAAACCGTTCATCATATCTTCCTGAAACTTTGCATGTGTATTACCCACTAACTGAAGTGGTGCCTTTTCATATTTTCAGATTTCTGAAATTTTTCTTTTTTTTTCGTTTCCATAGAAACTTGTTCAATTTGGACTTTGTTCAGAGACAGGATGTGTTTTACAAATTTTGTGGAACCGGTGGGATATGTCATCTTCTGATGACTCTTGTATGACAATTTCAGCCCCATAAAACATACTTACACACTAAAGCCAATGCACAGAATGTACAATTATCCTTTATTAGATATCTCTCTATATATAATCACATCTTTCATCCATCAGTGTCAAAACTTGAATTGATTGAATGACCAAAGTTGTCTCCCTTGTTCCACAAGACTTCAAATATATTGAACGTTTCATTACCAGATGAAGATAGCTTGACGACTGTCCTCCCCCTTAAAACCTGCACAAGACCCATCAGGGTTGGTCTCTCCAAGAAGTACAGAGCTAAACCACTGCACAAGACTAAACGGTTGTGAACTGTTAGAGGTTAACAACATGTTCAGTAAACTTTCATATCCAGTATGTTCATTTCCGTCATCAATTGTATGTTCTCATATAAATACATTTGTGTGGATTCATTGCAAATCGTTTTATATCATTATCATATTTACACTAATTGATTTTATACACAAGAAACATTAAGAAAAATCCATAAAAAAATATTGGCTTTTTGCACCATATTTAATTATATATATATATTTTTTTATAAGTACAATGATCAACCTTTTAGTGATTTATTAGACTATACTTAATGTAAGTATTTGTTGTTTTAATCATTCATACATGAGGTTTCATGTATGACATGAAATCAAAAAGCATTCATTAACATTCATTTCAATTGCAGATGTTAAGAATGGTCTTTGAATTTGATTGATTACAATACATACTCTCAAACAGTGTATGTTCAGGATCTGATATAATGGCTATACTTATGCTGTGTTAAAATTGAATTCTTATCATTTCAGCTTACAAATTTTAACATTCCCATTCTTTCAGATCCTTTCATGACATAGCGTTTACCAACTTTCAATGTAGGGCCAAACCCATATTGCTTGTCAAGATTACTAGCTAGCTCACTTTCTGTATTGTTGTTTCTAAAGTCTATTCCTTGCATTAGCCCGAGGGTTCAAATGTTACTACAAACCACTTTGTAAAACTAAACCACTTATATTGCAGCTGACAACAGTGAAGTTATGATGAATAAACATATATTTGTACGGGCACATGCTAGGGCTTTCAATACTTTGGGCCTTCAATACTTCAAATTATATTTTATATTGTTCATTGACATTAGATTGAACTTTAAAAGAAATGTGTAAGACATTTATTTGTTGACACAAGTTTGAACATTTAAATAATAAGTATTCTATGAATTTCTATCGATATGAAATTAAAGTGTTTTATATACCTTTGGATTTTCAAGGTGAGCAACACTTTACATCCAGCTTGAAATACATATGTATGAATGCCTGGTAATTTGCCTAAGCAGTGTTCATTCATTACCCAGTTGATCATGTTTTCCCAACATAACTAAATCAAGGAAACATGCATTGCTGTCATGTTTAGTACAATTTATTAAGGATATTGCTAATAAACATACTGCAGTCAAGCCAAGAAAGACATTCAAGGGGTGACAAAAATAAGGCAGAAAAGGTCTAATTTGTCTAACATTTGCTTGCAGTCAATCTGTCCCTGTAATTTGTAACTTGATCATCTCTAAATTTCAATCCTTATAATAAATCAATGAAATAATACAATTTTCCATATATAAAAAAACATTGTTCTAATAAAGATTTAGTTTTGATATTGTTGCACTTTTGAAAAAGGATGACACTGTCTAAGTTGAATGAAACAATAAATATAAATGCTCACTTCATCATATTCAGATTAACCATTTATGCATATATAAATCAGTACATGCAAACTGAGATGATTCAGGTGTGCTGATTTTCATTTGAAGATTCCGTAATAGAAATCCAATTGAATTGTTAGTCTGATTAAAATTGACCGTTTTCCGAGGAAGAAGAGTTGCAAAATAGTGCATCTACCGAAATACAAACTCATATCATTGGGAGGTTTCCTCGTCTGATAACAGCCCGTAGCCATGCATGTCCTAATGCTATTCAGGTAGCCAATAAGAGAACATCCAACAAAAGCTTTCAGTAAGAGAATCTAGGGGCATGTAACTCCCAACAGCCATACTTTCATCAGTTTCCGTAATGCTTTCACTGTTAAAACCATGATTGGTCAGCTATGTGACTGGTTTCTCAGACCTTTTGAGGAGGAATCTACAGAACCTGTTTGTATCTCGTAGATGCATTATTTTGCAAATTATATTTCCAGAACAAAGTCGATTTTTAATCAGACTGGGTGAATTGTCACTGTTGGCATTTGATAAATTGTCTGTTGAACGAATTGACCTGAACACAGCAGAAACTAGTGATCTTGATCAACGCATGGTTTTGTCTTACTCAGAAAGATGAGTACCGTATTCTCTTGGGTATAAGACCATACTTGAGCCTTAGACCACCCCCACTATTCAGGGCTTGTACTGGTTGGGGTTATTCTCAGGTTAAACTGGTTATAGCCCACCCCCAACTTTGCCAGATGTTCCATGGTCATACATTACATAAATCTATAATATTATTTTAAGTTAAGGGAAAAAAACCCTACATAAAACCTATTCTAACTGTCTGACAGTCTCCGGTTAAAGTTTCATCTGAGTTGGGGTCTCTCCTGTCTAAAAGCCCACCCCCATGTTTTCAAGATGTTTGTTTGCCTGGCCCCCCCTGGTCTTATACCCGAGGGAATACGGTATGTGAGATATGCAGTGTACTGTATTCTAATAATTTTTATTGCTTTGTGAAATGAAATGTTATTGAGATTATTGTACTTATTTCCTGCAAGTGGTCGAGTCCGTCTTCCATCTTCAGGTGCTCATCCTAGCCTCAACTGTGATAGTATTCAGTGTTCATGTTAGCATTTACATGTTCTTGTTAACTGTTGGTTTCAATGTTACAAATTAAATATATTAGACTTATTTATCTACCGTAGTTTGTGTGAAATTGTTTACTTATTGACTTACCTATCTTCACAAGTATTGCAGGGTTCAACCCAATGCACCAAGTCAAGTACCAATTGTCAGGACCCAATGTTCACTGTCTGTATATCCATTATTGTTCACTTCTCTTGTAAAAAGTGTAATAAAAAATGTTATGTTAAATTTGTTCTACGGCTTTGATAAATTTGATAATTCAATTTTTCTCATTCTTTAAAACAAATTTTCATCACCATATGTATTATCTGAATGAATTAGAATATCAATTTGGTGGTTTACACGGTCTAAAGATAATTTAGCGATTCCTTGCAACATGAATGGCACCTGTTGTACAAAACTTGATATTTTTTATATAGTAATCATTTGAAATTGAAATCAAGCATTTTATCAAACATTAAGTTCTGTATTTGGATATTGTAAATTTTACTTATAATTCACCAAAGGAATTCCCTTAACATTAATGTTTGATAATGTCAGAACTAACTGTGTTTTTTTGTGATGAAACTCAAACAGCATTCTTTATAGTAGGTCACTCTAAAATCTTAGGATGGTTAAATAAAGTCTTCAGCTATTTGATAAACATTGTTGAAGGTGGAAAAACATTGATAAATAACTGCTTCCAGTTGTCTTTATAAAAGTATGCCATCAGAGTGGTGAGGAATTGGAATTATTTTTCATGTTATCTGACCCATTTTATTGAATTTACTGTGCATTACCACAGGTTGTTGACAGTTCATTATATTAATCATATTTATCATATTTCTACATAATTCAAAATATCGTAATACACATTGCAAATATTTGTTTGATGGCAAACCCCCTCTTTTTATTTATCAAAGTTAGAGAGCAGGGTATATATTGTTGCTTTGGCACAAGTATAATAACTATTGTATTATATTAATGCCACAATTATAATGTAATTCATTTCTAAAGTCTAAAGGCAATGTCAAAGAAGAAGCATGACACTGCAGGGGTAGAAACTAATCTGAAATGGTCACTAGCCTTTTAGGCTAATAGCTTTCAGATCTTACAAGCCCAGCCAACATTCTTCTAGCCCAGTAACAAACAGACGTAGAAAACAGATGATTAATGAATGATTTACTTTATTGCTAATTCAGAAAACTCACTTCATTTCACTTCAACATTATTATATTCCCATTTACTTGTATTGACTAGAATTAATTCTCAAAGAGGGACAGTCAGGGGTCAAATTAACCTTTTCAATGCAGTAGCATTTCTAAAAATACTAGTCAAGACTTATTCCAGCTAGTCAAATACATCTCTATGATAATTTCACCTCAAATTTTAACTAGTCTTTCGGACTACCAGTTTTTACACTATACTAGCCCAGCTTCTTTTTCACTAGACATGGGCTATCGGGCTAGTGCTAATTTCTATCCCTGCACTGTTATCATTGCATTGGTCACGTCATGACACAATGACACAATCATTTATTGCCTGGAGGCATTGTATGAACACTTATTCTTCAATAAGTTTTCCCTCATAGGTACTGTAATAATATTAGATAAGCCATCATTATTTCATTATGCTATTGTATATATTATCACTTTGATTAAGTGCACAGGACCTTTTTCACTCAAATTTCTACACCCGCAACAACCGACCCTTGTGTCCTTTACACCACACATCAAAAATAATCAAATTTGTATCCTGCCTAGACTTGTCAATTTGACCTGTTATTGTGTAATATGATGTGTAAATAAACTTTCTTCCTGAAGTCTTTCTCTGCCTTTTATGTCTATATTTATCTGACATTTTGTTTGCAAAATTGTTTTTAATTATAACAGGTATAAGACAATATTATGAATGGAGGTTCTTCTTTATTGTGCAACGAATATTTTTTGACTTTCAGCGCCCTTAATTGGTAAAATAAGCAGTAATTTTTCAAAAGGTTCTGAGTTACTCCAAGTGACATGAATCTTTGCCTAACCATTTTGAGTACTAGGGATCACTTTTTAAGATTTACATTTTCAACCAAAACCTCGGGAGAGTATTATATCTGTTATATAAAGCGAAGGAAAAGACAACAAAGTTATCAAAATCGGTTATTAATCATGAAACATATTTCCTATGAAATGGCATAGCCATGCTGATGAAACATGAACACTTAACACAGCGCAAAAACGCAGCAGGGGACTGTTCGGCATTCGTGGAAAGCATGTGCATCTCAAGCACTACAAAGAGCACATCTCCCTTACTATAGATAGAGTTATTAAATGTTGCCTTGCCAGGTCCTTCTTGGTCCCGTGGTAAGGATGCACATTCGAATCCCATCAAGTGTGAAATTTGAACTTAGAATAGTTTATGATTTGTTCTGTGTTTGAAATTAAAACCTCAAATGAGCTTATTCCGGAATTTACAATCCACTTTAAAGTCTATTTTCAGGGTCAGGGATATTCTATAGAACTTCCCAGGTATATTCTATGGAATGTCCCAGGGTATTATATAGAATGCATCTGGGATATTCTGTATGGCCTCGAAAGGGGGTTTACCTGATAAAATAACCCTAAAAAATGACACAAATATGACACCTGAGGTTTATATGTAGTTTTTATATTCAACCATGAAGAAATTGCCATCCATGATTATGTAATATTGTACTGTACTTGGATGTAATCTTAAAAATGCCTCCAGTGAATCATAATATCAACAGTTATAAGATCTTTTGAGTATTTTATGACTGCTTCACTTGTTCATGACCAGTAACTCATCATTCCGACACTTGCGTCATTAGACGAACTTCCTCTTTTCATTTCCTTTTAGTTTTGACAAGTGTCTAATAAACTTCCTTCCTCAGGGTTTTCAGTCTCCCGTAATCACTTATAGATGTATCATCTGATTATAGCTTTGCTGCATTTGTTATTCTGACTTCTTGTAAAATACATTTATGAATAATGATCAAAAGTAAAACAAAGTCATACATTTGTCTGGCATTTTATTCAGTCAAACATTGTATAGTTATCATAGCTTTTCTGATACAGTAACATCTCAAATAATACAGTAATCAATGGGAACATAATTAGAAATTAAATCAAGACGGTCGCATATTTTGTCACATTCTTAATTTTCAAACTAGATGTCATAATGAAACTCATTGAAGCATAACGTTATGCAATTTATTGTAAAGTTCAACACAATCATTGAATGCAATGCAAATTCACTGTCAGTTGAAGTATGGAGTGAGTGAATTCGGATGAAGAGAGTTGTTCCCCTTGAATCAGTAGATTCTAGATAGTGGTCCCGTCAGATGATTACCCAACAATGACACCAACATGTAGGCATTGCTGATATTTTGCAGGTGATTGTAATATATTACAGGGACAATCCATCAATTAATTAATCTTTTTCTTACATGTGCATTCCTTTTAATTGCAATACTCGTCAAAAGTTTATATATCATTTTATTCTTTGACATTTACATATTATATTAGTTTAACATTTTGGAAACATTATCACTTTAATCAGCAAATATCTAGACTGATTGCAATGTTGTAAAGTTTATGTACCATGTTGCATTATTAACTGGCGATTACTCTGAAAGTTCCTTCAGTCCTAGAAATTGCACCTTTTGTCAGTACTCCATATTTTACATATTCAAAAACTTCAATTTTAGTAGAAACCTTTATTCAGGGAGTTTTGTTTAAACAAAGTTTATAATTGTCACATCAAAACATGAATATTTGCTTGCATAGGACATCAATATTCAGTAATTCTTAATGCATAACAATTGTGATCTTAGATATGTGAACATGGTTTTCTTGATATGTTGCTTTCAAATGTCTTTGGTATTTAGTTTAACATAGCATACAGTTACATTAAGATACTAAATAAATATTAGACAGACAAGGAATGTATTTCACGTGAAACATTTCAATTGTTATTTAAATTGAGTTTTAATTCGAAGAATACTGTTTACTGCATCATAAGTAACATGAATAAAAGTAGTTCCTGGGTATATTTTCACTGCAAAAGATTAATAAAAAGAGTAGAACTAAGAGTTAAGGGTTAAATCAGCAAGGATATTAAGTTATTAAAAATACTTTCCTCACTAAATTTCAAATTCACAAATAAATATGTTTTAAAAAACAAAGGTATCCAAGCCCAAACAAACATAGAAATACATTATTTTCAGATAAAACCATGGATACCTAAAATGCGAACAGTTTGCTCTTTTACAAATAATCTGCATGCATATTAACAGTATATAAGTCTGTGATAGCCTTGCTTATATGAACAATCAATAGTGTCGTTACAAATTATCAATACCATTATACCAGTAAACATAATTAGAGCCCCCTTCCTAATAATCACCCATATTAGAAAGTGATGGATGTAGAGCTTCCTCAAACGAAGCAACAACTGTACATCGTAACCCATGTGTGATGACATTGTGTCTTTTCTTGATCACACAGTCGATGTTGTAACATGTATGCTTTACACTGTAGCAAAGAAGCCATCTATGAAAGTTTATCCCAATAAACACCCCATATGAATACTTTTAAGCTTAAGTACTTGGCTTTTTAGTTACACACTTAGTGGGCACAAATTATTCATTATAGAAGTGAAAGTAATAAGGCCTTTTTAAAAAATAATTTCAAGTGATGAACATGTAAGAATTACATGCTTATTCAATTTGTATCAAATGTTGTGTCAAAATAGATATAATCACTAACCATTAGATTTGAGTTAAAATAACAAGACATTTGAAAATAATTATTTAACAACAGTAACAGGTTAACAATAAACTTCATATCATATATGAAATAGAGATCATGCATGCAGTGTCATAAAAATATTGACCCTTCTTCAGGTTTTCATCATGCACTTGCTATATAATAATAATACTGGCATTTCGTATCATTTAGTAATTATTAATGAAACTTAACAATATTTAACTAAAATGTAGCAATTTTGGCAAGTACACTTTCAGTTATTTACTTTCAGTTACAGTTACTTATTTCAGTACTTTACAAAGATTTAATGTTTCTTCCCAAAAGGTTAAAAGTCATGTTTACATCTTTTAACATTCATTTAAATCAATATTTGTAGAAAATATATAATATCCTATATTTAGATGAACTAAAAATCAATGACATTCACTGATATATTTCTTGTCTTGAAGCTAACTAACAATTTCCCACTGACCAAGTTCCTCTTTCCCTATTGCACGTTCATTAAGATATTACTGAATTAACACTTTGCCAAATCAATCCACAAAATTCCTTCGTACCACATTTTCTAGATGGCTTATGTGACAATACACACACAATTATAACCGGCTCTTGTACAATGCTGTATTGAAGAATATTGCATATACAATGGATTGAATTGAACGCAACAGGTGATTTTGATTGCATTGTAATGGAATACGAACCTAGATACATACTCTTGTTTACTAATGCACACACAGAGAACAAGACTGGAATTAAATATCAACACAGTGTGCTAAATAAACTATTTCAGGATCATTTGATTGCCCCCTTGATAGAAGAAATGACTCAACGATTTTTATTCGAATGCATCAAACTGAATGATTGAATTTTCTTGGCAAGATTATTTTATATATTTTTTATACTGTCTTTTTACACCTCAAGGGGGCCTTTTGCATGAGCAGTGGAGAAAAATATTAATTTTGCACAGTGTTGATAATAGTCTTATTTTTGAACCGATTAATTCAACCACACTTAGATTTTTTCCAGTACAACTAGGCAATGATTCCTGTCATAAATTAGGTTAACACATTGAAAGCACTTGTGGTGACTGCTGATATGCATAATACAGTCAGTCCATTATCACGATCACACACTTGTAGACTGGTCAAGCACTTGGTCAACACTTTGATAGGCGATATCGTCTTTCCTCTGACGTAACTGCACTGTTTGAGCGTCCTTCTGGACCAAGCTGAATATCTCTTTACATTGTTTCAAATTGGACATAAATAAACACAAATGAACATATCCATTCACATTAAACACAAATGTAACAGCTTTCATTTTTCATCACTTACGTTGAATTCAAACACATTTTCAGTCATAAATTATCAGCATTTTGGACCAAAATGTGATGTTCACAATACATTTTATATATAAAAACAAATTAAAAGCATTTTCATTTGCTTTTTTAGGTGAGCGAGTTATTCTTTAACGCTGTTTGGGCAATATTGCAGCCATTAACAGCTAAACTTTTTGGATGAAATCAAACACTCACTAATGTCAAATTCAATCTAAATGCAATAACATTGATAAAATGTATGCTTTATCTTGGTTGAAGCTCTGCTATGCATAAACTTGAATATAAATCTTAAGTCTTGCATTCATGAACATTTGTCACTTTGACAGCTTTAGTGGTTTTATCTTCTAATGATATGAAGTGATGTGTGACGATAAAGAAGGATGACAGCATGACACGACACACATCATACCTGGTATGACACGAGGATTAAAATAGTTATTATATCAAGGTTAGTCATGATTGACCTGGAAGGTTGGTTTTGGCCTTTTTGACACTGCACAACCATTTGATAATCCTTGCATTCCTCTCTACAACATTGCTATTGTGTTGAGATTTGTCTGCACCCTCTGTATCTGAGAGTCCCTTCTCACTACGAGAAATTCCACTGCATATACTTCGAGTATCCGGGGAGTCCAATGAACTCACACTCTCAAACATGTCAAACTCTTTCTTCCCTTGCACTTCCTGTCGCCGCAGCATGGGATCAAGAACATTCCGCTCTAATCCCATTTGATTGAAAAAGTTTTCCAAGTCGGCACTTGCCCGTGAATACCGAGAGCTATTATCTGATGCAACAGAGCTGTCCCTCACGTGCCGACAGTTCAAGTCAGAGTGTGATCTATGCACAGGTGTACAGGTATTCCCCTGCTGACCACCGTCCACTGTGACCACCATCTCACCTGTCCGGGCACTCTGAGAGGTGGACATGATCGGAGGCGGAGGCGGGGGCGGCGGACGGTTGGAGGCCATCTCTCCTAGGTTCTGACAGGACACACTCTGGTGCGGGTCTCTAGCAGTAGAAACAGGAGAGTTTACACTGGCCCTGGCATCAGGTCCTCGTGGCTTGGAGCCGGTTGGAGACCTGCTTATTTCACAGGTTCTCTCAGACATATTGATTTTCTCCTGAACTGCTTTAGTGGATTTGTGTTCTGTACGTCTGCATGCTAGATTCTGCTGCTGTGGCTGGGGTGCAGCAGTTCTGTCAACTGAGGCGACAACTTTGCCATCCACAGTGTCATCAGCGACGTCACTCCCGCTATCACTCGCCCAGCTGCTGATGTTGTACTCGGATTTCGACCTCTGGCGCTGGGTCGTGGTTACCGCACTGTCCAACCTGAAGCAACAGATGAAAAGTTAATCAATGTCAGTCAATAGAAATCAATTTAACAATCTGTTCCATTATCTGTGAGAGAGAACCAGTTCTATCTATAAAACTTTGTTTAATTGACATCAATATTTCATTCGGGTTCGAACTGAGGCAGGTAACTTCTATCATTCAGCCAAACTATATCAATACTGACACAAAGTCGTTTAATATCTCCCTTGATTATCTCGTCTAGAGTTCGATTCTCTTTTCCGCTGGAGCCACTGTTCAGTATTTACCCAGCGATGTCATTGTTCATTCTTGAGCACATGCCAAACTTATCTCAGAAAAGCCAATAAATGAGTTCCAGTACATGACCAATTCAAGCCAGAGACTCCTGCTAGTCATTTCATTACCATTACGCGATGATATGGGAGTCTCAACGATGCACACTGAGTTCTGCGTTAATTGAATGTGAACGGAGTAGTATGGCAGAGATCAATCTTGCACAAGACGTGGTTATAACATCACTTAGATCACTCATGCTCGTGATGGCATCGAATCAATAGGAAATTAACACCTTGTTTCTCTTTCAAACAAATTCATCTTTCTTCCTTCTTACAACAAAGACTTCCCTTCGTAAAGATCTGCTAAACACATAAAGTGTATTGCAATCGTAGGACCTATATAGGATTGAACCCTGTTGAATAATGCATGTAATATGAGTTCATAGCTTCATCTCTGAGTGATGTTATTCTGTACTAAAAGCAGAAAGAGTATCACTTTCGAGAGAATAAAAAAGGTTTGAATCAGCGTGGAGAATTCAATGTCGTGAAATCTTTAAGATACAGTTAAAAATAGCATGAGAAGAAAAAAAGAACAAGCGATAGTTCTTTGCCAAAGGATAATTTTTAAAAAAAATCTTAAAACAATGATTGAAATAAAGCTTTGGTTTCTTAAATGATTTAAGATAAATATGAAGGTTACCCCCAGAACAACATGAGTTACAGTTTTATAGTTCTCAAAGGAACAATAGCTATCATTTCGATATTCATTTTGGTCCAGACACAGGAAGTTCTTTATACTCTGGACACCTGTGGCCACTGTGCAGAATCTGTTAAGAAAAGTTTCTGCCTTTGATAGTTCTACTAACAGCATGAATTACTGAGGTAATCTTTAAACATTTATCGTATTGAACCCACGGTCTTCCTAGTGATAAGCAAACAGCCTAAGAGTCCACCAGCATCAAGAGAGATTCAAAATTACAAACTTCAGGATATAATTTAAAGAAGAATTGTAATAGGAACATATGTGACTTTAAAATGACAAGTCTGTCTCAATTTGCCATGTATAAATTATAAATTATGAATATTTCACTTATATCACGGCTGCTAGTATTACTGCAGGGAAAAAGCCTGCAACGCCATATGGCTATGCATTGCGGTGGGACCTCAGAGCATTGGTTGGAACTAACGTACCATGGGTGGTACTTTGCTGAAATTCAGTGTAGCATTGCACCAAAAACTTAACTGCATTGAGACATGTTTCTCCACATCAGATAAATTTTGCTGAGCCCCTGGTGGGATTCGAACCCCAGACCTCTTGATCCAAAGACGAACGCGCTAATCACTGCGCTATCCTGCTCACCAGCACAAATGAACAAGCACCCCGAATTTGGTCTCGGATACTGTTGTACTTATTGTTCTGTATGCTTTTGGTGCAAAAGGTTGCCCAGACTAATTAACTTGGCAGAATTTAAAAAAATTTCAAAGCAGGGGCTTTTCAAAATATTTCAGGAGAAAATTATTCAATAGAATTAGAAGATTGATCATGAGATATCTCATACTCACAGTTCAATTAATTATTGATTGTAACGCCTTAAAATATTTATTAAAGTCCTGCCTGTAAACAAAGCAACTGTGGTTTGATTTGTGAGTTTCATCATGCAATCTGATTGTGAGGTTGATTGCAATTAGTTCATCTTCATTATTATATCCAGTTAATTCTTTGAAAGACATTGCAAATTTATTAGATCAATCAATCTTATGAATATTTAAGGATGTTTATAAAAGCGATGATTAGATTTCTATACAACAAAATGTATGATCTTCGTCTTAAGGTTGATGAGTTTTGTTCTGAATAAGAGCTTTAGCAATCCAAATATAACTTGAATCTGAATTAGACTTGTTTCTCATGAGATCATGTTTCAAATCAGGGTGAAGTGAAGAGAAAAAAACAGACCAGATTCTCACCGAAATACTCCATAGATAGAAACGATTGATTTCATTCATAGGTTACCATGACATAACCTTTTACAAATTCCATCTTTTGTAATGCTTGTTGACTTTCTTTGGCACAACCTCAGACATAACAAGGTTAAACAATGGGTTGTGTTCGTGATGTGACGTTGTTTCCATCTATTTCCTGAAATTATCTACAGCTGATGCACTAAGGCACTAACACAGGTCTAAGTGCATATTAGTGAAATCGGTTTGCACGTAACCTTGGTAACGGAATGTTCGTGACCAAATCTTTATCCAGATAATAACATTGTTTCAGTTTTTGCAGTGGGAAATTGTGGACTGTCCTGTCTATTAAGTCTGGACATGGAAAAGACCCATCAATTGTTTTTGTCACATGACTAAATCAAACTCTTCATAGATAGACATAAATACCTATCTAATTCTCTTTACCAGAAATGACTTTGGAATGAAAATGATGAAATAAATTATATTAGTCTGAACTATCTTTTGAACCTCAAATAAATATTTCATGAAAGGTTATGTACTCCTTGCAACTATCTTGAGATTTCACAGATACAATGTAAGACAGTTGACATTTACAATATGGTTTTCAGAGAAATGATGAGGCAATGAGATTCAAGGTTAAATTCTACTTTCAAAAGAATTGAATTCATGTGGTGACTGGTCTCACCTCAGGAAGAAAGCTCACAACAATATCTTGATTATGCATTGAATTGAAACCTGTGTGTGGAGGCAGAAGACAGCAAATCATTAGACTTACAGTCAGACCTTGTTTATCCAACGATTTGGTTACAATTGAAAATGGTCCAAAGAGTGAGTCATGCGGTTAAGCAAATCATCATTTGCATAGAAATGCTTAGAGAAGATTTGAAATACTACCATGCGGCTGGCTAGGTGTCCGGACATACGGGGTCCTCGTGTGAACGAGGTCTGACTGTACTGCACTGAGGTACAGTGTAATGTTGTATCTTCACCTTCCTGCAAACCTCATCACAAATTCAAACCTGGACTTCTCGATCCAAAACCACTGGGCTATATCATATTGTTCATACACTGAAGTAGCAATGACATAAGAGTTAAATGGATTTACAACTTCTTCATTGCAATGAGATGCACTGTTTCAGCGTAGATACTAAGATCATTATCAAGCAAGTGATGACTACACTGACACCTCATCTCAAATTCTAAGAAAAAAGCTGAAAATCTATAGAACTTGCATGTTCTCACCTTACCAACTCCTAAAAAGGCTCTCAAAGAAGTAACCGAAGCAACATTTTATAATGAATTATGGTAACGAAATAATATTCTGCACAATGATAATCTGCAAGATCACAGCAAGACTCTCTAAACAAGAAGATAACAATTTTCAAATAAAGGTGAAGTATAACTGTTCATAAATCCATCGGAAAGACAGTCAGTATTTGTTCTTTTATGTCAGAATAAACTCAGCTAATTAGCTGCCTAATTAGATGATAGCCAATTTTCAAATAAAAATATTCCATGGGAAAATATTTGTAGGAAACAGAAACTAACTGTATTGTAAATAAGCTTGTGAAAATCGTCACTTACTGTCATTACAAATAATTGTTCATTTGACCGAGATTAAATCAGGTAGTTTATATCGATGCGTGAGCACAACATCGATGAAACTAATCGCTGCAGTTCTAACAATGACGTAAAACCGCTCCAACAACTCCGCGAAGACTATAGCTGCACCTCTGCAGATCGATATTATTCTCTTGACTGGCTTCGACCTGCTCGACTACATTCCCACCTCTTTAAATGAACATTTCCATCAATTTAACACTTTTCCACTGAGCTCGGAGCTCGCTGTTCTTGTTACATGAAACAAGAGTCAAATCTTCGAAATTGAAAAAGGTTAATCATTATGTAATGGTGCCAGATATTGCTGCTGTTTAAATGTCATTTCTATTTGATTGACAGGCATTTACTAACATTGTCAGGATAATGAACAAATATCATATAAGGAAGAACAATTTTAAAAAAAATATTTCTTTTAAGAAGATACTTCACTTTACTTGTTTCACGGATCGTTATTCTAAAATATAAAAATTGTTTCTCTTTATAGTAATCATTTAAACTAAATAAAAAATATCAAACATTTCTCGGACATGAACGCTTCACTTTTATTTGTGCACGTGACTGCTTTTTATTGTCATTTAAAAAAAAAAGAAATTAAGACTTTGCCGCAGCATTTTTGCTAAACCCAAAAATCATTTGTCCTCCTAATATATAGGTCTACAGAAACAGATGTGCTTCTTTTTTATATACTTTTACCATTTTCAAGTTATATTTTAATGGAAAAAATAAAATGTACTTCTCCCTCATCAATCATTATTTGCTCCAAAAAATAAAAATAAAATCCTACTGCCCTCGTAACTTTTGAAAAAATTGTGCCAGAGAAACATTGAACATTTTTATGCAGCCCTATAATATCTCAATGATTATATATTATATTCATTATATATCATATATCATATTATATATTATCTAAGTAAAGTATCGTGCAACAAGATTGTATCAAGTTGAATTAAGATCAAATTTTGTAGAAAGCCATCGTTAATAGCACTACATCAAAAGGTCAATTATTTTTCATGTAGACTGAATAAGAAAAAATTATGAGCCAAATTAGACGGTTAGAAATTAGACAAGAACCTATACAACAATTCCTAAATTTATTGATTGAAGAACTTTTTAAAGTGCAATTTCAATACTTTTAATGTTTCAGTAATCTTGATTGGCAGGAAAAAAATAAGTTGTTTGCATATGGTTGTTGAACTTAATCATAAAGGTTAATAATTCTATAATATTATCTGAATTACATTTTTTAACATTATCCTTTAGTTTGAGAATTAAAATCTTGTGTAGAAAAGCGTTTTGACACTGAATGAAAAGATCAATTTGATTTTGTAAAATAATTTTGATTTTGATATAAAAATGTGATCACTTAAAATGTATTGATTTTCTGAATATGAAAATCAGACATAGTTGATTTAAGGTTTAGAAATTAATAATACAACATCATTGAAGAGAAAACATGTACAAGATTAAGATTAATTATTACAATTTTTCTAAAGGATGCCGGATTGTCTTTTTTGCTCTGCAAATGCATTAAATTTGTTTGAATAATGAATCTGAAAAATCTTTGTGAATTTTGATATGTCCAAAATGATCACAAAGATATTTAAAAAGACATTTTCAACTTTCTTCCTAAGAGAAATTGATTCTATTTTAGGTTAATGATTCATGAAAATCTTGAAGAATTCTAAATGTCAGAAATGAACTTGAAGAGGCAAAGATGCAATAATAAAATAGCTAGATCCATTTCAAATAAAAACATTACATTTACTCAAAATCCAAGTGAGATTTAATTTCAAATTAATGATTTATTGAAAATCATATGAAGGATTACTAAATTCCACATCAATCTTGTAACAGTGACACCGCATATGGAAATGATATAAAAACAAATCAATGCACAAATGTTATTGCAACTCCGACACATTGTGTAACCATGGAGATGAGAAAAATAACAATTAAAATCTGTTATTTTGTCAGAACTCCCTGATTGACACTTGGAATATTTGCAAAATTTGGGCCAGCAGGAGAGGAAATGGTAAGATTGAATGAGTTCCAAATTGAAAACGACACTTATGAATCGATGTTGACTCTAAACATTCGTAGATCGGGTTGAGAGACTGCCATGATTATTTCTATCTAAATAATAAATGAAGAGGTACCAAAATTATCCCACAAGTGACCAAAGCTGGCAGTAACAACATTTTTTTCATTAATTATTTGTCAAAAAACCTCTGCCTGAAAATTAACAATATTGATCATGAACAAATTGATGTTTTCTTTTTCCCTAATTTTGTAATCCTAATGATGATTCACTATAATTTAAGATGTTAAATTCTCACTTTCTATATTTGAACCAAAAGTAGTATTTATAATACGTTTTTTAATAAACGTCATAATATGTGCTTAACATCAACGACTCGCCGGTGCATCAGATTCGGTTATAGCACATTAAATAATAACTTTATTCATTTTCATAACAAATCTCCAAACTGATCTTACATCAATGATGTTTCTCATAACTTAATATGTTATGATACACCCATGAACTTTCTATCAAACAAATATGATATATTCATAAAATTTCTCTGATACAGTACTATACATATTCGGTCACAACCAACATGTCTGTCAAGTAAATATGTAAACTGTTTGAGAGGCATTCTAGAAGTTGGTGTAATGAAGAAGACAAATATTAATGGATGATCAACTTCTTTATTAACAATAGCAACGTTTCAGTATAGATCCTTATACCGTTATCAAACATGCTTGATAACGGTATAATGATCTATACCGAAACGTCGCTATTGTTAATAAAAAAGTTGATCATCCATAAATATTTGTCTTCTTCAAGTAAATATATGATACATACATCACATTCACAATTTGATAAAACAGAAATAATACAGTATTAGTATATTATCATCTTCCGCACGCATCCGGCCATATATGCATTTTTAAGAAATGCAAACTGACCCTTGCGACAACTCGAAGGGATTTCTGAGACAGGAAGTAACACGACCATTGAGCTATGGTGTAGACCAATCAAATGCGCGTTTACAAATCAGCACAGACACGTTGGGTGAATGTTTCTTCTTTTAATTTGAATTACCCGTACTACGCTGATTACGCTCTATTGATTAGTGATATAACTAAATCACAACGTGCGGGTAAATGAAACACACCACAATTTATTCAAGATCTGATAATATCTCTCTTGTTTAATTTTCCCAGTGAAGTAGTTGAAATCTGTTTTGAAACTTATATTATGCAAATGAGCTTAACATCCGAGATGAAAAATCCCAAAGTATTATAACCAATTTGTAAAGCTGTCGGTGCAATACCAAGTTTTGGATCGATTGGATTGGTAACGACCGATTTGATTGGTCAAATGAGGGGACGTAACTCTCTTTGGACAATGGGTGGCGCTGACCTTGTCTCAGAAATCCCTACAAGATGTCGCAAGGGTCAGTATGCATTTTCTAAACGTGCATATATGGCCCGATGCGTACGGAAGATGATATATTATGTACAACATGTAAACACTACAACATACAAACCAGTCATTAATGGCCGTCACTTTGGGCATGATCCATACCTGACAAACTGACTACAATTAGCACACCAATTTACAGTTTGATGAAATGGATATCACCTCAATTATGATTGGATGACTACTTTGAAGAATAGATAATCTAGACAATGTATAGGCAGACAGAGATCCTGTGACGCCATAATTGGCCAATATCATGAAACTGATACCAATTTACTGCACTGTATAAATGGGTTAGAACAGTGCCTGCCTTGTTCGGGATCCATAAACACAACATAACAATTGGATATATATCATCAAATTATTGAAACGTTATGTAATTCTATCTTTTGTCAATAACTTGATGGAACATCAGCAGACTCGTTTCATGATGCAGCCACAAATCATCTGATTATTGTCTCTTTATGTAGTTCGATATATTTCTTCAATTCTTTGCTGTAATGTCAACAGCCTCTATCCATGAATTACTGCAGTCAGCCATTGAAGCATTATTGAATCAGTACTGTAGTCTGATCGTGTCACATATATATTACCAGTGTATGAAATATGCCTGAAATATAACCTGACCCAAACTAAGACTTTGTGAATTTTCGTGGTAAAATTAGGCAAAACCCTAAAAAATTACCAGCCCTGACACGGAAATAACCCTGAAATATTACCTGCCCAAAACTAAGAATTTGTCAATTTTCTTGGAAAAATTGTACAAAAACCTCAAAAGTTACCAGCCCAAACCAAAAGTAACCAATCAGGTTATGGGCTGGCTGACAGGCCTTATTTCATACACTGATAATGTTATTTATCAATGTTTGCAAGAAGATCGGTTTTTTTCGGGAACTGTGGTAACATTTGATAAAGCTGAATGACTGACGATTCTTTCAACACCTTGCCTGAATAACTGTACATGTGCCTCGTTCAAACAAGGATTTGGAATATTTGACAATGAACACTTATAACATACTGAATTTAGTACATTACTGAAATTGTTGTCACTTTATAATTGTCAGTAGTGAGAACTCAATAACAGACTATACTGTTTGCCAAAATGACACATGTCTAACTTGTTAATCCCTGAAATTCTGGTCCCGGTATATCTTATATATATAATTTGCGGCCACTTGTGTAATCTGACATTTCTCCTATACTGTACGTTTCTTCATGAATTGTTCTAACAATGGTTTAAAAATTAATGAACACTGATAAAAAAAAAGTTAAATCCATAATTATTTACCTGTTGACATGTAGCAATATTGGACTGTGATTTAACCATTTTGCCTCCATAATTTTGTCATTTCACATCATTTTACACTGATTTTTAATGGTCTAAAAGGACAGAACACAATAATATCTCACGGTCGCAAAATCTAGATCAAAATTTATGTAGTGTTGCTAAACAGAGGGTAATTATCAGTATAAATACATGTACATCAGTGATTATCTACATGTTACTTTTGCCATAAATCACAGACAACACAAAATAATTGCAGTGCATTCAACAAGAAGTATATTTGGATGCATAACTAGCGAATTAAAAATATGCAGACCATTTAGACAAACACATCGATAGCACACTGCACTGAGTAACCATACGACCATGAAACTGCATGCAAAATGTTGCACTTATCAACCCCAGAAAATTCAAATATAAACTCTTATGGCCTCAGGCGATAGCATTGTCTTTGCATTCTGATGCATGACTGGTAAAACAAATTGTACCTTTGGTAACTTTTCAGAAAATTAAACAAATTTGTTAAACATTAGATCATTTCATCTACTTATTGACAGTACTCTAGGTTAGACCATGAGTTGATTGAGGGTTCGGATTTCATGACTCACTTCAAGCTATTATAGACCTCATTAATTATCCAACTGAACAATCGATGAAGTCACTTTTTTCTCAATTTACTGCAAGCATGCAGAAATCAATGACTGTTCTAGGTTTACTTGTTCACTTGAAATACGATTTCAGTTTTAAAGTACCCTTGTATTCATTTGTTTAAATATCATTTGAATTGTAAAGGAACGATATATGAAGTGAAACAAATATGAGAAAAATTACAATTTTGATAGAAAATGAACACAATATAATTTGAAGTTAAAATGAATGTCATTGTGATTTATGCCATAAAACTTTCCTTTTTGGTCAATAACATTCAAAGTTTTACACAAATCAAGACCCTAAGATGGTTGAATGAGACAATTTTGACACAAAAATAACACAAAATATAATCATACATTTCAATGTGAAGGCAAGCTTGAAATTTAGTAATAGGCTTCATGAAATAAAACCCTTAAATTTCAATGACAGATATTTAACTTTAATAGTCATTTAAAAAGACATTGATTATTAGTTTTTAATTTCAAGGACAGATAAATATGATATTAAGTGCAAATTTGGACAGTTTGGATTTCCATGTTATAACAAACTGAAACCTGTAACAGGAGGGCCATCAGATGTAGAATTTGACAGTGAACAGAACCGAAACCTCATTGATTTTTTATAAAGGAAACCTGATAGCATGAGGAATCGATGCAACAGTAGACCAAGATATTTTTGTCTGAGCTATTTTGGTTTTGTTCCTGCAAAGACGAGCTTACAGAACATTATCCGTATCTTCATTTACATTGGAGTAAGTGCAGTTAACTGTTTATTTCTTGGAATATTTTCTAATTTAAAGGGAATTACATATTATTTCAATTTTGAAACTGTAATTGTTTGTGTTAATTTTGTATATCTACATTAGAGTTTAACTTAAATGTCAAAGACTTGAACATATCCATCTTTCGTTTGATTTCATAATTAAAATAAATGTTATATAACCAAATTTTGACACAAGAATTTTCATTGACATAAAATGATTGAATTAGAAATGTTTTAGCACATAACAAATACAGTCACTTTTATCCAAAATGATTAAGTCAACATGACCCGAGGTTGACATGACATCAATTATGTATTAATAATCACTCACTTTGATCCCGAATGACTTAAGCGATTATTTTTGTAAGCTGACATTAATCAATCGCTCTCTGAAAGGTGTCAACATGATGGCATAAATGTCACAATCCAATCGTTACTAACTGAACTTGTTCATGTCGAAAATCGATAAAATATTGATGAATTGAAATATCTGATTCCAGCTGTCATAACCAGTACACAACCCTAGTTTCTGTCCAAATGTTAAAGACAGACATACATCTACCTCGCATAATGCTGCAAAGCAAAGACATCCATTACTAATCTGAGTACCGGGAAACATAATTCGAGAGGATATTCCCTTTTACACACATATGCTATTAAAACTTGATTAAAACAAAGTCAGATAGATAATATTTTGATGACTTAATGTTTCACAACTTGATTAAGAGAAGCGCACATTTGTTGAAAAATAAAATACATTTATAGCGTACCGGTACATATTTTAGGCCATGATAATCTTAGCATTGTTTTCAGCTATTCAGGGCACCGATTCTAATGCACTAAGCAAGCTTTTTCTTATCTGAAAATTAATTTTCAAGTTAATGATAAATTTGAACAAAAAAGAAAATTTAATTCCAAGACAAAATTTTTACGTATTTTTTCCTCTGTTCTATTTCAACTTCTCAGTAAACAAAAACTCAACTCTATTGTCAATTTAAAAACAATCTATTTTCTCATTCAGTTGAAAACAATCCTTTTTTATATTCAGTTGAAAACATTCCACTCCAATATTACTCTAAAAGCGAGTCTGGAAGATAAAAAGAAATTAACAAGTGTATTAAAGATGGACATTGACAGTTAAGATGTTGGAACCCTACAGAAGTGTAGAAAGAAAGTAAAACTGCCTCATAGACAGTTTCCATAGTCAACAAACCAAACTCTCATGGATGTTCGTGAAGAAAATGTAAATTTCTTTGAATAAATGTTGGAAGTGCACTAAGGGCATTTACATTTAGTTCACTGTTAGTGTATTGTTAAATCTATCACAGCTTAGTAACACACATCAGTAAAGAATTCAAAGTATTGATATGCTATAGGTCCTATAAACAATGGAATGAATAGTGTGCTACATATTCATATTACTACCATTTTTTTAGATCCTTCAATTTTCCTTGTGTAACATAATTTTCAAAGATATGAGACTGTTAAAAATTAAGACTGTTAAAAATGAATTTTGAACGTTTTCCTTTTCAAAAGATAAAGTGCCCATGAGATGTGTAGCTTATCAAGACTTACATATGTACATATGAAACAATAGGTTTTTAATGTGCAATTAATCTTCACCAAACTTGCAGTTATAACAGGGGCGGATACAGCTTTTTTAGAAAGCAGTGGTGAACTTTTTCCAGACCTCGTAAATGCTGTCAGGGGGTGATGAGGGTTGCTACAGATAGGAAATTGGATTCCTCTGAACCTGTTTACAACAACATTATGATTACATTTACCATATTATCATAGTCATTAAATTTAAATCAAACTTTAAATTGAACCCCTGCCACATCTGTATTTTGGGAGAAGGACAATGAAGTTTATATATCTTAGTCTCCAACCAAAAAAGATGATATTTTCAAGATTTGATTCCCAGGATACAAGGTACTTCCCTACAAAATTTCAGCTTTGGGTAGCAGAGGTTTGGGAAGAGTCAAAACATGTCCACAACAGTCCACGCCTAAAACAGATATGCATTTGGCCTTATACCTGTATAGGCCTGATGAGCTAAAAATGAATTCTCAAACCTCTTTATACAACCATCTGATGTATAATTCAAAATTAACTAATTGATTAAAAACCATGAAATATATTTACAGACTGATTTCAATACCATTTAAGAGAAAAGTCACCCAAAGGTCGACATGACATCAATTATGTATTTATAATCACTCACTTTTATCCCGTCAGGATTCAATGTTTATTTTTGTATCCTGACATTACACCTTAATTCAGCATCAGACACTTCAATCTAGCCGCACTGACATCAAACCAATAGACTCGCCTCCAGCCATGAGAAAACCTTTTTGCAACGTATGAAATAATCCTGAAATGCTACCAGCACGAAACTATGATTTTGTGAATTGTCACAGGTAAATTAGGTAAAAACCTCAAAATGTTACCAGGTTGTACTAAAAGCAACAAGATGAAAAGCTGTCTGACATCCCTAACTTCATGTTACTCACCATAAGTACTAGTCAAATTAAGACCAAATCATATATTCCAATAATTAACTAATTTGAAATTGTAAATTAAGAAATACCTTTGATATTTTTTAAATCAAACAAAACAATTCTTCCCAAATTTTCGTTGTGAAAGTTTGTTGAGAAAGAGGCAGCATAAATAATAATAATAATAATAAGGGCATTTATAGTGCGCTAAACTCGATTCACTAGGTGAATGCTCATAGCGCTAATAAAAAGTCCACTGGTATTTAAAGCTTGGTATTAGTTAAAAAGGTCTTTAAAATTTGTTAAACAAAAAGGTCTTTAAAGTCCTTTTAAAAGTGCAGAGATTTTCAATTTTCTCCATATCAAGAGGCAGTTCATTCCACAATAATATCTATATTAGAACAAATAATTTGAAAAACATTCAACTTTTCGATGTTGCGTGTATGTTAATTGTATGAAATAAGAGATTTTATTTTTCAACAAACTGTGATAAATATCAGTTATCATGAGAAGAGAAAATTAGAATGTTTTTGCTCATAGGAATGAGTATTATAGGATTACAGGCAAATATTTAAAAATTTAATATCTAAAGTGGCTTTAGATGTTTCAAAGCCTCTATCAATTGAAAAACATATCTTATCCATTTATATCATCATTTGCAATATGTTATGCAGGCAAAATACTGTTATCTCAAAAGATCAAATGAATTTATTGTCAAATTCAATTCATTTCAAACCAACACGGAAGATCACAGAAAATCATAACCACATTCAATCAATCTTCAAAAGAGAATGTTGTCGTGATAAATTGCGAAATAATAATCCATAGTCTGGTTTGTTATCGTCAAATCATATGTCACTTTTCATCGACCAGTTTGCTGAAAGATTTTGCCAAGTTTCTGGACAATTTGTAAGATATTCCAGAATCCATCAGTCTGATTAAGGTCTTTTCCTGTGCATCTGAACTCATCTGACCATGTTGACAAATTAGAGATGATCAAAGATCTCTTCAGGTTTAGAGGTGAAGTATTTCAGGTTAAATTCCACTTTTCAAGAATATACCATTCGTATCTCGATAGCTGTTATTCATGTTGAGAGAAAGCCTGCAACACCATTGTGGTTATGCTTTGTGATGAAACCTGCACATTTAGAATTACCAAACAAAGAGTGGTACTGCACTTACTGTATAATAAAAACATTTACTTGACAAATAATTTGTTCATATCATATTTCAATATATAAATGTGAGTTTCATTATAACAAAATTTTTAAAGTCAAGTACCAACAATTAAATTTTCAAGAAGCTATCATTGCACAAATAAAACAATGTCCTAATTCTGAAGTTGTAGACAAGACAGGAGTTCACTTGCAATAATAAACTCCCAGTGTAAATGTACAGAAAGTTATGAAAACTTACAGAATCAATATAAAATTCAGCACAAAAAACATATTCGTTGTCTGTAAAAAACAAAAGGATGATTAAATAATCGATATCTTTGAAAAAGGTTTTTCTTTTACTCAAAATGGAATAAATCAATTTATTTGTAATTCAAATACAAACTTTCACTACAGGCACAATTATAATAATGGTAAGAAAAACATTAAAAATGTATCTTTAGCATTACAAATCTAATATTTCTCTTTACAAAGATACATGTTTTTCGCTTGAAGTAAAATAATGCTATTCTGAATATATTTATCAAAATGTCAAAATGATAAAAAATAAAAAAAGAAGACAACAAAATTAATTGATTTTGAAGCAGAAGTGGTTTATGGTTCAGGGATAATGCATGCCACATCTGTATATGAAGCGGGGCCACAACCAAATGTACAAACCTTGATAACTAAGGTGCATGTTATCTGCGCCCAAAATTATCAGCTTTGGGATTGCAACCTTTTTGGATGTGCCCAAAATGTGCAAATTGCTAGTAAACAGATGAACAATGTCCAACTATGAGCACGCCCCTCTGGACTTAAAGCCTGAAAGGCTGAAACCTCAAATGAAATTTTGTATCACCCTATGCCCTTAAAGATGAAACAATTTAAGGATTCAAAACTAAAATTGAGAACAAAAAGCTCAAAATTCATTTTCATGTTGAAACTTTAATCAAATTCAGCTTATAACATACAAGGGATCAGTACAACGGATGATATCTGCAAAGAGATTCTGAAGACCTTAGATGCACCCCAGAGAAAAGAAATGTATCCCCATTAAATGAAGAGCTGTCCTTGATTGGAATAGCTGGTCACACTAGTCGGGCTGACAGTCCTCTGATAGAGTTTGTACAGGCAGGACATCTTGTACTGTAGTCAACTCAATAAATGATTGAATACTCAGGTTTTCGAAGATGGATGGTGGATTTGCCTCCAAACATGCTATACTCGTCCAAAATTGCCTGTCACACAGTGACTCAGGCATCTTGTGATTTTATGTTGGTCATCATCTACCATGGTCAATACATGCTTCCATATCTTAGAAAACTGAATTTGAGTTCATAAAGGAAAATGTTATTGGGATAGCTTGTTACATTTTTAAAACACTGGCAAAGTGTTTAAAAGCAAAATGTGAAACAGTCTTTAACTTTGCCACAATAGGTTGTTTCACTTTGTCTTATAACCTGTATTTAGTTTGTCCTGGAAAGCAATAAATCTCATGTTTTATATAGTGTTTTCATCATGTAAAATACGGTCTTTAATAGCAAGGCTTCACTATCACATTCATAATGGTAGTAAACACATCTCAGAATCTCATCGAAATATCTTCTGATATCAAATACATGCATTTCAACATTAGCTGATGAACGTTTCACGTTATAATCATGAGATGTTCTATCCAAAATCTTTCTTTATCAATTTTAAGTTGCAAATACATACATCTTTACATAACACTAACATTAGACTGCAAATGCAGCAAAGTCATAACATTGTGATCTCATTAACTTTGTGATGTCATGTATTGTGATATGATGTCAAAGCATTGTGATATGATGTTAATGAAGTCACTCCACTGTGAAATATCTAGTGTATAAACGTTATCTCCTAGGAGCCGTACGTCCCTTGTTCTCACAAAAGCAATATCTCCTGTCAAACATGAGTTTGCCTGATAAAGTAAATTCCAATTCTAAGACAGAATACTTATTTGGTTAAATGTGGCAAGAGAGAGAAAGCTTATTGAGTGAAATCTGGTATTTATGAAATCCTTCGCTTCACTTCAGCATCTCCCAAACATAACACAAGCTGAATTCTTGTGAGAACTGATAATACATGAAGTATGGTATGATGAGTACATTGCTTCATGACTGTATCAATACCCAGCCTCTCTGGTACCAAACTCCCTGACGGACCCTGGAGTGGTATAAAAGTGTTGTGATGATTATTACTCCGCTGGTCAATCATATGACTCTGATAAGTCCTGCACTCTAGGTAATGAAGTTCCCATGCTGACAGATGTATCTTCATATTTGACAGTATCGATAATTTTATAAGTGGATATGTGTGTCGTATGTTGGAAAATATATATATTTGATAATGTAAGTTAGAAAATGTATCATTTGATAGTGTAAAAGGATATATATGAGAAAATGTGATATTTGATAGCAAAAGGAAAATGAATTTCTTGATTCTGACATTAATTCTCCTTTTTTTCAGCATTGATTTTAGAAATGTATCATTGGTGTGTGTGTGAAGAATTATACGAAATTTCATAAATGCAAATATGGATAATTTCAGTAGTTGAAGTCAGGATTTGGAGTTTAACAGCGCTTTCAAAAGTATTTCACGTATGTCATAACTGCTGGTTTTGTTGCAGGGAGAAAGTCTGCAATATCTTTCAATGTGGCCATGCATTGGGGTGAAATCTGTGAGAATCGGCTGGAACTAGTGAACCATGGGTGGTAGTGCGGTGAAATTCAGTGCAGCATTGCACCCAAACCTTACTGCATGTTCTTTACAGCAGACAAAGTTGCTGAGCCACTGGTGGGATTCAAACCCCAGACCTCTTGATCTGAAGTCAAATGCACTAACCACTGTGCTATCCCTCTCCCTCAGACCCTCGGATCATGTTTTTAACATTATCTAAGGTGCTTTCTTATGCATTCCACTTTAATTTTCCATTTTAATAGTCTGCCAAACAAACATTCCATTTTTAAAACAGAAATCACAAACAGTTAACATTTGTAATTTTTTTACCATCGAAACGGCTTTGACATTGTAAATATCAGTCAAGTGTATTCAGTAACGAAGTGGATTGTTCTCTAGAGTAATAAGTACCTAATGAAGGTAAACACAAACACTGTCAGTGGACTGGGGTAGGTAATGTGATCTCACTGACAAGACAACTGGCAACTCCAGTACTCCAATGATTCAAGATACATGACTTTTACTGCTAGTCCACGGCACTTATTTTGCTGGCATCTCTACAAGGAGAATAAATCGGAACATTCCGTGATCAAGTGTTATTTGACTTCTTCCGGGCGGTGATCTTTGTATTGATTATTGAATACATATATATATATAACTTCATCATATAATAATGTATACTTCTCAAATTTTAAAACTTTCATAAATAAAGATTTTTACCCATAGCAAGCGTGTCATACGACTGTTACGAAACAAGTTTTAAATTTTTATAACCTAAGTAAGATCAAAGGTTGTTCACAAATTTGCTAGAGTCGACACACTTGAAAGTGTAATAGCTTCTTGTTTAAAATGTAAATACGTACTGGGAATAAAAGAACTTGTAGAGAAACAATGTTTGCAAGTCAAAAGTGATACATAGACATGTGCATACATGGAAAATATACCACCATTAAAAGCCAAGTACAATCCAGACATTTATTTTTAATAAGGTGAACATAAATGCCATTTATGTTCACCTTATTAAAAATAAATGTCTGGATTGTACTTGGCTATACTCACTACTGATTGTATTTATTGCCTTTCTGTGACACAAGATATCTCAGAACTGAAAATTTTGATCTTGTGTACATGGATATATATATATATAAATTTATGCATGTAAAAGAACAAGATCAATTTTAAGTTTTTGGGAAAAGTCGGAAAGCATTGTAGTTGTTTCTTCCGATGGTATTCAAAATCAATAGTTTGTTCAGGGTGAGACACACCATGCCACCTTAATGATAGGTCTACATTCACAACAAGAATTCAGCCTGCAGGCAATATTTATCCATTGTGATATCATCTACTTCTCCCTGGTGGTCAGGAGATTGCCACTGAACATGTGTAAATACTGAACACATACTAGCAGCCAGGAGGTTGATAACATTATAACCGACAGGGGAATATCATACTTATATCACTCAGTCTCTCTCTAACAATAACATAACAACCGACAGGGGAATATCATACTTATATCACTCAGTCATTCTCTAACAATAACATAAAAACCGACAGGGGAATATCATACTTATATCACTCAGTCATTCTCTAACAATAACATAACAACCGACAGGGGAATATCATACTTATATCACTCAGTCATTCTCTAACAATAACATTATAACCGACAGGGGAATATCATACTTATATCACTCAGTCATTCTCTAACAATAACATTATAACCGACAGGGGAATATCATACTTATATCACTCAGTCATTCTCTAACAATAACATAACAACCGACAGGGGAATATCATACTTATATCACTCAGTCATTCTCTAACAATAACATAACAACCGACAGGGGAATATCATACTTATATCACTCAGTCATTCTCTAACAATAACATTATAACCGACAGGGGAATATCATACTTATATCACTCAGTCATTCTCTAACAATAACATTATAACCGACAGGGGAATATCATACTTATATCACTCAGTCATTCTCTAACAATAACATAACAACCGACAGGGGAATATCATACTTATATCACTCAGTCATTCTCTAACAATAACATAACAACCGACAGGGGAATATCATACTTATATCACTCAGTCATTCTCTAACAATAACATAACAACCGACAGGGGAATATCATACTCATATCACTCAGTCATTCTCTAACAATAACATAACAACCGACAGGGGAATATCATACTTATATCACTCAGTCATTCTCTAACAATAACATAACAACCGACAGGGGAATATCATACTTATATCACTCAGTCATTCTCTAACAATAACATAACAACCGACAGGGGAATATCATACTTATATCACTCAGTCATTCTCTAACAATAACATAACAACCGACAGGGGAATATCATACTTATATCACTCAGTCATTCTCTAACAATAACATAACAACCGACAGGGGAATATCATACTTATATCACTCAGTCATTCTCTAACAATAACATAACAACCGACAGGGGAATATCATACTTATATCACTCAGTCATTCTCTAACAATAACATAACAACCGACAGGGGAATATCATACTTATATCACTCAGTCATTCTCTAACAATAACATAACAACCGACAGGGGAATATCATACTTATATCACTCAGTCTCCCTCTCTAACAATAACATAACAACCGACAGGGGAATATCATACTTATATCACTCAGTCATTCTCTAACAATAACATTATAACCGACAGGGGAATATCATACTTATATCACTCAGTCATTCTCTAACAATAACATAACAACCGACAGGGGAATATCATACTTATATCACTCAGTCTCCCTCTCTAACAATAACATAACAACCGACAGGGGAATATCATACTTATATCACTCAGTCTCCCTCTCTAACAATAACATAACAACCGACAGGGGAATATCATACTTATATCACTCAGTCATTCTCTAACAATAACATAACAACCGACAGGGGAATATCATACTCATATCACTCAGTCATTCTCTAACAATAACATAACAACCGACAGGGGAATATCATACTTATATCACTCAGTCATTCTCTAACAATAACATAACAACCGACAGGGGAATATCATACTTATATCACTCAGTCATTCTCTAACAATAACATAACAACCGACAGGGGAATATCATACTTATATCACTCAGTCATTCTCTAACAATAACATAACAACCGACAGGGGAATATCATACTTATATCACTCAGTCATTCTCTAACAATAACATAACAACCGACAGGGGAATATCATACTTATATCACTCAGTCATTCTCTAACAATAACATAACAACCGACAGGGGAATATCATACTTATATCACTCAGTCATTCTCTAACAATAACATAACAACCGACAGGGGAATATCATACTTATATCACTCAGTCATTCTCTAACAATAACATAACAACCGACAGGGGAATATCATACTTATATCACTCAGTCATTCTCTAACAATAACATAACAACCGACAGGGGAATATCATACTTATATCACTCAGTCTCCCTCTCTAACAATAACATAACAACCGACAGGGGAATATCATACTTATATCACTCAGTCTCCCTCTCTAACAATAACATAACAACCGACAGGGGAATATCATACTTATATCACTCAGTCATTCTCTAACAATAACATAACAACCGACAGGGGAATATCATACTTATATCACTCAGTCATTCTCTAACAATAACATAACAACCGACAGGGGAATATCATACTTATATCACTCAGTCTCCCTCTCTAACAATAACATAACAACCGACAGGGGAATATCATACTTATATCACTCAGTCATTCTCTAACAATAACATAACAACCGACAGGGGAATATCATACTTATATCACTCAGTCATTCTCTAACAATAACATAACAACCGACAGGGGAATATCATACTTATATCACTCAGTCTCCCTCTCTAACAATAACATAACAACCGACAGGGGAATATCATACTTATATCACTCAGTCATTCTCTAACAATAACATAACAACCGACAGGGGAATATCATACTTATATCACTCAGTCTCCCTCTCTAACAATAACATAACAACCGACAGGGGAATATCATACTTATATCACTCAGTCATTCTCTAACAATAACATAACAACCGACAGGGGAATATCATACTTATATCACTCAGTCTCCCTCTCTAACAATAACATAACAACCGACAGGGGAATATCATACTTATATCACTCAGTCATTCTCTAACAATAACATAACAACCGACAGGGGAATATCATACTTATATCACTCAGTCATTCTCTAACAATAACATAACAACCGACAGGGGAATATCATACTTATATCACTCAGTCTCCCTCTCTAACAATAACATAACAACCGACAGGGGAATATCATACTTATATCACTCAGTCATTCTCTAACAATAACATAACAACCGACAGGGGAATATCATACTTATATCACTCAGTCATTCTCTAACAATAACATAACAACCGACAGGGGAATATCATACTTATATCACTCAGTCTCCCTCTCTAACAATAACATAACAACCGACAGGGGAATATCATACTTATATCACTCAGTCATTCTCTAACAATAACATAACAACCGACAGGGGAATATCATACTTATATCACTCAGTCATTCTCTAACAATAACATAACAACCGACAGGGGAATATCATACTTATATCACTCAGTCATTCTCTAACAATAACATAACAACCGACAGGGGAATATCATACTTATATCACTCAGTCATTCTCTAACAATAACATAACAACCGACAGGGGAATATCATACTTATATCACTCAGTCTCCCTCTCTAACAATAACATAACAACCGACAGGGGAATATCATACTTATATCACTCAGTCATTCTCTAACAATAACATAACAACCGACAGGGGAATATCATACTTATATCACTCAGTCATTCTCTAACAATAACATAACAACCGACAGGGGAATATCATACTTATATCACTCAGTCTCCCTCTCTAACAATAACATTATAACCGACAGGGGAATATCATACTTATATCACTCAGTCATTCTCTAACAATAACATTCCAGCCAATATAGTAAACACTTAAAGCCTGTTGCTGTTGGTCTAATAACTAAACCAGTCTTCTAAGTTCAGTAATGCACACACACAAATTCCTAAGAGTCATCATTTTGACAAGAGACACACAGTAGGTCTCCAACACTGACATTACAACTGTCAATACAGAGCACTCAATGCTCATTGCAGTTTGTAATTAGTGATATTCTTTGTACTGCAAGTCTGCATCAACAACTGCCATGTACACAGTGACATCTACAGACAAGTCCTGGACCTCTGTTTGTCTGTCTGTTTTTCAGAAATCTTCCTCTTGGAGTCAAGCTTTCCTCATACATTTCAAATTAAACCTCAGGAAAAGCAGAACTTTTGTCTTTCGCTATTGGTTCAATAACTAAATTAAAATTGTGACATTTCTGTAAATGTTAAAATCTTATTCCACAACATCTTGTCATCAGAAGAAAACAAAGAATAGATGTCAAAGATACACTAAAAACTTATATGAAGTTAACTTAACCTAGCTAGGAGTTTTCCCTGACAAGTGATTGCTAAAAGAGATGGAGCTCCTTCCTCAATGTAGCCTTGAAGGCTTTCCTTGTCTCGTTAATAATACAAAACATTACACCGAGATTAGCTCAGTGAAACCTTGGTGCTTTGTGAAGTGTGACCAAGGTGTTACTCGCTGCTACAGAGAGATTAAACTATTTAAAATTCAGCACATACAATGTGAGGAAAAACTAGTTTCAAGCGTTCCCCTGTCAACCAACTGATAACAGAGATGGTGAGACTTGATGCTATAGATCCAATATTATTTCAAATACTTCAAGTACAAGGTGAGGACAACCTAGCTTCAAGCGTTCAAATGTCAACCGACTGATAACAGAGATGGTGTGACTTGATGCTATAGATCCAGTATTATTTCAAATACTTCAAGTACAAGGTGAGGACAACCTAGCTTCAAGCGTTCCCATGTCAACCGACTGATAACAGAGATGGTGTGACTTGATGCTATAGATCCAGTATAATTTCAAATACTTCAAGTACAAGGTGAGGACAACCTAGCTTCAAGCGTTCCCCTGTCAACCGACTGATAATAGAGATGGTGTGACTTGATGCTATAGATCCAGTATTATTTCAAATACTTCAAGTACAAGGTGAGGACAACCTAGCTTCAAGCGTTCCCCTGTCAACCGACTGATAATAGAGATGGTGTGACTTGATGCTATAGATTCAGTGCTATCTGCAGTGTAATGGGTCTCTATTTGAATTGTAAATCCATTCTTATCTTTCGTTGATACAGCCATTAGCTTGTTGCAGTGACTGGGTGGTGTACTTCAGAAAACAACAGTACATCCCTGTTTATGTACTTGGTCAGGCGATGGAACCACATAGACTTTAACTAAGTCTCTTAATAATTATAATAGTTTCACCTTCAATTGCAGCCTCTAGAAAATCTACTACAGATTTCTTATTGATCTTGTTTCTGAATAAATTTTGAAATTTTGAAATTATCAAAAATGATGTATTTATAACTTATACATACTAATAAAATATAAATAATAAAACAACCAATACCTAACTTATTTTGTCCAGAATATATACAATCACAGAGGTTTTATTATGCGGAAACAGTTAATAATGCTCCGTATGTTCTGCCTCAGGTTTGAACAGAGTAATGGTTGGTACAATTTGCTGTTAATGCATGGATTTGGATGTTATTTGAATAGCATTGTCAGCATAATTACTCAAACAAGATTATCCCCTCACATTTTGTGATAGGTATATATACCCACGTTGCCCCGTCTCTTTAAAGCAGTAAATTCAGATGGTTAAGGACTGATCCGTTTTCTTCATGGAATATGTTTGTGGAGACTATGTGTCAGTCTACAAGTGCCATTGTATTGCTGCTTCCAACTGAGCTAGCAAAACAGGGAGATGCTTCATTTTTAAACATAACCAGCAGTTGTGATGGCTCGCAAAAATCTAAATTTAAAACTTTTCTTAGGCTTTAAGGTTTTCTGAATTCTTGTTCTAGACATTTACAGGAAGATAATGACAATTAATCTGACATTTCATTACATTTATGCAGTTCTTATCAAAATTATAAAGATTTCTATTTTATATCTTCAAATTTCAAACTGTAAAGAGATTAAAATTTAAATGAGCATGTGCATATGTTTCAAATTCAAGACAATTATTTCAAAATATTAACCTGTCGTATCAAAAGGTGACATAATCCCAGCCTCACAACATCAAAGCAAGAAGCAGTTGTTCGAAATTCAAAATAAATGCATAAAACATAAAACATATAATTCAGTATATAACCGGTATCCAAGCGAACAGCAATTGCAAATTACGACTAACTCATGATATGTAATATCAATGCAATACAATCCCAATATACGAGTATCAACCCATACATATTCAACAACACATTTTTTTAAAATCTTGAAACATTCAAATTCATAGAAGGTAAATGTGTTCCCTTGCTTTTCTGAGAGGATTCACAATGAATCTCAGACAAGCTTGATACTAACCAAAAACAGCAACTCACAACACATTCATTTGTTACACAAATTTTTGATGCATCAGTATGCTCAACTTCAAATACAAGATATCAAATCTAAAATTCAACCAAATTCCAAAATAATGTTTAAGATTGACAGAAAGGCAGATTAGTAGAGTTAGTTACCTGTCGAAGACGCTAAACGACTTGGAGAACCTGAGACTGATGGGACGACCGTCTAGCGCCGAGTTACTCTTCACGTACTGTGGCTTGCTGGCTTCCAGGAGTTCCACTGCACTGCGTCTTCTACCAGCTGCAACACAGAGACAGATACAGTTATCACATGCAGTCACTGGTAGGATGAGAGAGGGAGAGGGGGAGAGGGAGAGAGGGGGAGAGGGGGAGGGGGAGAGAGGGGGAAAGGGCACAAGGATGAGAATGTACAGGGACGGAAATATACTCTGGTGTGCTCATGAAGATATTACAGGGAGTGTTTTCATTCAGTTACAATAGAGAGAGATACAGTTATCACATGCAGTCACTTTTAGGATGAGATGGGAGAGGAGCGTCAAGGATGAGGATGCATGAGGAGAAATATATCTTGGGACAACCAGGTAAAGGGTTAATATAGATATGATTTCTGGTCATCATCTACAACTTCTTATGATATAAGTGACTTGACTCTTGGTGATTATACAGATTAAGAACTCTGTGAGAGCATTCTATGAGAGGAGTCAATGCTCTACCCCTGCAACTATTATACAGACGATTCTGCTGATAAATCAATGGAACAACTGTTCATCAGCTTTTGAGACATACTGGTATAACTCTGAAATATTATGCTGTTTGATCTTTCCAAAGGAAAAATTCTACAAAAGTTTCATTATAAATATTCACTTTTATATACCCACACCATGGTGTATGGTGATCTTTCCATTTGAAGTCACAAATGAAAGGACAGGGACTGTTGGACAGTTGAGCACATTACGATATTTCTTTAGGATATCTGATAGTGAAGGTAATGTTTACCCTAAACCCCTTGGTGATTTGTCTACTCTCCCCTCCCCCATCCCTCTCCCCCACCAGTGATGACCTCATTGCCCTAACTCTCCGTCCCTTGATTAAAGGATCAACAATTCCACTCTCCCAGTACTCAACTTCTGGATTCTGAGAAGAGAAAGAGGGATTTTGAGCACCCGAAGCAACTCTTGATAAAAAAAAAATTATTCAAAAACACTAGAGGGTAAATGAGAAAATAATCAATCGTTGGATTATGGGCTTGATATGGAGCTAAGATTGACCAGACTGAAGCCCTTCAGGATTGGGAATAAAATTGTGATTGATCAGAACCTTACATAAATATGAGACATGTTGAACATTAGCGTTAAAAGGCATTAGCTGCAAGGGATTGAAATTGTCAGGAAAGAATAATATAGAACAATCATATTTGATAAATATTTTTATTATATTATTTCACTTTCATTATATCTCATCTTTATCATGCAAATGAAGAAGTACTGGGGAAAAGTGGTGATAAATTGTACATTTCATTGTCTTTATCAGCTTCCAATGGAAAATCATGTTTTCAATAAAAGACGTCAAGAAAGATACATTCTTCTGGTTTATTTAGAAAGTTTGTTGGAGTGAGAACCATTGATGGTGGAATTTTAACACTGGTATTAAATCATCTTTAGTTTCTTGTGTCAGTTATAAGATTTTAATCCATTGTGATTATGTCAACCTATTATGTTAACAGTGGAATATTTTTAAGAATTTACTGCTCATTTTAAGGTTAAAGCAATACATGGCTAACGTCTTTCAAGAGTGATGTATTTCTTATTTGTATATCAGAATAGGATCTTAAAAAGTCTGTTTCATGACAAATTATTTTCTCTAGTGTAGGAGCTAGCCCTCTGTTCTCCACTTGACTGACAAAGCATGAAGCGCACGTGGACAACATGAGAATCGTGGACTGAACACATGCAAGGCAGGGTATTGCTGTCAATCGCACTGCTTTGTGTGGAAGTACTTGTTTTGTGTTGCATGTGCCTGCAAGAACCCATATCATGAGACTCGTAGTTGACGGACGACTGACCACCATATTCTTGAATAAGTAAATTTTGTGCCAAATGCAAAATTATCACAAATTTTGGTTTTGTGGCAAACATGGATTAAGATGGAGAATGTACACAGAGTAGTGAATTCATTCCACTGCTTCTCATGCATTCTCCATTAAACAAATGTTTCCCATACTAACGGTAAATCTAAAAACTTGATTCATTAAAGTACAGTTTAACCTTAATGTTGTTGGTGCTAATTGAGAACATGATTGCATGTTTGTTTTCTTGTAAATCTTATTTGAAAGGATCTCAGTATATGTTTTCTTCTAATGGTTCTTGACACAAAACAATCACCTGAATATACACAAGAACTTATTCTGGAATCTGCCAAGTCTCTCTGGCAGCTGACATTTGCAGTTACACCTTTCCTTCAATGAAGCCAAGAAAATATGAATAAAACAATTTCTAGTGTGTTCTGACAGTGCATGAAAAAAATGCCCGCTCAGTGCGTAACCTGGTTACATATGGTCCGGACTGGTAACTGTTTGAATTTTTGCTGAATTTTACCATATATACTGAAAAATTCATGAATTTGTACTGAAAAGCTTCAGATTTACTTCATATGCTGTTTCTGATAATATTTAAAAAGTAAAACATGAAAATTAAATCAACGAAACAACTATAGAACAACAGTTTTTTCCATTTTTGTCTTACAATACAATACAGGGGGAAAATTCAGACTTTTTGTTTATAGGGGGTGAATGTCATCATTCAAGATGAAAACAAGATGAAAACAAACCATCATTCTCAAGCGATGCATGAAGTATATTTCGTAACTGTCACACGTACCTGCTTCCCCCCACCCCAATCAATGCATAACATGTTTTACCTGTTATTTTTATCATGATGTAAATATATTCACTGTATACATGTATCGAGGTGAGACTTGAATAAAATATCTGTCTGTCTGTCTGTCTGTCTAACAGTAAGTTATCTTATTATCAGATTAATCCAGGGAAGTTGAGTTCTCCAGCTTGTCACTGCCTCAGTATAACACTTCCTCAGGAATAATACAGTTAATTATTTCTATACAAAGCATCAAATGAAGATGTTAAATGTAATAAGACATGTGCCCAAGGCATAATATGAAGATAATGTTAATGTTAGTGATTCATCATGTAATAAATTTACTGAATTAAGCAATAAGAAATTTGGACAAGGAATATATATAGACAAAAATTTAGTCTCTGGAATGTTTTACTGTACCTTCATCCATATGATTTTAATTCTTAGGCTTTCATTTTTCTTTTCTGAATGAGGACCAAGATTGTATTTAGATTTCTATTTTAAGAGAGGTGAGGTGATGTGAGTTAGGGTTTAACACTGCTTTCAAGAGTATTTCACTTATATTGCGGCTGCCAGTATTATGGCAGGGAGAAATCCCACAAAGGCACGTGGCTATGCATTGCGGTGAAACCTGTGAGCATCGGCTGGAACTTGTGAACCATGGGTGGTACTAAGCTGAAATTCAGTGTAGCATTGCACCCAAACCTTACTGCATGTAGAACAGTTCTCTACTGCAGACTCGAATCCCTGACCTCTTGAACCAAAGCCGAACGCGCTAACCACTGCGCTATCCTGCCTCTATTTTAAGAGAAGGAAAAGGTTGTTAGAACACAATACTTGTGCCTGAAGGTCAAACCAAGAGCCATTCACTGAATTAGTTGGACAATTGTTAAGTCTATCCTCAGTATTAAAGTACATTTCATATGGCTTCTTGACACAGAGTGACGATACTTAGACCCGTCTAGATCATATTATAGGCTGTTTTTCTAATAGCCTGGGAGAACATTTCAATCTATGAATATTTAACAAGATATATGACTATAGGCTATATACATTGAAGGAAAGAATCATTTATTTATTCCCAGACAGACACAGATGGCCTTCAGTTCCATGCAGTGTGTGTGTGTCAGTGTGTTATTCAACGGAATATGAGATTTCAATATGGACTGATGATTTGTTGATATCTAGGAGAATATTGGTTAAAAATTATTTTAATTAATTCTTCAGAGTGTAAGGAGAGAACCGAATTCGACCTTAAGTGCTTAGAATATTGGAAAAGGGGGACTTATTACAATGACATTATCATTCAATCCTGTAAGTAAATTGCTTGGTGTTTTCAATCTACATAAAAAAAATACATGATTGTATCAAACATACCTTTTTCAAAGAAGGTCAAAATTCATTTTGAGATATCACTGTTTTCAAATGTAATGTCACATAATTCAGATATATTATAGTTTATAGCTTTATCACGCTGTAAATAAGTCACAATAGTTGATACTATATACGATATATGATATATGATATATGATATATGATATACGATATATGATATACGATATATGATATATGATATATGATATACAGGAAGGTTTACTTTACATCATTCACTACAATGTTTTGCAATTGTTTTCAAAACATTCCATTTTTAATCCTCCAACTAAAACCTTTCTGCTCTGCTTATTCCACCTTCCTTCCCTCAGGATATTCTTAGTTTTTTCTTATTTCTCATTTCCACCACTTGCTAAATGTGAAAAATATGGTAAAACAATTTCAATAATGTTGAATTATTCAGGAGAAAGAAATATTCAAAATGTTTTATAAAATGGCTTTTGAAATATTTCATAAGTTCTCCTTGGCCTTCAATATTTCAGTCTGCTGTATATCTAGAACTGAATTCTCTTTTTTGAGTGGGTAGGGGCTGTCAGGAGATAAGAAAAAAGGAAAAAAGAATGGCTTAACCTAGATCGACTCATTTGAGGAAGCCATTAGAATGTGAACAGGTGAAGAGAAAGTAGCAGAGTACAGAAGTAGAGTCTATGTGTTTGTTGATCTTTGAAAAAACGAAACAGAAGGAAAAGATGTTATTTTTTCATTTTCTCAACAAGATTGGAATCTGAAATGGTCTCTTGTACGTCTCCTGGTTATTTCTTCTTTGAGAGGCATTTGAGAGGTGCGATGAGGTGATTTGGGGTTTAACGTCACTTTTAAGAGTATTTCACTAATATCACGGCTGCCAGTAAGCCTGTAACACCATTGTGGCTGTGCATTTATGGTGAAACCTAGTGAATCATGGGTGGGACTGTGCTGCCTGGGAAATTGGTTTATGTCTCATTATACCCTCTATGAAGAAAAGTTTCGATTTACTAAAAAATATAATATATAATAAGTAATATGACAACCAACATGGAACTGTAATAAGTCTACTTTGTTCTGAACAATTGATCTAACCTGTTTATCCTTCTAATTAGATCATAAGGGATTTTGTTTTATCAGATATCATTACCATAGGGAAATTAGCTGCAACCATTGTTGGAGATACCTTACACTTATGTCAAAATAACCATATCATGTTATATCTATCATCAATATTAAATGGAAAATGTTATAGACTAGAGTACGTCCTTTAAAAGACAGATTTTGATCAATGAATTTGGGCTAAAACTGAGGTAATCTTGCATACAAATTTTTCGTACTTGATTTAATTTTCTTGAATATTTCCGTATTCTGGGTTTTGTAATCTTCTATCCTTTGAAGTTTCCTAATTCGAACATCACAGGCCAATTCAAATTAAATTAATGACGTTTAAATATTTTCATGTGGTTGACGATATAACATTATAATTGAGCATTTTGGCTGTGCAATACCTATTTGTAATAAAGAAATAGGATCCCTTAGATTAGAGAAATTGAGAATGTTAAATGAAGTGTTTTGTGAAGTAGGCATCCAAGAGTTATGCCCCTTCAACTGTATGGATCAGCTTGCTTGCCACTGACAATATTATAACTTAAAAAAAGATTTTACAGATAATCATATTTATAACAGTGCTTTACATGATAAAAACATTTTACGTATATTTTTACATCCAAGTGACAATGAAGTACATATTATCAAATAGCAAGGTCTAGAGCAGCAAAAAAACCTGGTAAATCTGTACTTGTAATTTCTGGAAGAAAATGAAATCCAATGATGCATAAGGCAAATACTATAGCTTAATAACAACTCTATCTACATTCCAACCATAAAAGTTTATTTATTTTTCCATTGGTAAGCTCCAGTGTATATTTATCTCAGCTGAGCTCACATCTTATTACAGTGTGTAATCACCCATACACTCCCAACAATGATCACAGACCAAAGATGGCTGCCCTCTTGTCTGAACTCCTCGCACACCATGCCACATCAAAGCTCCAAACACCTGGAATCTCTTAGGAGCTGCCATCATGCTCTTTTACCAGGCTGTTTCCTAATCATATATTGCTTGTTTGTATGTATTCGTGATAAACATAAACAAACATTGCAATGAAGCATTTCTAATCAACATTGCAACGTCATATTAAATGAAAACATGGAGATGAAAAATGAGTTTGTTAATTATGAGTTTTCTTGGTGCACCAAGATTGCAGAAAGTTATGCATTTATACTCTCTTGAGTAAACATTACATTGGCTTTGTACTGGAAGAATTTTAATGCATTTGATTGAGGTCACAATTTGCTTAAGATCAAGTCATCAACTCAACATTAATTATTATTTGAGGTGAACTTATATTTATTGTGAACATGAAAAATGTTTAGGAGTTACATTCCACCCGAGAAAGGAGTAAGTTAGTAAGTCAGTTAGTTCCAGCTTATATTCACGAGACCAAACGATTTGTATAATATGCATATTGTATGGATCAATCTTGACATTTTGTAGTCTTCCCTGTTCAGTATATGTCGTCTTTATCAAAATGAATGTTATTATATGTTTACACATTGTAAATACCTAGGAAAGGGTGTTCTAAGTTGGACAACTTGTACCCAATCAGATTCTTTATGAATAAAATATGTTTAAACAAAAGGAGTAAGTATATGCTCTGAAACATTTAATATGTTCACAATAAAGACATCCTCTATAAGCTTCTTTCACAAACTCTGTTGACAATTTGGGATACAACCTGCAACTTTTAAGCATTCACACCTTTCTTGTGACTGTGAATGTAGAATCAAGACAACATATTAAACCTCTTTTTAATGGTTGAAACAGTTTATTGTCTTGCTACAAAACACGGCTTAGTGAATGAAAGGCTATTCAAAATAGGCAGTGTAGCAAAAATGGATTCACATTTCTTCTATTAAATCTCATGTAGCAGAAACATTGTAGCGGTTCTTGATTCTATCACTGATGTAACCAAACATTTACTGGAAGCATTATTTTTAAATTAAACATCGCTGAAAAGATAAAAATGTCATTTTGTAAACTAGATGTAATGTACCATCAAATTAAAGAGAAGCCATATTCATAGCTTTTAATGTTATTCAATGCCCTGTGAAAATTGTTACTATAATAAATAAAGCTTTATATAACTAATGAAAAAGAGTAAAAATAACAACTTTGAATCCCACAAAAAAATAAGTTGGGCACAAACCTAAATGAACAACATATTTCATAGAGATTTTTAAAAATATTATATTCTACTGCTGGGGGAAACCACGACTGAGAAAAAGGGATACAAAGAAACCTAGAGTAATTGTGTTTGTCCCATAAAAAACATACTTATAATTTGGAACCTCAAGGTTAAATATGTTTGGTAAAAGAGTAACAAAGATAAAAGAAGATATTTGATACACCTGCAGTTCTCTACATTACAACCAGGGGAGGAAAACATGCAACAGATTGCTAAAAAGAGTAATTCAATGGAGATGGAAACTGACAGAAAATATGACAAAAGTTGAACTTGTTTATTCACATACTCATGAAGAAGATTTTTTTTATAATTATCAAATGGTCACACTTGCTTTGATCACAACATTTCCAGTTGTATGTCTTCAAAGCCTTCAAATGATGAAATCTTTATTAACCCCAATGCCCCTCGATAGTCATACCTCTTACTATTCTCCATCACCGGCTAATTTAAGCATTGCTGCAATTCATTAACTTTTCTGTGTTAGCATAGCAGCATACACTATGAAGTTGCAGTGCACTGCTGTGATGGCACAAAAAAGTTAGTGAAATGTGGTAGGGCTTGAATAAGCCAGTGATGGAGACAGGCAATAGAGGTTGGATTAGTACCAGTTAACTATGGCGTAGCTGAATAACAGGAATGAGAACTATTAAGAAAGTTAACGATTTGGTTAAGGACTTCATAACTGTAAGAATAACTGTCATTGGTCTCAAGACTGTTTATACATTTTCAGTATCAGTAACTTCCCATTTATCCTCATTGGGAGAGGCCCGACCTTTGGGAATTTACTAACAGTTACCTCGTATCTCTAACCTCACATTATAATGAATTGCTATCAGTGGTTCCATGTGTTCCTGCAGGTTGCCGCTGGCGATATCTTCTCATTTATCTAAATTGGCTCCATGAGGATAATTACACCATCAAATCATTAATTATTTCCAGAGGTAATCTGAAAGTTATCATATTGTAGTCAGCCATTTTGAGGGAGGGTAAACATTGTCTCCTGATGTGGCTATTTGAGCAGGAAAATATTGCTGATATGGGAATTTCCAATTGGAAATATTGCTTATAAGGGTAATTTGACTTTCAGCATATTACCTCTTTGAGAGGCATTTTAGAAGTTGTAGAGATGAAGAAAACCAAGATATATGGATAGTCAACTTCAGCATATTAACCTCATTTCATCCCAGACACATTAATGTTCTAACATAGATTATCTTCTATAACCGTCCCATCTTCTTAAAGGTCAAATGAGGTTGTTTATGTATATCCCTCTGATATTAAAGTGTCTAGGTTTTTACAGCTTGAGACCGGTTTTAAATAAATTTACAAAACCCTTCTGTTCACTTTACCTTCCTCGTCAGAACATGTTTGGGCTGACTGGGTTTTATTTTTTGACGAGTCAGTTTATGCCAAACCTTTCTGAGTAGCCAATTTACAGGAATCACAACTGCAACAATTATGAATTCTGTTGCTTAGTTTTTCATTTCTTATGTAGGCCTAATAACTTGTGTAGCTCCCAGGTTTTGAACATGGACATTCCAAACTTGGCAGCAGGCACTCTTACACTGTGCCATATTGCTCTGTAACTATTTGCATACATTCTGTTGCCCCTGTTATCCCTATACTTTGCTGCTGTAATTAGCTCTTGTGGCTTGCAGGGAGACAGGCTCCCAGGTAAAAATGCTCGTTTGTTGAGACAGGTGAGAAGTGTAGTCACCTGGCAACTGATTGGAGGTATCTGGAACTTGTATCAGTGGAAGCAGTTACAGCTGTATATAAGTGTGTATAAGTATGTATAAGTACCCTCTCATCTTCACCTGGACTGCACGTGTTACCTATAGCTGGTACCTGTAATTGTTACCTGGAGAAAATGTTACCTGGGGAGAATGTTAGATGAAGAGAATGTTTCCTACAGAGCTGTCCCATCTCTATATCCCGGTTATTCCCGACACCACTGCCTGCCTATGTATATTTTAGATGTACATAGCTATTGAAAATTTTGAAAATTTGTAAATTGTTGAACATCCCGACCCCCCTTTTCAAAATGTGAACCCCCTGAAAAGTCCTAAATCTGCCAATGTCTGTGATTAAAACATTACTGCATAATTTTCATATCAAGTATCCAAAGCTGCTAAACCAACACCAATAGGTAGATTTAGTGCTTTTGTGTAGTAAATCCTCTCTAAACATGAAACCTTGGGGATAATTGCAGGTATATGTCTACCTAACACTCAGCAGATCATGTTTCATTTGTAATAGCTCACCTTCCCAGGTGAGATAAGTAATACATTCATATAGATAATAGATCACCTTTATATATGTTTTTCCTACTAAAATTTACTGTCATTTCATTTGACGGCTTTAGCAAATTACCTTAAAAAAAATGTGAAGTATGTGGCTTTGTTAGAGTTATCCATTTATTTATTAATACTAATTTATTCATACATATATTCTATTAAAAAAATCTAATTATCATGAACACCTGATAGGCCAACAGGCAATGAATTATAAACAGGCAAAAAAGGATACTTGAATTTTATACATGCACAACACTTTTAAATATGCACAATTATACATGATATATACAGGTTATTACCCAAGGAAGTGTATCATATATGACTTTTACGAAACGAGTGTGAATTTTTTATTGCCCAAGCGAGAGCGAGGGTTATACATAAATTTGCACGAGTTTTGTAAAAGTCATATGGCACACTTTTGAGTGTAAAAATGTCTTTATTACTCATTTTATTTCATTTGATTCGCGTAAAAATAGTCAGGAAACAGCCCACTTCTCTTGCGACGGCAAGCTACAGTGACGTCACGAACAATCGTTTTATGATGTCACAGACGACCAAATATGGGGAGTTGCTGCGAAACAATTGTTGTTAGGCAAACGTGATAAGTGCACATGTGCTCCTATCAATAATGTTATTTTCAACCATACAGTGAAAAAGGACCTATTGAATGAAAAGTATGGTGTGTGCTGAGAGAGACAGAGAGACAAAGAGATAAAGAGACAAAGAGACAAAGAGACAAAGAGAGGTAGAGAGAGGAGCGCCAGAGACCGAAAGATAGAGACATAGACATAGATACAGAGAAATAGAGAACAGAGATACACAGGCACATGGAGACAGATTGACAGAGACACAGAGACACAGAGACACAGATACTCAAAACAGAGACACATAGAGACTGACATGACAGACAGAGACATAGAGAAAGAAAATTACAGATTTAGATATTAAAATAACACACATGACAAACTCCGGGAGATAAAGCAACTGATAGATCCCACATGTTCCTGCATGTACATGTTCCTGTGTGGTCATGTTACTATGTAGTCCATTAGAGAGCTGAAAGCTGTCTGTCTACACGTGTGATGGAATAGAATAAATCTGTTGTCACTCACCTCTCTACACCAGAAGTATGTCTGCTAGCTGGAGGCTGATAAAGTCTCTCATTTACTTATATATTAGTTTTATTTAATGAATATAAGAACACATCTTCTGATAAGACAAATGGAGTTTTGTTTTCAGAAAATTATAGGAGTAGATGTACACTTCTTGAGAAAGAGAACAGATTCCAGGGTACCGTTCCACAAACCAATCTAAGCACTAAGATCAACCTTAGCCAATGATAAAAGATAGGATTACGATTGATCTTAGGGCTAAGATCGGTTAGTGGAACGGCCCCCAGAGGACTACAACCTGGTCTCAGAGGTGGGGTAGAGACATGGGGCTCCTTTCACAACGCAACTTTTGCTAAGGTTAACCTTAATTCCCAATTTTTAACATTCGCTAAGGATACCTTAGTGACTTACGATCACCTTAGTGCTTTGTGATAGGAGACCCAGGTCTTTTCTGTGAGCGGCAGGATACTGTATGACTTTTTTATTAATCAAAATGAAAGAGTTCCACACTAACTATAATTTATGAGTATTGTATGTGCATTTTTCTCTTGGAAATGGGTTGTCTTGTCTTGATTAAAAGAGGGAGAGGGGTGGGCCCTTGCACCAACACCCCCTGGATCTGCTTGCGAATTTACATTTTTAAACAATAAGATATTCATGCCCAAAGCCCTGCAGTTACTATTTATGAGATATCATGCACCAACGTTTCACTACTTTCATTTTAACCCTTTGTCTGAGGGTGCTAGTATATTCTACAATAGCCTGTGTCCAGAATGTGGCCACTCAGTCCAAGATTATACCTGCTGCCAACAATTTTGGATTTCTCTAAATTGGTTTGGCACTATAATTGATTTAGCTGCTTAAGTGTTAAATTAACATTACATCATCTTAACCCTTTCACCCTTAACCATAAGGCGAATATGTTTTCTGGCTTCTGTAGAGACCTGTAGGGGTGAAAGGGTTTTAAATAAGGTATTAAATGATACTTTCCACAGCTCAGAATATTGTTTTGACATGGTTTTATAACCAAGGTATAGTAACAACACAATAAAGATTCACATCTGACAATTCAGATCACTAAAACTGTATCTAACTTTGATACATGTTAAATTCATCTTGAGTATGATATTAAATCGGGACGACATTTAATATTCTCCACTATGATACAATCCACGGTTTAGAACAATTAAGTATGATACAGTGTTTTGTTACCAAGGTAACAACACAAAAAAAATTCAGACAATTCAGATCACTAAAACCCGATCTGGCTTTGATACATGTTGAATTCACTGAATCGTATCCCAAATCACGTCTCACTGGTTGCCACATCAATAATCCTCTTTGATAAGATATTTGTCCAGGTAAGCCATAATGACAATATTTATGTACACATGGATACAGATTCTCTTTCAAATGGGACAATCAGTGATGACTCAGCTTTTAAAAGCTAACCACGGTTGAGACACGTTTCCATACTCAATGACTTTTGTAAGCGGCGATGATTTGACAAAAAAAACAAACCAACAAATAATCACCTTTCCAAAGTTGGGCCATAAGATTAGGAAAGATTAGCTCACATAAGAATTTTGTGGTTGGGTTAATCTTCAAAGATTGATTTATGATGGATCAGTAAGGGAGGATTTATTTTCATTTGATCAGTCTCCCGCAACCCCTGATTTCTTAGAGTAGATGAACATAAAAAATCATGTTTCAACTAGGGTTTAGTATTTTGGGGGAATGTTTATACTCGTGACGTTTCTTTTATGTCGCAAGCACTGACAAAGTAGGACACGATTCTGGAAAAGTCATAAATGTTACAAATTTATACTGTAAGCTAAAGGTGAGAGAGTATAGATATGAAGAGCTCATAAACAACCATATACTACTGAGTATATAAATCACTTCCTACTTGGTATAACCTGTATGTTCTGACTAATACCCACATCTGTGTTACTCACGATAGTCACATGACCATTGTATCGATATCATAAAAACCCACGTTGATCTGTCATAGCCCCTGGCAATTACTGATTGTGTTGATACAACATGATACAATGTCACAATTGATTGTGTGATTGATCAGATCTCCATGTCGTTGACCAATCAGTGGAGGCGGCACATAACTGTGTGGGTTAATTGGGAAAATACATGATATCATATTTGGGTTTGGATCTTATTGGCAAACAGTGGAATCAATAGTGTTCAATAGTTTACGGGGAGTGGCTTGGCTCTTGAGATATTTGTTGACCTTAACCAATAATCGTACTTGGAAATTGTACCCATACTGGTTTTGAAGTTGTTTATTTCATAGAAATAATTAAGAGAAAATAATTAAGAACTTAACTTTTTTATATAAAATATATCTCCTATGTCCAATCATGATAGAAAATCAACCTCTCTCTGACATTTTAAAGGTGCTCTAGCACGTTTTTTGCATTTTTTTTCTTCTCAAATTTATAATATGATTAAAGTTTACACAATATATTGTTATGTTAGAGGGTATAACATCTCATTACACAACCCATTAAGCTGTATCCATAGCAAATGGTTATCCTCATTGTAAGAAATTAGTCTGACGTAAAAAGCGACACTTTTGTGGAACTCTTCAGTGTGAGATGTATGTGTGTAGGTCTCATGCAATTTTGAGAGTTCAGACAGCAAGATGGTTGACCATTCCATCATTGCACTAGCACATTTAAAACTCAACTCTTAAGTGTTTAGGTATCGCTGTAACATCAGTCAGATTACTAGTCTGTCATCCAGACCCTAGAGTAAAAATTTAATGGAGGTTTCATAAGTCTAAGAAATGTTGGCCTGTCTAGTTGCCTCAGCTCTAGCCTGAAATTAAGTATTGTTCAGGTCTCCCATTTTTATTTCCTATCAAATATTGAAAAATAAAATATCAGCAAATAAAAAAAAGATTTCAGGGACTATATGTTAGTCTATCAGATTACTTGAACTGCTTCGAACGGCCATTTTAATGTGAATACCTTAAAATGGCCACTCGATGGAAAATGAACTAGCATGGCACTACCGAACCATGTATATTCGTTTTAGAATTCTTTTTATTGATTTAGGAGTATTATTTAACCATTGGTAACACTTATTTACCTTTTTGTGAGAGCACTTTATCTCAGTAAGAACGGCGTGCTTCAGCACCTTTAAACTTGAAAGATTATTTCAAATACTTGAAAAATAAAATCATTCAATTTTCATAATGTAAACAGTAAATAAAAAAAATAAAAAATATTATGATTATTTTTAGAGCCTCTTTTTACAGATCACTAAGGTGATAGTAAGTCAGTGAGGATCCCTTACTGCAGTATTAAAGCCTAGGGGTTAACGTTGCTTTGTGAAAGATGTCCCTGGTGAGTTACATTAGATATTAGGTCACACTGACTGCACAGCCATGTCTATCATATCAACAACCAATATATCAGAATAAGTAATAACATTAATATACTTCCTCATGTGTTACCAGGTATTATACAATAGAAAACTGACTCATATCGCCAGCTGTTGAACCATGTTATAAGCTTTATAACTCAACAATTCTTAACAGCTTGGATAGACTGTATCATTGTCTTCGGAATACTATGTACTTGTATATAGATACAGCGATAGAAATTAACTAAAGATGTCATGCAATTCTGAAAGCGTCAATTATTTGAGATTTGGTTCATTTTTAATTAATCATTTTTAGTTCAACATCATGAAACTTAATGCACAAGAGGCTAGAAGTCAGTTGGATGACAGACAGACAGACAGACAGAGTTTATTGGTATATATGGCCTGGAGACCAACAGTACAATGTAGATAGGTATAATACAGTTGCAGCACTACCATGTAGTTCGACAAAATATCACAATGACAGTGTACATAAACATATATATTACCCATACGGGTGAGAAGACACAGGTGATTATTTTTGTGATATTTGCACATGTGCTTTCAAGTGATTCTCAACGTTGATTGGTCGGTTACCCGGAAAAAGAATGACTATGACGTCATAAAACAATGGTCTGACGCGACGAATTATCTTATGACGTCACAATGTTACTGTGGCGACGGGTCCTTCACAGCGGCCGCCCAACATGAAAATGTAATAACCAAGCGTAATTTGGTTAATTTAATTGCATAATGGGTAATATATAGAATAACCAACTTGGTACGAGTGATTACGGGAAATATCCACTCGTCTAAATAATGTTCAGAGCCACTCGCTAAAGCTCGTGGGTGAAAATTATTTAGACTCATGGATATTTCCCGTAATCACTCGTACCTCGTTGGTTATTCTCTAAATATAATATAGTTAGTTATTGTAGACTTGATCTGTTGTGGTTAAAATGGTTCAGTAACAGGGCTAATTTGTACAGTAATTTTCACCAGTAGTTCACCAAATGATAAACTTTGATTCCTATATAATCTTTCAGAAACTCATGTTTGAAAAGTTTACTTTAACAGGACTGAATCTGATAAAGGTTTACAGTAACCAGATATGATTATTCATTCTGAATATTAATGAAATTAAAAATGAAAAAAAAAATCTTCTTATCCTGTGTTAGAAAATGTTGTATTTTTGACCTGATGGTATCTCATACAATAAGGTAACGATTAGAGTCCACATCTACCTACAGTGGCAAAAGGCACAGGGCAACTTTGTTTATTCCCCTCTTCGATTACCAAGGACTAATTATTTACACACTAACCCAAGATGATTCTTTACACACTAACCCAAGATGATTCTTTACACACTAACCCAAGATGATTCTTTACACACTAACCCAAGATGATTCTTTACACACTAACCCAAGATGATTCTTTACACACTAACCCAAGATGATTCTTTATACACTAACCCAAGATGATTCTTTATACACTAACCCAAGATGATTCTTTACACACTAACCCAAGATGATTCTTTACATACTAACCCAAGATGATTTTTTACACACTAACCCAAGATGATTCTTTATACACTAACCCAAGATGATTCTTTATACACTAACCCAAGATGATTCTTTACACACTAACCCAAGATGATTCTTTACACACTAACCCAAGATGATTCTTTATACACTAACCCAAGATGATTCTTCCTCAGAGTCCACTGAATGATTGCTTTTCATCTCTTCACACATCCAAATCCACTCTCTCACCTTTACCTCTGCTTCCCAGAGTTATCTGAGATAATGAATCTTTAATTAGCCATTGACCTATCCAGAATACGTCCCTTTGTTAACAAAGTTACAAGTCACGTTACAAGTCACGTAAATTGGCCACTCAGAAAGGCTTTTAAATTACAGTTTTTTCGGCATTCATATTTCAAATTTTGAAAAAAAACAATAACAATTAATTAGTTCCAGGATAATATATAAATATAATACTTCTTCAAACGATCCTTTATATTTTGAGTTGCTATTTCTCATTTGATCTAATATTCCCACTTCAGAAAGGAAGCCACTTGTAGTTCTTGTCATGTCTTCAAAGAAATGTGATGAGAAATAAGACACTTCGTAAAGCCTAAGTCTTGAAGAAAGAGACCCCAGAAGATTTCTTCCCTCTAAAGAGCCTAGTTCACTAAGTTGGATCCTGTAAGTGCCCAAACAATCAGTTAGTCAAACATCGCTTGTTACCTGTTGACCTCGGACAAAGATGGGACAGGTTTTCTCAGAAAGTGGACACAAAACAAATACCGAGGGGTGACCTCTTGAAAGCCCCAACCATTCATGGAAGTTTTGAACTCCCGACCCGCAGAGAAATTATCAATAAACATTGACTCTGTCAAAGAATGGAATATTTTCTTTCATTGATTGCTCCTGTTGTAAACAGAAAATAAGTAACTGCAAAGTTTGACAAGTGGGCTTTCAAAGAGGATTTCATTGCTTCCGTTTGAAACGTAAATTTACAAACAAGAAGTTTTACGGGACATATTGATGTTGAGATTTGGGGTAAAGTTTCTTGTATATAAGCTCATATTATATTTATGATAAAATACAGAGATGTGCCTCTAAATCAGATATCCACCAATATCATTCTGAAGGCCAACATACGGGAACCACAACTAGTTTAACAAAAGTTATAACCCTGAATTGGCTTAGATCATGATCAATAGCACAATCTGGAATATTCTAGACTCAAGGCAAAGGATTAAATCAAGGTGATATTTTCAAAACCATTTTTAATTGTAAAATTTAAAAATAATTTTCAAATACGGAATTTTTAAATTGGAAATGTTTTTCAAAAACTTTCCCAGTCACATACATTTTTTTGAGAAATATTTGACTTTATAATCAAATTAAAATTTCTCTTGGAGTTGGAAATCAGATAAGAACGAGGGATAAGGATGACAACACATTTTTAGAACAAAGTTGTCATCCTCACCCATTCTCATCACAACTCAAATTGGATAATGATTCAAAATTACTGATAAATCTTTTCCAACACTGTCTATTTCAACTTTCTTTCTCAACCTTCGTCTAGTCAAGATGAGGTATAAGTCTGATAGCAAGGAGTTTGGTTGATATACTCGGTAGTCCGAAGGAGAAGAGCTCATAGAGATACTCCCATAAATCCTCCCCTGAATCTCCACCTGGGCTACTTCCTCATCCAACCTTACCTTGACTGGATAACTTCAGGACCCGGCTGATAGAGGAAGATGTATGTAAAAATGCATCTATGGCTTTATATTTTTTAAAATTTTTAAATATTACGTTTACAGATGTTTTGGTTTAATGAAAATGGGTGTAACGTTAAATGATGTTATCTATAAAATATGTCCAACAAGAAGATTACATTTTCCTCAAAATGGCAGTCAGCATCCGGGAAGTTACGATGTATAAAAATATCAGGAGCACAATTAATTCAACAGAGATTATTAAAAAATCTCTGATTTCTGGGCCTTTTAATATTTTATAATATTAATAAAGTTTGATAACAAATTGATTCAGGGACTTATTCAGCCAAAAAGTATTTTTACACAATAATTATTATTCTTCCAGGTAAATGTCATCAATATGAAGTCTGTTTCAACTACACTAGGTAAAACTTGAGGTGAGAAGATATCTGATAAATTTCTTCAGATAGTCCCATTATATTCAAGGAAAGTCCACCTTTAACAAATCCCAGATTATTTCGTTTGGTAATGAGTTGTTTATCATGTAAATTGGCAACACAGAATGGTTTGGCAATAATTTATTCCACAGCTAAAGTGTTAAGCAGTCTGGTGTACAGAGAGGTTATCTATATCCTCCCATATATCTCCAAGTAAAGCAGGACTAGTTTTTCATCCAACCTTAGCTGAGGAGTTCTGGCTGCAGGTACCTGGGAGATAAGCGTAAGATAATAACTCTAGATGTGGGAAAACATGCCCTTGCTTCTATCAACAGAGGATTGTTTTGTATGAGGATGAAAGTACAGGTTGCTTAGGATAAGTAAAGAAAGTAAATGAATTGAATAATATGTTTAAAGTTCTTTTCTTAAATTAAGAAGAACACTAATATAGGTTCTTAAACTATACACTAAAACTCCAGTTATAAATCATGTCCTCAAAATTTTTACCTAGCGTTCCTCAATATATATTGGTCAGTCATCTGCGCTAGTAAAAAAGATCTGATTTTTTGTGTGGATTTAAAAAAATTTCATCTTTTTTCAAATATATGATAAAGAAATGTTATTTTGTTAAATTTAACCTCAATATCTGGTTATCTGTTGTAACAAATCTTCGTATTTCACATTTTCTGACAATACACATGTAAATATTTGGAGAAGTAAGTCTAGATTTCCTCATGATATCAAGATATCAACAGAGGCACGTTTTCAATATTTCAGCAGATCACTTACCAAACTTATTTTAACAGACTTGGAGGCAGTCTACCAATGACTGACCCAGATCAAAAGAAAGTCACTGAGGAATAATGATGATCAACTATAAAGTATGAAGACCCACCCATTTTTGTGCACTCAAAGCAGCATGACAATACAACCATTCAAGCATTGGTTTAGCACCCTTGTATAGGTTAACATACACACACAATGTGAGGAGTTCGGCATTGCAGAGCTGTATTGTTAAGTCTTTAACAAACTCCTACACTGACATGTCGTCTCTTGTTGGCACAGTGGGTCACTTATAGTGTGATCTTATATGAGATCATTATCCTTAACAAATTCTGGCCTGTCAAATTCTAGTCTTTGTATTCAGAGAATCTCAAGAGGTGTCACAATATAATTTACGTCCAACAAAAGAGAAGGATTCATTCTTATTATAATAATATCTTCTCTTAATTATATATATTTCTACTGCAAAAAAAACAAACACATTTTTTATAAAATATGTAGGTAATACTTCCTATATTTCTGTACATTTGGCTGTACATTCCTCAAGCAAAAGTTGTTATATTATTTTACACAATAATAGAAAGAACTCTTCTAACAGGCAGAAATGTTAAGGATAATATTTCCACTGATTCTAGTCAATATATGATGCTGCCTTTGGACAAATTTGATTGCATCAAGGTACGTCCTTGATTGCATGTAAATTATGGTCCATGACAGAGTGAATAATCAAGATGTCATATAGATAGTGGTCCACAGGTCCACTTCCTTGATGATATATCAAACTGCTTCATTCATCATTACAAACTCACTCTTATCATTATCTCTAAGTACATGCATCTTAGGCATCTAATACGACTAATAATGTATTTCCTTGACCCTTGACCTGACAAGAGGAAGGTCATACCTGTCACATTTACCTGTATCTAACGACGTCTACCTGACCTAATGAGGTCTACCTGATATCCTGGTTTCCCACATGACTCAACAAGTAGGGTCATCGTTAAGGAAATATACAACAAAATAGGTCACAGAGTCATCTGATCAACTACTCATATCAATTTCTTTAAAAGATCTATTCGTTAACAAATAAGGCAATTTTAAGGAAATATATATAGTCTTGGTCACAGTCATTTAATCAGTTATTGGTATTAACTGCATTATATATGTATATGGTGATTAAAAGAATGTCAGTTAATTATATGCAAACATATCTCTCAAATACTTAAATTAAGTTAAAGTTGAAGCTAGCCATAAGAATTTATAGTTGTTAGGTGTATGAAAATGTAAATTATACGATGAATCGTGACATTTCAATTACATGTGTGCCCTAGATATGGCCCATGATAGCTTGTGCAAACAAATGAAATACAGTTTTGGTGCAAATATAATTTTCACACATACTTTTATTGCTATACAATAATTTTCTCCATAGATATGTTATTAGTCATATTCCAGGTCAATAATTGTGACAAAAATTTCCAAAGATAAATGTCAAATGTTTTAATTTAAGTACCAGTGATGTGATGTACCATGAAAAGGTCTGAAGTGCAAATCATTAAAGCAGATGATTGAATAGGGTAAGAAATCATACCCTGAATACCAGTGAAATAAGACACCAAGTTTAAACTTTAAACTGAAAAGAAAAGGGCTAAGAACATCTCCTTGCACGACTCCAAGCCTGACGAAACATACCTTGAGATTTATCTTCCTGACAAGGTAAATTACACTTTAGACTTTCATGCTTGAGAGATTTCACATTAAAACTGCCTCATTTTAAAGAGTAGAATTCATAAATACGTCCAGTTTAGATCATAAGTTTGTTAATTTCTCAGTTAAGGCAATAAAGAATGCTTCTTTTGTACTATTTTGGAATAGTTATATACGACAAAATAGTTTCATATGAAACAAGTTATGGTTTATCAACTAAAAAAAAAATCAAAATAATAAACAGAATCTACAATTAAACCAAAGAATATGCAAGAAAAATAAAGTCATTAAGAAGATGCTATTTCTGAGTTAGAATTAATGTATGAAAAAAAAACTCAAGAAAATGCCTGTCAAGTAGAAAAGTTGTGAGCCTGCCGTATAAGCATTACTTCATACAACATAAAGTCTGAAAACATGTGACTTATTTCAGGGTATGAGACAAACATAAGTGCCCCTCATAAACAAACAAGATTTACAGTGTCACAACATACTTATTGGTCGACACATGCCCTTATCCCAGTTACATGAAATCACCCAACACCTGCATAAATCTACATAATCATTTACCTGCAGCACACCTATGTTAATCACTTATCTCTTTACCTGAGCACAGTTCACAGTTTAACAGGTACTTGTCAAACAGCATCACCTGGGGCAAGGTGATGGATAAAATGATTTGCTTATCTATTATTTACATGTACATCACCTTCATCCATCATAGACTACATGGTATTATGACTGTTACATCATATACTTGGATTGTCCTTACCTGGAAGTAAATAATGATATACCTATACCTAAAGCTATAATCAGCCATGTATTTACGTGTCATCACAAGATTTTATGCTTGTTACATATACATGACATATTCCTACCTGTAATATTTATCAGAGATTTATCTATGATTAGTGTCACCTGATGTATGATTATTACTACATTATATATCATTGTGTCATTTTATGCTCTTAGAGCTGTCAAAATCATCTGTGGTTAAAAAAAAGTACTGTATTCAAGCGTTACATTATGAATTGACAGTACACAGAAGATATCTAAGATATTTTTAATAAATTCATCAGTTTCACGGAGTGTAAATGAAATGACGTGTTATTCTACTCTGTGAACCAACACTTTTAATCAGAGGACTTCATCATTACAATAGCTATTTGTCATAAGATTACCCTGAGAAAGCAAGGCAATCTTGGATGCTCCATTGACAAAATGAAAATATGCATATTTGTTAAATCTAATGAATAGAACATTTGAAGTTTCGCATCAAATATCATGTATATCTCATTTGGCGAAGTAGAAAGTATATATTTGCACTTGCGGATGCACCAATCAATAAATTATACATTTTTAATTCACTCAATTTGATATTAACAATATTCAACAGGAAATATCAAAATTATATCCAAGTGTCCGTGTCATATTACGTTAAGGACACACATGCCAAAGTTTTGGTATTTCTCGATATACAGATTGTATAGCATAAGTCATCTTCCCACGACAAGGTGAAAATGTATCGAGATCTCTCCATATTTTACCTTGCCTTCAACCTAGGCAGAAGTGGTGAAACAAATCAGCGACACCTATTGTGATCACCAGTTACGTCCCTTACCATCTGCTAACATACAGCCAATGAAATCACCGTTTACATTCGGAACCAATTCAAAATAAGCAACGATCGACACAGTCACAGAGGCGATACAACTATCTTCTGATTGGCTTATCCGATTAGCCTGCAGTGCGTTAAAATCTTAGCACTGAAAATGCGAGGGTTGAGGTCAAGGGCGGAATGAGAAGATATGGAAATCTTTTCGTTATGCCTGTGACGTTGTGAGGATGGGCATAAGTGAGATAAACATAGCATGGCATTCACATGAATATAATGTTCTATATTATATTATCATACCATTGATACAATTTACTGTTAATTATATTCATTTATCATTTATATTGAAATCTAGGCAATATCATTAAAAACAATTACTACTTTTTAACACTAGCTTATATATAAATGGTAATGGTCTGAACAATAACCCAAAGAGTCTTATTCAAAGCAAACACCCTAGAGACATAAGAACAAACAATGTTTAATACACAATGAAAATATCAACACGATGGACATGAACACCTATTTGATACACACTACAAACAGCCGAGGGCCATTGCTGAATGTTATGGGGGATTTATGATATACAGCCCGTGAATAAATATCAGAACAGGTAAGAGTGTCAGGTGTTAACTCGTTAAGGATCCAGGTAATAATTGCTTGTTCTGACTGAACAGGTAGGAGGTCAGGTAAACCCCTGGGGGGAAAACATGACCTCACACATGGTATGACCAGCAGGGGAGAAGAAATGAGGGGGTCGGGAGTGGGAATAAGTTTTACTTCCTAACGTTGTGACCAGTGGGTCAAGGAAGTGGAAAGACAGGTCACTGACCCATCCCTAACACAAAGATACAGGTAATACACTTACCGTCTCTAACAAGAAGATACAGGGATACACTTATATACGAGATACATGGTTTTTACCGGAGGGGCTGAGAAAGGGGGTCGTCTTATACACAACGTCGCCTTATACACAGGAATATACGATACATGCATATTGATACCAATAAAGCAGACACTCACTCATTATCCTTTGGATCTTAGTTTTCTACAGTCAAATCGTTCAATATAGCAATATGATGTTGCACTGTCAAATTGGTTTAATTTTGTGTACTTGTGGGTTAATGGTCCCCAGGGTCTTGATTAATGTAGTTGTTAAAAGGACTCACATCCGATAATTGAGAAAAGTTAAATGACTAGTGTTATTATTGATTTTTTTGTTTTTATCTCAGTATGGTTTTATTAATTTATTCATCACTTAGTTAGAGCAACAGGTTGACCAACAGTGAATCTTGACAAGTATATGACAGCACTGGACAGAATATTTTCATCCAAGTCTCACAACCATATTACATGTATATATACAAACAGGAACCAACTAGAAGTCTAATGAACTGACCACATACTCACACACACCTATAACCAGGACACTCAAGACAGTTTGAGAGGGAAATATCATTTAAACTTTCTCATCTACATACATATATGTTGAAAAAGAAGGAAATAATTACTTTAATAAACAATTTGATCTTTCATGTTTTTCTGTTTCAATCAAAACCTAGTAATTATAACCTTTGACCACAAATTTCAATGAAGATTCATTACAAAAAGAATAAAACAAAAGGTCAGTTTGTCTTTTGTTGCAATAAACACTCCAAGCAAACGCTTGACCTCCCACACTGAATGTTGACCAGTAGAGAACAACATGACTGACCAGTGTTTTGCCACATCCCCTGTGTTGACCGATTGACTTCCTTGTAATATCAATACTGATTTGTTGCAATATGGCATATTAACTGATTGAAATAAGAAAATTTATATTTTAATCTGATAATATGTTCCCTATGACAAATAAGTACACACAGGTAGGCACCAGAGTGGGTGATCTAGGGAGTCAGTAGGTTATTGGTTAAGTCAAATAATTCAAATCCAGGGCCCATATTTTCGAAGCTGTCTTAGTGCTAAGATAGTCGTAAGTCAGTGTTAATGTATGGCACTTACAACTATCTTAGCGCTAAGAGAGCTTCGAAAATATGGGTCCTGGATTCAAACGACTCAGGAATGGCTATACCCAAAGAGTTAAAATAGACTGAATTTATTTTGCATCAAATAGAATAATGTTTTTAATTATTGAACTATGAATAAATAAATACTAAAAATGAATACTGACAAACTGATAAGCTGGTATCAATATATAACAATCTAACATATAAAAACAAAATTTAGAATAATAAAAAATAAGAGACAAAATATAAATGTGGAAATATATCAATAAAATTGTGCTGATGTATCAATATCAGAGTTTGATAACATCACCAAAACCAACTTGTGTTGCCTGTCACTCATTTATTGATAACGCAAACAGATGTTGTGTGGCCTATTTTCTAATCAATATCACTGTGGACAAGCTGTCAATAACCGTAAAACAATGCACAGTGATATCGAGTATCAACCCCAACAATACAACAGTATCATTTTAAGGGCACCCGTTTTTCAACCAAGCTTGAAAAGAATTTGTCAAAATGTTCTACTATCAACATGTGGTGTTTTGTTTAATAATTCATGTTACAGTGTGATAATATAACAACAACCAGTGAAACAGTTGTGAAGCATGGCGACATGATTGTCAGCCTCACTTTTGAGAAATATTTGAGTCTTTCAGAGAATGTGTGATATTCATTACCCAAGGACTTCTGATAGTTTTAATGTGATATATCAGTTCCACTGCTATGTGCGTATATGGGTTTTGCCAAAGGCCAACTATATCTTAAAAAATTATATGTAGCTTAAATGGGTCAAGAAATTGCATGCATTTTAGAGGTAATTACCATTCAAAATTTAAAATAACAAAATAAACCCAAAACAACACAGAGTTATTAAAATAAAATAAATAATCATCTTTTAAGACTAAAGATGAAAGAAAATTTACAAATTCTGAATAAATTTCAAACGGGGTCAACTTCTATGAACCACCTTGAGCCCTCGTTTCCAAACACAAACTTATCCCCTTTTGGCACAAACTTCATTCATTGCCACTTGTTTACTTTTTTATTTGACTCACCAAACAGTTTAGAGTTTGTCCGAGTGCGAAGATAGCTAGGTCCCTTGTCAAGAAGTCGGTTGGGCTGATTTCTCATCGTACAGGACGTCGCTAGCAGAGCCATTGTGACAGGACAGTATCCCAAATCCTCAAAAACGATCTTCCATTTGAACACCACTTTTTAGCTCCACTCACTTGTATCTCTGATCAGGCAATGGGAAAGGCTTCGTCCCATGTGAAGAAACTCTCCCCGAGCTATAAATAGCTCTCCACAGGTGATCGTTTACAGGTCACATGACTGAGTATAAACACTGTTACTGCATGGGGCAATATCATCCTTATCCGTCTCTAGCTTAGGGGGTGGAGGGAATTCCCCATCTCGCTGATCTGAAATATATATATATATATTTATGTTAATGTATATGTGTATACATGACTGACTAGACTGGATAAATAAAAGGTTGGAGATTGAAATTCAAGATTCTTGAAATTGTAAAAGAACTGCCACGTAAATCCTTTAGCTCAAAGTTGAATAATTTTCATTTGCTATCAATTTAATATTTAATTTTTTTTTTACAATTGTCCAAATAGACTAAAAATTAATAAAGATTTGATCTGTAATTCAATATTACGAACGATATTCTAAACAAATAAAAATTGTCAAGAATTTAGAATAGACTGCATACATTTGTTTAATCTTACAAAATATTTAATTATATTTCGACACAATTTTAGACTTATGGGAACCTCTTTACAAATAATTATTAGTTCATTCAGGATGCATATAAAACTCTTAAATCAAATGATATAATATTAATTACAAAAAATAGTCATTAATCATTTAGAGAATTATTAAAAGTCGTAAGCATGCATACATTTCAATATAACGACCAGTTATGCAACACATATCCCATAGTCCTGAATATAAGAATGCTATCCAAACCTATGTATCAGTCTTAAAAGTAATATTTTCCATGAGGTGATTTAATAAAATTTAATCATTAAAAGACTGTAGGAAAGTCTTGTACACAGGTGAGGAGTTTTTACCTGAAAGGTGAGTCACTACCTGTAACGATAGTAGCTCACCTCACTGGAAAATAGTCTACAATAGACGTGAATGATCCAGGAATGCAGTAATTATTGAAGATGGATTCTGTCTATAAATATACATGTAATAACAGGGGGCAAGCTTTCAGCTCAATTCAACAGTTTCAATGACAACACTCTTTGAATAATGTCAGGTATTGCAAATGTCAAAATTGTTAAACATTTAATTTATAGAGGTTATCGGTAATACTGGAATTCATAAAGGTTACAGCGTAGTGCAAGAGTTCTGGTAAATTTCCATGATTATACAATTCAGTGAATTTAATAACAAGGCATGATGAATTATGGAAGGAACTAATTGTATCATTTATGTGAGGTATATGCCAATATTATGGTGTAGTAGTTAATAAGAATGAATTATGTCTTTAAATGTGAAATACCCTGGTGTGGGGTTCAATTAGATGCACTGTACTGTACCACCAATAGAAACACAAAGAATTGCATTTAGAACCAAAATAAACAAGTATTGACCAATATTTATAGTTTCAATATTCCCATTATTTGACAGATATACTTTACAACAATTTGTGGGCTGGTGTCAAGTAAATCATTGATGTAATTAGCCTATTATCTCTCAGTAGTGAGGTGGGAATCATCATAGGGATGCAACTTTTAAAATTCATTTTTACATTTTAACTGATCATTTCAGCGTCACACCATTCTCAGGGGCAATAACTGATTGTTATGAATAGGGACTAATCCACTATTGGCTATAGGCTAAAGACACCATATCCATGTTTATTCAAAGCGTGGTTACATTTAATTTTTTGAGTTGGTACAGAAACCTGTCTGTTCAAAATAAAAAATAAACTCTCTAATATTGTTAACACAGCTTCAAAAATTATTTGACTTGGTAAAAAAATGCATGAGGTGTGAAATTTATGGTGAAATAATGAGGTGTGACATAAAACATAAAACTTCAGGTACTGTTTCAACTACAGAAATATCTAAAATCCAATATTCATTGAATTAAATCATTAGGAAAGCATGTGCTATGAGTCGTAAATGAACAGAAATATGCAATATCAAAATATTTTGGATTGAACAGACAGCTGAGGTGCGAACGACAGGTGAGTTAACGAGGTCTTTGAGATTTCCAGTCAGGTACTGTTTTCCCAAATGCAAATTTACTCCAAAAGCAGGGTACTAATGATTTGTGAGGGAGACAGGTGAGGTGTGAATGCCAGGTAAGTTAACGAGATGTGACAAGCAGGTGTCATATTTACCTACTGTACAGGTAATCAGGCATGACAGGACAGGTAGATGTCTGTTGAACAGGTGAATACAGGTGAATTAACCCTTTACCAGCAGAAGTCCCAAACCAATCTGGGCTGCTGATTTTCAGGAGTATTGTTGCTCAGGACTTATGGAAACATAGCTGGGGGTGACTCCCTAATTAATCAGCAGGAATAACCTTAATCTTTTAAAAGTAATTCAAAGTTTATATAAAAAGAAATAAGTTTCAGAACGTCACCTTATTTATTGTGAAGAACATACAGTTTCAGAGTGTTTTCCCACATTCTAAATATAAGCACATAACACTGAAACATGCTGTTCTCAGTAAATAATGACCTCAAGAAATCTTCTTTTACAGGTAAATGGCGGTTGTGATCTATGAGGTGAGGTTTGATTTGGGTTTATATACTGTCTGTGTCTGCCAAGAATATCTAACTAATCTCACACAATCAGCTGGACGAACTGAGGTGAAGTGATCTAGGGTTATAACTGCCTTGATCTTCCAAAAAATATCTTATTTCATTCAGCTAGAATTATTTGCAAGAAGAAAGCATTTATGAATTGCTTGGAAAGTGGCCCATCACAGTTAACAAGGTTTAAAACCACTCTTAGGAACAATTCACCAACATCACTGTTACCAGTGTCATATTGCATAAAAACTCTGCAAACTAACGGACTATATATGTGCATTGCAGGAAAACCTATAAATATCGGTTTGAATTTGATTAGCCCTTAAACATTTTCACTGTTATAAAACATTCATGTCACTTTAAAACCATAGGAGAACCTGAGTAACATGCTTTGAATATTTCAACTCAAAGCTGAATTTACAGTTCACAAAAAGAAAAAAATCATAATGTTTTGAAAATCCCATCAACCATGACAGAAACTCATTTAAAATGACATATTCATTATATTTTGAAACACGACTACAACACTTTTTAAGAAGTTTAAGTATTTTGACCTCACAGAGAATGTATTTGAAACCTGTTAGAGCTCTGTTACAGCAGAGAGAAACGTTATACTCATGGGAAATGCAGACGAGGGACTCAGGGTAGATAAATGTTGCAGTTGGGGGGAGGGATGACGGAAATGAGGGGAGGGGAGGGGATGTAGATTTAGTGAGTATCCCATGTAACCATTATAATGTTGATTTACATTGGAAACTACACTTGGAGCAAGAAGGAAGAGAAAGGAGGTGGTGGAGGAGTCATGGTCTTACATTTGATAAGATGTGGTTGTTATGTTGCCCAATTAACCCTTTTGACATTGATACTGTGAAAGACTTACATGAGATATACTAACTGTTAAATTTGTTGAGAGTACATGGGATGGGAATTGATGTCAGGTGAAGAAATAAGGGTTTTACAATGCTTAATTTAAGAGTATTTCACTATGTCACAGCTGCTAATATTATTGCAGGGAGAAAGCCTGCAACACCATTGACGCTATACATTGCCGTGATACCTGCAAGGTTCATCTGGAACTAGCGAACCATCAGTGGTACTGCGCTCAAAGGCATCCCATTGCACACAGGGGGATTGAAGCTTATACTTGATACTGTATCATCATACTGCTTGACAATAGCAATTCCACTCTATTTACCAATGTAAACTAACATAAGAAACACACAAATGGATATTTGAGAACTGATCAGTTGTCATGGGGGGAGAATATAAGAGTGATTTTTTTGCCTAATTAACTGTATTAACCTTACAACTATAGGAATATTACGTCTTACCTTGCAGCAATACCTCACCAGATAAAGTTCTCATAAACTATATAGGTAAGTACCAAATATTAATTTATGGGATTTTTAGAATTAAATTATAATAAAGTGAAAAGAATCTTTGAAAATTCTTTGATTTCAGAAAAAGGTTATGATTTTAATGAAAGACTTTGGATTCAGGGCAAGAGACAGACAAATTACAACCTGTCTCTACATGTTACATGATTCAGGAAAAAAATGTCATTTAGTAAGAAAAATGTATACCATTTCAAAGACTTGTTCCAACTTGTCAATCAATCTTATTACATCTAGCTAGAAAAAATTACACAAGTAAAACATATTTCTATGACTTAGAAGATAAAGATCATTCAATTATGCAAATGTATAGACTTTCCACGGATTCACTCCAAGAATAGAAATTGTCCAAAAAGAATTACGAAATTAGAAGTTTCTGAAAAAATAGCTATTTGACATATGTCACTAACTTCCTGCAGTGAGCTAATACAGGTCAAAGGTGAACACAAACATGTTGTTATTGTGTATACGGGAATGACAAAATACGCAGATCGTGATAGGGTAGCACAGTGCACCACGTGGTGTACATGTCCGTGGGTCACTGTCCCGGGTGGTGAAATGAGCATATGTAAGTCGCAGAAAGTGATGTCTGGTTCCATAAGTGAGTCACAGATAACAAAAGTATGGTGTCAATTAGTAAATTGCGGATGTTTTCTGATATGTTTCTGTGAAATATGCAGAAGCAGAAACTGTTATTTGGTTCCATGCTGGAGTTGCAGAAATTAAATTATTACCAATTTGGTGATAAGTGGTGTAATATTTTTCACATACAAAATTTGCCTAGCAACCATTATTTCAGGAAGAGTTCCTCTATTTGATTGTATTTGACAGCATAGAGCAAATGAAAGTGACATCACTTGTGAGGACTGGCCTAGGCTTATCTCGTCATTAATAAGTAATTAAGAAATTGTTATACTCAATCTAATAAAAGTCAGATCTAAAGTACCGATCGTGATCTGAGTACTGCTCACTAGGCATCATGTATTGTGACCATGTCTGCAAACTTTCAGTTTCACTAAACCAATAACATCCACACAGCTATGGAATCGGTCCAACAACTTCCTAGCCTCGTCGTTGATTGGTTTGAGTGAAAGGTCACATACATGACCCCTGCCGAACCTGCTCAGATAGAGATGCAGTGAGATTTGAGTGTAATGTTGGATCTGATTTTAATGAAATTGTGTTATGCTAAAAAAAGAGCCAAATGACTTTTACAAAACTGCAAGACTTTGCGTGTGAAAGTCATGAGACGAACTTGCACAGGTAATAAGCTCATTAGGAAGCTTATTTGCTATGAAAGAATTATCATAAAATTTACTGTGACAGAATGAATGATTCTGAGATATCCTACTTTAGCACCAGTAAGTCTTGTACATAGTGGGCAACTAACGATAAGTTAAAAGTATAATTGGGTTTAACATATGCTTCATCATCAATCTACCAGATTCTTACAACTGTAAATGTTGAAATTGGAAAACAGATTCCAGTTGATAAATGTCCACTTAATAGGTAGCAGGGTTATAACAATAATGTCAAGAGGTCAGTGATCTCTCAGACAAGCAAGGTGCAGTCTCAGAGAGGTATTATCAGTGTCCAATGTGGGGAGTATCGGCCAGTATCAGAGGAACGGTGTATTTGGTTCCATCTCTACACTGAGAACACATGTTCCTCTGACATTTCAAGATATGATCCTCTCCAAACAATCTGGTCCTACTGAAGAATGAATCTTTAATCTACTAAACCCACACATATTCTTTTCTAACTTTTATTTTATTCACATGAGAAAAGAGATCAATTTGATATTGAATAGAGCCACTTTGATTTGTTATTTTAAAAATGACATATTATATAAACAATACAACAAAAAGTTGCTCATAAGCAAGACGAATATACTTGTATATTGAAGATAGTCTGGCAAGAAGAATATACGTGTACTGAAGACAGTCTAGAAAGAAGAACATATTTTTGTATACTGAAGACAGTCTAGGAAGAAGAATATATTTGGATACTGAAGACAGTCTAGGAAGAAGAACATATTTGCATACTAAAGACAGTCTATAAGAATGTACTTGTATACTAAAGACAGTCTAGCAAGATGAATAAACTTGTATACTAAAGACAGTCTAGCCAAAAAGAATAGATTTGTATACTGAAGACAGTCTGGCAAGAAGAATATACTTGTACTCTATACTGAAGACAGTCTAGCAAGATGAATATGCTTGAATACTGAAGACAGTCTAGCAAGAAGAATATACTTGTACCGTATACTGAAGACAGTCTGGCAAGAAGAATATACTTGTATACTGAAGACAGTCTAGCAAGATGAATATACTTGTATACTGAAGACAGTCTAGCAAATGAATATACTTGCATACTGAAGACAGTCTAGCAAGATGAATATACTTATATACTGAAGACAGTCTAGCAAGAAGAATATACTTGTACCGTATACTGAAGACAGTTTAGCAAGAAGAATATGCTTGAATACTGAAGACAGTCTATATGAATGTACTTGTATATTGAAGACAGTCTAGCAAGAAGAATATACTTGTATACTGAAGACAGTCTAGCAAGATGAATATACTTGTATACTGAAGACAGTCTGGCAAGAAGAATATACTTGTATACTGAAAACAGTCTAGCAAGAAGAATATAGTTGAATACTGAAGACAGTCTGGCAAGAAGAATATACTTGCATACTGAAGACAGTCTAGCAAGAAGAACATACTTGTATACTGAAGACAGTCTAACATTAGAAGTTGAGTATGAGATCAGGAATATCCTGTTTCAATCCTCAGATAACAGAATGTCTTCAGTCAAGAAGGGATCAATACAATACTAGAATAGACCAGCTTTATTTTCTAGACTTGCTATAATGTGCATGGTAGACTTGCTCTTACTAAATAAAAGAATCTGGATGATAGACTTGTGGCTAGTCTGCCTGAAGATGGTAGTTCACAATATGTTAACCATAACTTCAACAATCTCGAAAAGCAAGCTTACAGTGAGTGAGTCTTTTACAGTGAGGGGTGCATTTTAAACCAGGATTTACATCTGGCTACAAGCTGATACCCTCAGAGCAGTTTTTAAATTTCCATTTCCCTGAACTTCTTTTGCAATATTTTAAAAATTATATAATTAAGTCTTAGTCAGCGTGTCTAACAAATGACTGTGAGACACAAGAGAATCTGTTTGTATCATAACCGTGTGTGAAATTGATGGATTAATAGCCGCTGTCACTGGCATTAGAATTAATGTTGAATAATTAATACAATGAAAATGTCATGGAGTTGAATGTAATCTAATTGATTACATTGGAATGACAAATGATATATGATTTATTAAACCTAGGGAGAGCTGTAACCTAAGTGACTCTTCCACATACCTGATTTTTTTAAAATTTTTTGTGACATTTGGCATTAATCTAAGTTTATATAATTATATTGTATTGCGGCATATAGCAATATACAAATCCTGCATTGCAAATATATTACTTCTTCTATTTCTATATCTATATGCAGTTTAAACATTGTACTTTAGATAAAATGCTTTGATAATACAGTACATTGTTCAAAAAGATTCTTGCACATCTTATCCTTGTATTAAAACATGCAAGTTTACCTTAGTAATAAGTAGCAACATTATATTCTGGTATGCTTGTTCGTCCCTAACTGAGTGAAGTGCAAAATAAAGAAAACAACTGTGATGAAAAATAAAACAAATCCAAATTCGGGGGTCTTTGAAGGGCATTTAGAAGTGGTAAACATAAGAACAGGAAGATTTTCTGGATAACAACTTCTTTAATGTGAAAATACACGAGGTTTGGAGTACATACTCACTCCTTCATCATACTCACTCCTTCATCACATTCCACCTGATGAAGGAGTGAGTATGACTCCGAAACGTCGTGTATTTTCACATTAAAGAAGTTATCCAGAAAATCTTCCTGTTCTTAAATCAAAATTTGGTTTTACATATATCCTCTACACCGTATTATTTTGGGAACTTCTCTTTTAGACCGATAGTTTGACAATCGTATTTTACAGAATAAAAACAAAAACATTTTATTTTACACGATAATACTTCAGATTCATTCACTGTGGGCTATTATGTAAACAGCTACCACTGGCACTGGGTCAGATGCAATGAACAAGTTTGTGCTTAGTAGTGTAAACTGGCCTGGACAAATGTAAACAATCACAGCTAGCCTAATGAAAACAAATCATGTGCCTGCGTTTGGGCTGAATTATGTTGTCTCTTAGATAAGATAAAATTCATGCTGAAACTGGTTTTTATAAATCTTAATTTCCTTGTCTTGACAGAGATTTTATTGAATTTGATATTGATTCTATTAAAATTAATTCAAGTCTCATCTGTAGAGTCTGTGAATTAACTAGGTCTGACATTAAAAAAGCCCAACAAGTATCATAGTTTGTAAATGATTTATGCAGAACATGTTAATATCAGTGATGGGAAATGTGGTATGCAAATATGGTCTGCATTATTTGTACAATGCATGTGTAAAATATTTTGTTTTTACATTATTTTGTTTTTCTTTCTGTTGTTGTTTAGTGGTCAGGACAATGACTATTTTTTACCATATTGATTTACAAACATTCGCAAGTTTTTAAAGTTATTTAATACAGTTCAGACTATGAACATTCACAAACAGTACATATAGATATGATATAAATAATGTGATTGTCTTGCTTTATGTTGGTTTGGAAGAAAAGTTACATGTATATGGTCTGAGAGGAGAACATAGAAAAACTATATAGACGGCATGTTACAAGAAATACTCTCGTCTCCATTACAAGTCCCTAGGTGTTTAGTCAGTACAAGAATTAACACTTGTTATTATTTCAACTCAGTTACTGATTACTCAGCAAATATTTCAAAGAGAGTTGTTAAAGGTTTTATACAATAATCTCCTTGAACTTTGGTCAATACATTGTCATATATATGATTTTAAAAGATCTAAACATATCTGGAGGCAACTGTTTTAATTGTTACAATTAATCTTTGACCATAAAACCCTTGATGTTTTGTTTACATGGGAGATCATATCAGTGTTTGCCCTAGGCTAAGTTCTGAGGATTAGTTGAATCAAGACTCTTTGATTCATTTTGAAACTACGAGGGGCGTTCAATAAGTGTTGCAAGCGGGGCATTGGTGTTTACATAAACAGTGTCAGCTTATAGCAGGTGTTACTATAGTCAAAACATAACATTGACACATGTCAAAACAATTTCTAGACATAACAATTATTTAGATATAAAGCTGCGCTGACCTAGGGGTCTCCATAATCATGGATTCTCTCAAACATGAACAACGCGCTGTGATCAAGTTCCTTACTAAAGAGGGATGCAAAGCTACAGAAATACATAATCGTATGTGTAATGTGATGGGTAAGGATGCTCCTAACTTTTCAACAGTTTGTCGCTGGTCTCTATAGTTCAAGCGGGGCAGGGAGTCCTTAGACGATGACCCACGGTCAGGCAGGCCAACTGAAGTCACCCGACCGGAAGTTATTGCCGCTATCGAAAGACGAATTTTAGCTGACCGCCATGTTAAAGTTTCTGAACTGTCTTTGGAATTCCAGATATCAGTTGGAAGTGTTGAAAAAATAATTCATGACCATCTTGGTATGTCCAAGGTATCTGCAAGATGGGTATCCAGAAACCTCACAGCACAAGATCGCCAGAAAAGAACCGAAAGTTGCATGGAGCTCCTGGATCGGTTTAATGTGGATGAAGCCAGGTTTTTGTCTCGTCTGGTGACAGGTGACGAAACCTGGATCCACCACTGGGACCCGGAAACTAAACTGGAATCCAAGCAATGGAAGCACCCGAGTTCACCGCCTCCCCTGAAGTTTCGCACTCAACCATCAGCTGGCAAGGTTATGGCGACAATCTTTTGGGATGCAAAAGGCATATTATTAATTGATTACTTGCCAACCAAAACTACAATGAATGGTCAATATTATGCCAACCTAATGCAAGAATTGCGAAAGACAATTCGACAGAAACGCCGTGGAATGTTGACACGTGGTGTTCTGATTTTGCATGACAACGCTCCAGTCCACAAGTCAAGAGTTGCACAGGCTGCTATACGTGATTGTGGATTTGAACAGCTTAACCACCCACCCTACAGCCCAGACCTAGCCCCCAGTGACTACTTCCTGTTCTGAAACCTGAAATCCGCCCTACGTGGAAGGCACTTCCGGGATGACGAAGACGTCAAAGCTGCCACAGAGGCGTGGTTAGGGTGGCAAACGGAAGACTTCTACAAAAGCGGCATCAAAAGTCTTAAAGAGAAATGGAATAAGTGTATTGAGGTGAAGGGTAACTATATTGAAAAATAAAAGTAAAACATTGACTACGCGAGTTGGTTTTATATTGAAGTTGCAACACTTATTGATTGCCCCTCGTATTTGTAAAAAATGTTTTATGGAGCAATTAGTAGGTCTTCATATATGGAATTGAATAAATATATTTTGATTAACGAAAAATGAAGTATTACAAATTATTTTATTTTTATTCATCCTTTAAGTCAATTCAATTTAGCAACAAAAAAAAAATCTGCTTTAAGTTTCATATACTGTTTGTAATTTGTTTTGATTTTGAAATTTATTTATTAAAAAACCTAAACTAGATTTAATGTCAGGAATCAAGATGGTGCATTTCATATATTGTTCTAAAGTATGAAATTTATAACCCTCATTTTAGAACCAACAATAAGAAAAATATATGAAATTGAAAAGTTTACATCAATTAAAAAACTCATTCAATTTGAAAATATTGAAAACACTTATCAATCAAAAATCAAAACTAAATACATCATCTGTGAATCAAAAGTGAATCCGATCATTGAAAGAACCCTCAACTGTAAACCGGTCCATCCCATAAAGAGTTTCTGTTGCACCTGAAACCTGTCCCAGTTAGCCGCAATAAATGTGCCTTTGACTTGGCCGCGTCTTGTCCAGGTAATTTACCTGTCGCAGGTAAAATAATTAGAGTTCACCTGAATTACGGAAGCTTGGACTTGCATTAGTGAGTCAAATTTACAGTTATATTTCAGTGCAGGCGTGATGCGGCCATTCGCAGTTGATTGTGATGAAAGCTTTTGCTACTGTTTTCACTCACCTTTCGACACCTTTCGTTGATTGTTGTTTTTAATAGAGCGCACCTGTCGCCGGATACAATACAGGCAAAGGAAGGTAACTCTTGCATCCCTGAGTTCGGGCTTGTTCAGTGTTTTGTCAATTGTAAACGATTTTTGAAGCATTCAGTTATCTATAGGAACTATGCGTCTTGTGTTACGAGGTTATATTTAGCGACATTTATCTAAATTATGGTGACAAAAAAGGTCAATTTCATTTGTAATAACTGTTCTGCTTGAAAAGTGTTTATAGCATATCATTTTATCTGTAAATATGTAAACTTGAATATTAATTTGAAAGAAATATATTGAAGCCTTTTTTATAAAGATTTTTTTTCTTATAAAGGAGTAGTTTTCAATCCTAAAACTCATATGAAATCTATTTACTGACATATAAAGTTAAAAATGTTCCTATCATGAGGTGATTACGATATTTTATGGCGCTTCTTTCAATAACCTTTCCAAACTCGTCAACATTGCTCGAATGCACTGTACATGTTAACCAAACCTACTGGTACAGTTACCTTATTTCTGCAAAGTACTAGATTTGAGCCTGAACTTGTCAATCTGCAGCTGGTTACCTTGAGAATCTTTGTTGCTATGTTCTACCCGTTGTATACGAGGAAGTGAATTCCGTCTCATGACATCACATTCAAAGACGTACAGCAGTCGAGAGGTTGGGTGTATTGGAAACAATTAAACTTGCGGTGATATCAACATTATTTCTATATGTTATGTTGAGGATAAACTATTTTTTAACGATTGTTATTATTTATATACGTTGGTAAAATAGGTACACTTGAAACACTGAAACACTGGCATTTTAAAGTGTTAACGAGTATATTTTTGTTTAAGAATCAATGAATAAATAATTTATATAGAACTTCTATATTTTGTATAGGTATAGTTCCTTTGTTCATCGCCATCTCAACTTCTAGAATGTCCATCAAAGATGTGTACACACACATTTATTTGTGTTGATCATGAGCGTTGATATTGTTTGAAGAACCCGTAAAATACCTAAAACTCTTCTAATGTACGGATCAATATTCTGTTCAATTCAGTCTGATTAAAATCGACAGTTTCCGTAGAATAAAGTTGTCAAATAGTGCATCTTCAGGGATACGGACTCTCATTTCTTGTGGTTTACACTTGCTATATGCTATGGTAGATATTTAGATATCTAGACTCTTACTTCAAGGTGTAATGCATTCTCTCCCCACAGAGGTTACATCCTTATGGAGGAAGTCAACTTTCAAACGCACGGCATAACTCTTGCCAGTCTCCATTACTGGCTGATTTAAGCCTTGGAGTATTTCCCTCGCTTTGTCGTGCCTAGATGAATCGCTGCACCAGAAATGCATAGCGGGCCTGGATTTCTAAGCACAATTTTTTTAAAGGAATACTTAAAGCCTAAATCAGCCAGTAATGGAGACTGGCGAGAGTTATGCCTTGCATTGGGAAGAGGTGAGTGGAGTAACATCTGCGGGAAGAGAAGGTTAGACTAATATTTAGTCTCAGAAATATTTGGTTCTGACCAACAACATTTTACAAACAATTCAAAAAGTTATTAAAAATGGAACCCTAAAGATGCCTTATTTTCTGAGAGTTGAGTATTCTCGGACTTGCTATAATTTACTAGACTGGGCTGGTCGTCAATTGAATATTTTGCTCTAGGGTTTGGATGGCAGACTAAGAGAATGTGTGTAATGTCAGTTTTAACAAGTACGTAACTTCGGATTAGATGTCTGGGTTCGAATCTTTGGCTTATTTAGGTTTATGTCATACATGCAGTATGGTTTAGGTGCAATTCTTCACTGAAATTATGTTCCACTCACAGTTCTCTAATTCCTATTGATGCCTCCAGGTTTCATTTCATTTCATATAGCCACGATAGGGTTGCGGGCTTTCTCCGTAAACTAACCTTGCGTCTTGATATAAGTCACCTCACCGTACAGTAATACTTAGATGTATGGACAGAAAACTCCACTGAAGCTTTTATTACATACATTAATTTTTATTCTTATTGTATGATATCATGTATTTAAAGATAAATCATTATTATATTTGGACGATCCGATGTCTGCATTATGCTTTCTGACGCAACCAAAATCATTTATCAAATTAGTTCTTCAGTTTCAATATATAACATTTTGAATATCAAGTAAGTAGTTTGTCCAAGGTAAAAGCAACTTCCAAACGCAAGGCATAACTCTTGCCAGTCTGCATTACTGGCTGATTTAAGCCTTGCAGTATTTCCCTCGCTTTGCCAACATAGTGAATCGCTGCACCAGAAATGCATACCGGGCCTGGATTTCTTTAGGAAATACTGCAAGGCCTAAATCAGCCAGTAATGGAGACTGGCAAGAGTTATGCCTTGCATTAAGAAGTTGAGGTAAAAGCTGCTCATGCATTTTCCATTACCTCTTATAGTATTTGTTTCACTTAAAATTGATGTATCATGTTGATGAATAGTCCTCATCTATTACTATATTAAAAAGTATATTTATTCTTCATATATTAGGCCTATTAGTTTCAAACCCACGCCTCAGATAACTGAAAAATGTCACTGGCTTCTGTTGAGATGAAGTGTAGGGGTGAGGTTATTGACCATTTCGAATAGTAACAGATATTTAAGAGGGTTTGTGCGTTATTTATATGAATAAGGGTGTAAATTTAGTTTTTTTTTACTGGTGAGAAGTTTGTGCAGAATGGAAAATATCTCTTCATTAAAAAATGGTCGTAAAAAATAATAAATCGCATCATCGCATCATTTTTGTCAGCCTGTCAAGACCAGAATAATTAAGGATTCAGCCATAAGGCTGAATCCTTATTGTTATTGGCGTGTTTTTTTTGGTTTTTTTTTTTATTATTCCACCGATTTTGTGACCGCGGTACTGAACTAACGGCCTGACCGATTTCTCTGAAACTTTCAGGGATCGTAGCCTGTGACCTAACTTAGATCTAGTTTTTTTACTTTTTGGATTTTCGACTTCTTTCGTGAGTTATCCCCCTTCGAAGTTAAAACTTCAAACCTTAATAGCTCGAAAACTTATCAAGATATTTGCACAAAACTTTCACCAAAATGTGCGCAACAACATACCCCATCGATTAGGGCTATAGGGGTTTTCGGCCGTAACAATAGAATTTTTGCTATTTCGAAAAAACTGAATTTGTTGTGTACTTTCGCGGTTTTGAGGGTACGCGTCTTCAAAAATCTTCTTCTAAATCCCGGCAACACATACAGCTATGTGTGATAGCTCATTTCAAAGCTGAATAAATGTGTAAAAAAGTTATCGAGACAGAATTTTGAATTTTGACTTAGAATTCGAGTTATCTGCCCTTGTATTTGGACCTTTTCGAAAAGTGCGTTTTTCGGTTGCATGTTCAAAGGGGCATAACTCTGTAACCAATTGATATATGTCAAGGTTACTTATTTCAAGTTCTTTGTAATAACTTGTTTAACAATTCCATAACATATCATGATCATGTAAAAGTTGATCGATTAGGCACAATTTGGACATAATCTCCAAAAAGTTAAATTTTGTGATTTTGAGACCTTTCGAGGGGTACCTACTTTGGAGAATTTTCCTTCGTAAACCACTGAAGATACATTTCTACTTCACAGTGAGCCATTAAACATTATTGTATCTCATGAAGAATAATAAATTTCAATTGCGTATCTGTCATACTTTATGTTTGACAAGTCACAGAACATTGTCATTTTTCAAAAATCGCCATTTTCAGCAAAGTTCACAGGATCATGACTGCTTAACCAATTATGCTATTGAACTTTTATTCACACCTGCGAATAGACAATTGCAAGCATAAAAACTTTTATGTTGAACCCTTTCATCAAAATGTTAATAGTTTAGCTTTGAACATCGGAAAAGTGGTATAGGGGTCCGAAAATAAGTTTTTTTCAGTATTTTCCTGAATATTCAAAAGAACATTACGCATTAACCATGTATGCAATCTAAATTATGACTACATCAACCTAAGTGGAAATTACGAAAAATGAAATAAGTACGGTAGTGGTGTTCATAACCAATGAGTTACGGGTATTTTAAGTTGGACAGTTTCTGCCTTCTTTCTAAATTGACAATCGCCACGTTTGTAGTGTATCTTTGTTAGTGCATAGTTCAACAATGCAAAATCATAGCACGTTGTTTGATACCTCGTTGGAATGGGAAAGGATTACTCTATATGGGGAAAACATTATTAGTTTGATAATAAACATAACCAATGAGATATAAGCATTTAATCTTGATCAATTGCGACTTTATTTTGAACTGTTAACAAAGGGGGTAAATCCTACTTTCGTTTTACATGATGGACAGGGATAGGTTGCTGTAGCTTAAAACATTTCCACATAATCGTGTAACTTTCAGGAATGACTGCTGATATAATGTACCTAATAGGAAATGAATCATATATATGCTGAATCCGTTTAAAGTCGCTTGCGACTATATTTAAGGATTCAGCCATAAGGCTGAATCCTTATTGTTATTGGCGTGTTTTTTTAAGGATTCAGCCATAAGGCTGAATCCTTATTGTTATTGGCGTGTTTTTTTTGTTTTTTTTTATTATTCCACCGATTTTGTGACCGCGGTACTGAACTAACGGCCTGACCGATTTCTCTGAAACTTTCAGGGATCGTAGCCTGTGACCTAACTTAGATCTATTTTTTTCACTTTTTGGATTTTCGACTTCTTTCGTGAGTTATCCCCCTTGGAAGTTAAAACTTCAAACCTTAATAGCTCGAAAACTTATCAAGATATTTGCACAAAACTTTCACCAAAATGTGCGCAACAACATTCCTCATCGATAAGGGCTATAGGGGTTTTCGGCCGTAATAATAGAATTTTTGCTATTTCGAAAAAACTGAATTTGTTGTGTACTTTCGCGGTTTTGAGGGTACGCGTCTTCAAAAATCTTCTTCTAAATCCCGGCAACACATACAGCTATGTGTGATAGCTCATTTGAAAGCTGGATAAACGTGTAAAAAAGTTATCGAGACAGAATTTTGAATTTTGGCTTAGAATTCGAGTTATCTGCCCTTGTATTTGAACCTTTTCGAAAAGTGCGTTTTTCGGTAGCATGTTCAAAGTGGCATAACTCTGTCACAAATTGATTTATGTCAAAGTTACTTATTTCAATCTCTTTATCATAACTTGTTTAACAATTCCATAACATATCATGATCATGTAAAAGTTGATCGATTGGGCACAATTTAGACGTAATCCCTTAAAAGTTAAATTTTGTGATTTTGAGACCTTTCGAGGGGTACCTACTTTGGAGAATTTTCCTTCGTAAACCACTGAAGATACAATAATGTTTTACGGCTCACTGTGAAGTAGAAATGTCTCTCATGAAGAATAATAAATTTCAATTGCGTATCTGTCATACTTTATGTGTGACAAGTCACAGAACATTGTCATTTTTAAAAAATCGCCATTTTCAGCAATGTTCAAAGGATCATGACTGCTTATCCAATTATGCTATTGAAATTTTATTCACACCTGCGAATAGACAATTTCAAGAATAAAAACTTTTATGTTGAACCCTTTCATCAAAATGTTAATAGTTTAGCTTCGAACATCGGAAAAGTGGAATAGGGGTCCGAAAATAAGCATTGTTTAGTATTTTCCTGAATATTCAAAAGAACATTACGCATTAACCATGTATGCAATCTAAATTATGACTACATCAACCTAAGTTGAAATTACGAAAAATAAAATAAGTACAGTAGTGGTGTTCATAACCAATGAGTTACGGGTATTTTAAGTCGGACAGTTTCTGCCTTCTTTCTAAATTGACAATCGCCACGTTTGTAGTGTATCTTTGTTAGTGCATAGTTCAACAATGCAAAATCATAGCACGTTGTTTGATACCTCGTTGGAATGGGAAAGGATTACTCTATATGGGGAAAACATTATTAGTTTGATAATAAACATAACCAATGAGATATAAGCATTTAATCTTGATCAATTGCGACTTTATTTTGAACTGTTAACAAAGGGGGTAAATCCTACTTTCGTTTTACATGATGGACAGGGATAGGTTGCTGTAGCTTAAAACATTTCCACATAATCGTGTAACTTTCAGGAATGACTGCTGATATAATGTACCTAATAGGAAATGAATCATATATATGCTGAATCCGTTTAAAGTCGCTTGCGACTATATTTAAGGATTCAGCCATAAGGCTGAATCCTTATTGTTATTGGCGTGTTTTTTTTGGTTTTTTTTTTTATTATTCCACCGATTTTGTGACCGCGGTACTGAACTAACGGCCTGACCGATTTCTCTGAAACTTTCAGGGATCGTAGCCTGTGACCTAACTTAGATCTATTTTTTTTACTTTTTGGATTTTCGACTTCTTTCGTGAGTTATCCCCCTTGGAAGTTAAAACTTCAAACCTTAATAGCTCGAAAACTTATCAAGATATTTGCACAAAACTTTCACCAAAATGTGCGCAACAACATACCCCATCGATTAGGGCTATAGGGGTTTTCGGCCGTAACAATAGATTTTTTGCTATTTCGAAAAAACTGAATTTGTTGTGTACTTTCGCGGTTTTGAGGGTACGCGTCTTCAAAAATCTTCTTCTAAATCCCGGCAACACATACAGCTATGTGTGATAGCTCATTTGAAAGCTGGATAAACGTGTAAAAAAGTTATCGAGACAGAATTTTGAATTTTGGCTTAGAATTCGAGTTATCTGCCCTTGTATTTGGACCTTTTCGAAAAGTGCGTTTTTCGGTTGCATGTTCAAAGTGGCATAACTCTGTCACAAATTGATTTATGTCAAAGTTACTTATTTCAATCTCTTTATCATAACTTGTTTAACAATTCCATAACATATCATGATCATAGAAAAGTTGATCGATTGGGCACAATTTAGACGTAATCCCTTAAAAGTTAAATTTAATGATTTTGAGACCTTTCGAGGGGTATCTACTTTGGAGAATTTTCCTTCGTAAACCACTGAAGATACAATAATGTTTTATGTCTCACTGTGAAGTAGACATGTCTCTAATGTAGAATAATAATTTTCAATCGCGTATCTGTCATACTTTATGTGTGACAAGTCACAGAACATTGTCATTTTTCAAAAATCGCCATTTTCAGCAATGTTCAAAGGATCATGACTGCCTAACCAATTATGCTATTGAAATTTTATTCACACCTGCGAATAGACAATTTCAAGAATAAAAACTTTTATGTTGAACCCTTTCATCAAAATGTTAATAGTTTAGCTTCGAACATCGGAAAAGTGGAATAGGGGTCCGAAAATAAGCATTGTTTAGTATTTTCCGGAATATTCAAAAGAACATTACGCATTAACCATGTATGCAATCTAAATTATGACTACATCAACCTAAGTTGAAATTACGAAAAATAAAATAAGTACAGTAGTGGTGTTCATAACCAATGACTTACGGGTATTTTAAGTTGGACAGTTTCTGCCCTCTTTCTAAATTGACAATCGCCACGTTTGTAGTGTATCTTTGTTAGTGCAAGTTCAACAATGCAAAATCATAGCACGTTGTTTGATACCTCGTTGAAATGGGAAAGGATTACTCTATATGGGGAAAAATAGTTTGATAATAAACATAACCAATGAGATATAAGCATTTTATCTTGATCAATTGCGACTTTATTTTGAACTGTTAACAAAGGGGGTAAATCCTACTTTCGTTTTACATGATGGACAGGGATAGGTTGCTGTAGCTTAACACATTTCCACATAATCGTGTAACTTTCAGGAATGACTGCTGATATAATGTACGTAATAGGAAATGAATCATATATATGCTGAATCCGTTTAAAGTCGCTTGCGACTATATTTTTAAGGATTCAGCCATAAGGCTGAATCCTTATTGTTATTGGCGTGTTTTTTTTTTTTATTATTCCACCGATTTTGTGACCGCGGTACTGAACTAACGGCCTGACCGATTTCTCTGAAACTTTCAGGGATCGTAGCCTGTGACCTAACTTAGATCTATTTTTTTTACTTTTTGGATTTTCGACTTCTTTCGTGAGTTATCCCCCTTGGAAGTTAAAACTTCAAACCTTAATAGCTCGAAAACTTATCAAGATATTTGCACAAAACTTTCACCAAAATGTGCACAACAACATTCCTCATCGATTAGGGCTATAGGGGTTTTCGGCCGTAATAATAGAATTTTTGCTATTTCGAAAAAACTGAATTTGTTGTGTACTTTCGCGGTTTTGAGGGTACGCGTCTTCAAAAATCTTCTTCTAAATCCCGGCAACACATACAGCTATGTGTGATAGCTCATTTGAAAGCTGGATAAACGTGTAAAAAAGTTATCGAGACAGAATTTTGAATTTTGGCTTAGAATTCGAGTTATCTGCCCTTGTATTTGAACCTTTTCGAAAAGTGCGTTTTTCGGTTGCATGTTCAAAGGGGCATAACTCTGTCACAAATTTATTTATGTCAAAGTTACTTATTTCAATCTCTTTATCATAACTTGTTTAACAATTCCATAACATATCATGATCATGTACAGGTTGATCGATTGGGCACAATTTAGACGTAATCCCTTAAAAGTTAAATTTTGTGATTTTGAGACCTTTCGAGGGGTACCTACTTTGGAGAATTTTCCTTCGTAAACCACTGAAGATACAATAATGTTTTATGTCTCACTGTGAAGTAGACATGTCTCTAATGTAGAATAATAATTTTCAATCGCGTATCTGTCATACTTTATGTGTGACAAGTCACAGAACATTGTCATTTTTCAAAAATCGCCATTTTCAGCAATGTTCAAAGGATCATGACTGCTTAAACAATTATGCAATTGAAATTTTATTCACACCTGCGAATAGACAATTTCAAGAATAAAAACTTTTATGTTGAACCCTTTCATCAAAATGTTAATAGTTTAGCTTCGAACATCGGAAAAGTGGAATAGGGGTCCGAAAATAAGCATTGTTTAGTATTTTCCTGAATATTCAAAAGAACATTACGCATTAACCATGTATGCAATCTAAATTATGACTACATCAACCTAAGTTGAAATTACGAAAAATAAAATAAGTACAGTAGTGGTGTTCATAACCAATGAGTTACGGGTATTTTAAGTTGGACAGTTTCTGCCTTCTTTCTAAATTGACAATCGCCACGTTTGTAGTGTATCTTTGTTAGTGCAAGTTCAACAATGCAAAATCATAGCACGTTGTTTGATACCTCGTTGAAATGGGAAAGGATTACTCTATATGGGAAAAACATTATTAGTTTGATAATAAACATAACCAATGAGATATAAGCATTTTATCTTGATCAATTGCGACTTTATTTTGAACTGTTAACAAAGGGGGTAAATCCTACTTTCGTTTTACATGATGGACAGGGATAAGTTGCTGTAGCTTAACACATTTCCAAATAATCGTGTAACTTTCAGGAATGACTGCTGATATAATGTACCTAATAGGAAATGAATCATATATATGCTGAATCCGTTTAAAGTCGCTTGCGACTATATTTTTTTTTTTTTTATTATTCCACCGATTTTGTGACCGCGGTACTGAACTAACGGCCTGACCGATTTCTCTGAAACTTTCAGGGATCGTAGCCTGTGACCTAACTTAGATCTAGTTTTTTTACTTTTTGGATTTTCGACTTCTTTCGTGAGTTATCCCCCTTCGAAGTTAAAACTTCAAACCTTAATAGCTCGAAAACTTATCAAGATATTTGCACAAAACTTTCACTAAAATGTGCGCAACAACATTCCTCATCGATTAGGGCTATAGGGGTTTTCGGCCGTAATAATAGAATTTTTGCTATTTCGAAAAAACTGAATTTGTTGTGTACTTTCGCGGTTTTGAGGGTACGCGTCTTCAAAAATCTTCTTCTAAATCCCGGCAACACATACAGCTATGTGTGATAGCTCATTTGAAAGCTGGATAAACGTGTAAAAAAGTTATCGAGACAGAATTTTGAATTTTGGCTTAGAATTCGAGTAATCTGCCCTTCTATTTGAACCTTTTCGAAAAGTGCGTTTTTCGGTTGCATGTTCAAAGTGGCATAACTCTGTCACAAATTGATTTATGTCAAAGTTACTTATTTCAATCTCTTTATCATAACTTGTTTAACAATTCCATAACATATCATGATCATGTAAAAGTTGATCGATTGGGCACAATTTAGACGTAATCCCTTAAAAGTTAAATTTTGTGATTTTGAGACCTTTCGAGGGGTACCTACTTTGGAGAATTTTCCTTCGTAAACCACTGAAGATACAATAATGTTTTATGTCTCACTGTGAAGAAGACATCTCTCTAATGTAGAATAATAATTTTCAATCGCATATCTGTCATACTTTATGTGTGACAAGTCACAGAACATTGTCATTTTTCAAAAATCGCCATTTTCAGCAATGTTCAAAGGATCATGACTGCTTAACCAATTATGCTATTGAAATTTTATTCACACCTGCGAATAGACAATTTCAAGAATAAAAACTTTTATGTTGAACCCTTTCATCAAAATGTTAATAGTTTAGCTTCGAACATCGGAAAAGTGGAATAGGGGTCCGAAAATAAGCATTGTTTAGTATTTTCCTGAATATTCAAAAGAACATTACGCATTAACCATGTATGCAATCTAAATTATGACTACATCAACCTAAGTTGAAATTACAAAAAATAAAATAAGTACAGTAGTGGTGTTCATAACCAATGAGTTACGGGTATTTTAAGTTGGACAGTTTCTGCCTTCTTTCTAAATTGACAATCGCCACGTTTGTAGTGTATCTTTGTTAGTGCAAGTTCAACAATGCAAAATCATAGCACGTTGTTTGATACCTCGTTGAAATGGGAAAGGATTACTCTATATGGGGAAAACATTACTAGTTTGATAATAAACATAACCAATGAGATATAAGCATTTTATCTTGATCAATTGCGACTTTATTTTGAACTGTTAACAAAGGGGGTAAATCCTACTTTCGTTTTACATGATGGACAGGGATAGGTTGCTGTAGCTTAACACATTTCCACATAATCGTGTAACTTTCAGGAATGACTGCTGATATAATGTACCTAATAGGAAATGAATCATATATATGCTGAATCCGTTTAAAGTCGCTTGCGACTATATTTAAGGATTCAGCCATAAGGCTGAATCCTTATTGTTATTGGCGTGTTTTTTTTGTTTTTTTTTATTATTCCACCGATTTTGTGACCGCGGTACTGAACTAACGGCCTGACCGATTTCTCTGAAACTTTCAGGGATCGTAGCCTGTGACCTAACTTAGATCTATTTTTTTTACTTTTTGGATTTTCGACTTCTTTCGTGAGTTATCCCCCTTGGAAGTTAAAACTTCAAACCTTAATAGCTCGAAAACTTATCAACATATTTGCACAAAACTTTCACCAAAATGTGCGCAACAACATTCCTCATCGATTAGGCCTATAGGGGTTTTCGGCCGTAACAATAGAATTTTTGCTATTTCGAAAAAACTGAATTTGTTGTGTACTTTCGCGGTTTTGAGGGTACGCGTCTTCAAAAATCTTCTTCTAAATCCCGGCAACACATACAGCTATGTTTGATAGCTCATTTGAAAGCTGGATAAACGTGTAAAAAAGTTATCGAGACAGAATTTTGAATTTTGGCTTAGAATTCGAGTTATCTGCCCTTGTATTTGAACCTTTTCGAAAAGTGCGTTTTTCGGTTGCATGTTCAAAGTGGCATAACTCTGTCACAAATTGATTTATGTCAAAGTTACTTATTTCAATCTCTTTATAATAACTTGTTTAACAATTCCATAACATATCATGATCATGTAAAAGTTGATCGATTGGGCACAATTTAGACGTAATCCCTTAAAAGTTAAATTTTGTGATTTTGAGACCTTTCGAGGGGTACCTACTTTGGAGAATTTTCCTTCGTAAATCACTGAAGATACAATAATGTTTTATGGCTCACTGTGAAGTAGAAATGTCTCTCATGTAGAATAATAAATTTCAATTGCGTATCTGTCATACTTTATGTGTGACAAGTCACAGAACATTGTCATTTTTAAAAAATCGCCATTTTCATCAAAGTTCAAAGGATCATGACTGCCTAACCACTTATGCTATTGAAATTTTATTCACACCTGCGAATAGACATTTTCAAGAATAAAAACTTTTATGTTGAACCCTTTCATCAAAATGTTAATAGTTTAGCTTCGAACATCGGAAAAGTGGAATAGGGGTCCATTTTTTAGTATTTTCCTGAATATTCAAAAGAACATTACGCATTAACCATGTATGCAATCTAACTTATGACTACATCAACCTTAGTGGAATATACGGAAAATGAAATAAGTACAGTAGTGGTGTTCATAACCAATGAGTAACGGGTATTATAAATTGGACAGTTTTTGCCTTCTTTCTAAATTGATAATCGCCACGTTTGTAGTGTATCTTTGTTTGTGCATAGTTCAACAATGCAAAATCATAGCATGTTGTTTGATACCTCGTTAGAATGGGAAAGGATTACTCTACACGTGGAAAGCATTTTTAGTTTGAGGATAAACATAACCAATGAGTTATAAGTATTTTATCTTGATCAAATTGCAACTTTTTCTAGTACTGTAAACAAAGGGGGTAAATCCTACTTTCGTTTTACATGATGGACTGGAATAGGTTGCTGTAGCTTTACACATTTACACATAATCGTGTAACTTTCAGGAATAACTGCTGATATAATGTACCTAATAGGAAATGAATCATATATGTGCTGAATCCGTTTTAAGTCGCTTGCGACTATATTTTTTGTTTGTTTTTTTTTGGCCTTATCATTTATCAAATATTGAAAAAAGCCTCTAAGAATTGATGTTTTCAGCCAGATTCTCAGAGGTTTCTTTTCAATATTCAATAAGATGGTCATATTTTAAGAATTTTGAAAATATATACCTTTTGAAAAAATATCTGTTCCTAGAAAAAAACACCTTTTAAAACTAGACGAACAGAACCTTTCAACCTGTTTTATGATGAATTAAAGTCCAAAAAGGTTATACATGTGGACAACGTCTTGTATCAATCACAATTCTGTACTTAACCATTTTATAACCTAAATGTTTAACATATATAAGCATGTTGAAATTGCGATTTCATCACCCCATATGTGTTAGACTAAACATAGAAATAAAAGTATCATAGAAGTTGTGAGTTCTTCTTTACAAAACATATTTTTTCCAAAGACATTCAAAAGCGACCTTCTTAAACAACACTGTTTCGTTTTTACTCTGTTGAAAACGTAGTGATGTTTCTTTCCCCCAGGAGTATATCAATAAAACAGCGCTTTGACAACCTTCTAAGTAAAGGGCATTCCTCATGATGATTTTATTGAAGACTGTCTACAAGAATGTTAACTAAATATGCTTATAACCCAATATATTCACAACTTCCAGTAATACATTTATTATTTTGGTAAGATAACTGACTGATAAAATAGAATAGAATAGTTAAGGATTCATAGTATTGTCCGTTTAAAACAAGCTCTACCCAATAAAAGTTAAATTGTAAACGTCGCCTTTCATCGTAGAATACTCCAATGCCTCTCTGAATGTGTTTTATTTTTTATATAAAGCTGCAAAATAAATGATAAGCACAAAATATAATTGGAATAATATCTGAACGTGGGTGTTACTTCACGTAGAAAGGAATCTCGGTTTATAAAGCGTTCCATGAATTCGTTTGTCAATAAGCGGACACCACCACCATCGAGGGCAAAGATTAGGAGGTTCAATAACAATCTGCAGGGAAACAGTGTTGGAATAGTTTAGTTCTCGAACTATGGTGTGTCAACGGTAACAGTCATGCACTAATACATAATGGATTGCCAAATTTCAAGGCCAAAACTATGGTCATCCATGATAAATCCCTCCACTGAACCCACACAATTGCTCCCCTTTCTTTCTTGACCGCCTAGAGTACCTCAGTTACACATAATGGGAACCAAAGGAGAGTCTAATTTCTGACGGTAAAACATGGGGTCAGATTTAGAAAGTATCTCAGTGCGTCCAAACAGAAATTTGGTCGGAAACTGTAGGTAAACTCGTTACATGAAGGTTGAATTTACTGTCACTTGACACTTTTGAGAATAGACCCTTAGGCGTCTTCCACAATTAGTATGAACGACGTTGTATGCGTCCAGTTTTCACAATGTAGTACACAGGCTTCATTAGAATATACAACATTGCAAGTAAGCCAACTGAAGACGAACTCTTTTACATTAACCATGAGCCACAATCTCACAGTTTAGCAGGAACTATAATATTTGGTGTCTTCATTCTTTAAAACGTAACTTTCACTTTTGATGACTAAACGTTGACTCGCAGATCCATCTCCAAGTTCAGCTGATTTGAATCGAGTAACACTTGATGGACAGAGTGAATCTTTAACAGTAACAACTAATGTTCTGCCACAAGATGATCAGATTCATGATATAATCTGTTCGGTCTTATTCTTCTCTAAGTATCAAGTGCTTTACTTAAACCAACGGTCAGCATAATATTATAATCCTGTTCAGCAGTCTCTAATAATGCCACTAGACTAGACTAGAAACATTGTGCCACTATATCCCTAAAATATCAACATTGTTTGCCTCGATCACTGATGCAATAACGTATATATCTGTAGAATAACCATCCCATATACACCACAGGAAGTCGAGATTTTCTAATACCAATAAGTTATCTATCTAACTAAATGTAAACCTCTTGACAAAAGCATTATCGCGTTCCCTATAAATGTATGATGTACACTTGGTTGAAAAATTGTAAAAACTTTTGTTGATGAATATCGTCACACAATCCTCCAGACATCCAGTTCTATCAAACACATAATCATATCACTGAAGGACGCCCTGAACTCTTCCAGAATATGAGCTGATATCTCCAACTCAGGGGTTGGTCTTGAGTATCTTCTTAAAATGACACCCGTTGAAAACCACAGTTTATGTCCAGGGCCACAAGGATCATTGCGAAGTGTGCTATTCACTCAACAAGGAGCCCCGCAACCGGTGGTGCCTCTGTGAGGTTTTACTCTTATGTCCGTCCTTCACTATTTCTGGGAAATGGTTTTCTCCTTCCGGTGCGGAACCATGGATAAGCCAAGACATGACAAAATCCTGCGATTGGCAGTCTGAAGGCAAAGTAGTCTTTTTGTACACCACTGGATTTGGTTGATGAAATGTTTTCTGTTCGTGTGGTTTGCTCCCAAATGAACATTTCACGCTTTCTCTATGAAGTTTTTCTTTGTGCGACTTCAGTGTGACCTGTTCGTGGTGACCCGGAACTTTCCCGCCGTGATGGTTTGAATTGTAAAGTAGGTCAAGTTGTCGTCTGCTTTGCTTGGAATGCATCTGACACGGAGATGCCCGGATGCGCGGAAGGATATTTGTAGAATCCTTTCTCGAAGTATTGGCATTTGCTACAAGATTGATGATGTCATCCGGGTCTTCATCAGCAGTGACACCCTCCATGGCGCTGAAAGCAGAGAACATTGGTAATTAAAAGTAACACGTTTGATACAATTCCGATGGTTTAAGTATCATGGCATGCCAAGAAAAATACGATCTGCGTTAATTATATAATAATATAATATAATTGGTTCCGAAGAATAATACATGAAAATATCTTTAATTTCACTTGATAAATAACGGTGCTAATAACGTCACATCTATTGCAATAAAGAAGTTGACTATCCATTGAACTTGTTCTCCTTCATCACAACAGCTCCTTAAAATGTCTATAAAAAAGTAGAACATAAAGTTTACAATAGCAAATGAAATAACAATGACCAATCACAACAATATTCTATACTTAGCATTTGTGTCGTTACTTATTGTCAACATTTATGGCTCACCATTACAAAAAGCCAAAATCATGATGCAACCCTTATTATAACGTGCTATACCTTTTATACTAGCTCATGGAGGTCAATTAGCAAATCTAATTATTCAATAAGCTTACCATATCAATATTTCTCTATTGACATATAGTAATATATTTTAAATGATAAAGCAACATTTCACTGGAATGAAAACCGTTCTAATGACGAAAGTATGAACATTACCATAAACTAAGTATGTTGAAATTTCAACGTATAATAATGAAGCCGAAATACACTAGCTATGCCAATGAGTAAATACGCGCCTTTCATTTTTTCCAAATGAACAACTATAAACAAGTGTAGAAGCGAGCAAAGCTCACATACCCCCGCTTCCCGCTTAGGTCAAAGAATTTTTAAAATAAGCAAATTATAAATCTGTGGCTATTGATTAACATATCAATACAGTTTGATGAAGTGGATCACATAGCTTCAGATGTTTCTACATAACATTGGAAGATGTAAGCTATATAATTAAGATCCAGTTGTCAAAAGGCACATCTAGGGATCATGGTTGACATGTGTTTCAAGTTTGGTGGTGCTTTCAAATGTAGTACAGGAGATATGCTTAGGACAAACTGACTTCTACATAGTCACTGTTGAAGTCATGTTTCCATAGCAACCATCCCAAAATAGCATTTGCATATTGGCCTTACCCTCAAAAGACACATCTAGGGATCATGGTTAACCTCTGTATCAAGTTAAGTGAAGCTGACATGCATAGTATGGGAGATATGGTCCGGACAACAAGACTTCTCTATAGAGTCCCTATAGAGTTTATGTCACGTTTTCATGGAAACCGCAAAAAATAAAATTCAGATATAGGTCTTACCCTCAAAAGGCACAACTAGAGATCCTGTTTAACATCTGTATCAAGTTTGATGAAGCTAGCATGCACAGTTTTGGATATCTGCTCCGCACAAAATGACTTCCTCAAAGAGTTGCTTTTTAGTCACATTTCCATGGAAACCGCAAAAATTAAAATTCAGAAATAATTCTTACCCTCAAAAGGCACAACTAGGGATCATGGTTGACATTTGTATGAAGTTTGATGAAGCTAGCATGCATAGTTTTTGAGATCTGCTCCGCACAAAATGACTTCCTCAAAGAGTCACTTTTTAGTACTTTTTAGTCACGTTTCCATGGAAACCGAAAAAAATTTAATTCAGAAATAGTTCTAACCCTCAAAAGGCACAACTAGGGATCATGATTGACACCTGTATGAAGTTTGGTGATGCTAGCATGTATAGTTTGGGAGATCTGCTCCGCACAAAGTTTTGGGACGGACGGACGGACAGACGGACGGAAAGAATGAACGCTATATAGTATATACCCCCGCTTACGCTGTAAGGCGGGGGTATAATAAAGAAACACACTCTGATAGAGGAAACTGAGTAGATACTTATGGGTTGCTGAATGAAATTGAACATGCCGGACAGTTTACTACCATGGAACACGTATTCTAAGGTTAACATATTAACTGCGTGGCCGATATTCTTTATAGTGAAAACCTTCAATAGACCGTACAATACAGATACATTTGGTTTGAATACTTACTTTTCAATGCCCATTTATTAATAGTTAGAATCGTTTAATTTAAGAAAACATCGCGTGGATTTAAGTTTGTTCAGTCTCGGTAAATATCTACGATATGCCCTAAGTTAAAAAAAAATATCGTTAAACCAACCCCGTATATCTACCTACTTACATGATATAAATGAATCACACTCCTTTGTAAAACTATATGACACACTTGCTTAGGTAAAACTCTTTAAATAATATCTATATAAGTTGCTCCGAAATGTCTTGAAGCAAACATAAGTAAATTGAAAACTGCTTGTTATATATCTTACAGTAAATCCGAAGCAATAAACAAAGCACAGCTAGAAAATTGCCTACATCAGCCGACATTTGAAATAACAAGTTACCTTATATAAGATCTTCTAAACGTCACAAAATAAATCCAAGCAATATGCAAACCACATCAATATGTCACTAATATCGGTATTGTCTCCCAGTCTTCAAAGTGCTCAGGCAACAGAGGAGAGCGGACAAAAATACTTCTCCTGATTATGTTTGTGGTAATTGTTTATCGGGCAATGGGCTAATCTGATAATACCTCAGTTGAATGCCACGGGGTATCGATACACGAACAATTAGCCATTATCGATCACCAATCACTCCGGGCACACGACGTCACATTCATGCATTGTTACTCGTTGAATGCAATGAATAGCGTTTGGGATAACGTGATATTTGGGAAACGTTAGTTGGCTAATATTCAGAATTGTTCATCAAAATTGACAAATTTGACAAATATTTTCTTTTCAGGCTCATGTAAACTCAGATATAACGCTTATTTCAAAGGATCGAAGTTGTAGAAACTCATCGTTACCAGAAGGCACCATCTCTCAACTGTTGTGTGTCTCGTAAAATTTAATCAATGCATCCACATACACTCGTACATATATGTTAAAATACCACGAGGAATAAACAAATACATTTAGTAAACCCAGGCCCGTTTTCTTTAACGCAATACATAAATTGTGCTTAATGCAGAATGCAAGAGGAATGAAGAACTCAAGTTCTGAAAGGTTTTTACCGGACGCGTTCTCTTAGTTATCCATAAGTTGTAGAGAAATTAATGTTTTGAAAAACTGTATTTAGGTTTCTGAACAATCATGTTAGGCAATATCGATACAATGCAATGTCAATGGTTATTGTAAGTATGAAAAATGAATATAAAATAACCATATTCACTGAAAATAGATGAATTCAGACATTAAACACTTAAACTTTTAATAAAGAAGATTACATAAATAGTACTACAAATTAGAAACGTAAGAAGAGAAAAAGACATGAAATTCTTCCGTAAACTAACTGGGAATGTCGTTACTTGTTGACAATGCGGTCATGTCATTTATGTCATGAAGAAACACCCATTTATAAGCAATACACTCTATTGATTATTCAACGCTCTGTGCTGAGTAAGTAAACAAACAAACAACCACGGGTAGCTACGTAATCAGCAATACGATTGCTTACATAAAAACTAAACACATTACCACATGCAGTTGAATAGAGGATATCATATGAGTGCAAAATACCTCAAACAAACCCGCTTACTCGTTGAGTTGACTTTCTGAGGGTTATTATGCGGAGGCATATGTAATAAAGTTTGTAAGGGTATATTGAAACGAGCCAGATATACCGGTCACGGTTAGTTGGACGACCTTTTATTCACTGGTTGGGGGATATGGCTGATCAGTACATCCACACTGCTATTTCACACGCATTCGCTGATATCAAACCATTTACTTGCTTTATAAAAATGGTATGAAACGGAACTTCGTTTAGTCTGCTATATATATGTAACACTTTGACATACGAGACATACGAGTAGTTAGGTATAGTATATATGTATCAATATGTCATCCTGTTGTGATACCTCAATTTTCTACTGGAATATTGTTATAGACATTTCATATGAAAATATGAAACTATTGTCATATATTTTAGAATGGACAGATTTGATAGACTTTGTGTGACAAAAAAACCCATCAAAAGTGCCAAATAGTATAGCTTGCGAATGCAATGAAATGAAGCCTTTCATAGAATAAGTTTGAAGCAATAATGAAAACTGGGACTACACATACACATATATAAAATAATATACATTGTCCACGGAATCACATCTTAATGAATTCATGACAACACCATTGAAACTGAATTTCAACGAAAATAACTTGACGACTAAACTGAAACAGAGACAACTTTTATGTAGTTCTGCATAAGACCTCATTGCATTATAAGATAAACCCTATATATTATCAATCTCTTTGTCAAATCATGAACCATCCCATTCAAATAAACGTAAAAAATGCTATCTTGAATACAAAGCTATAAAACGAGTACAGAAAGTATTCTCTTGCAAAGACGGGTCTATTGTATAACTTTGATGAAAGTTACCTATACACACTTGGAGACAAAATATATATACATTTTTGTTTTTAAGAAATGCAACACAGGCAGCAGTGTGATGGAAACATGCTCAGGAACGCGGTTTAAGTACATGAAGTTTAACAGGCATTTTGAAAGGACTTGTCACTTCAATGCACCATTTTCAAAGGCACCTATAAAATGATGACAAAATAAACTCGTCATTATGTCACAACATTTCACTGCAATCATTGCAGCAAAGAAAGAAAGGGCTTTATGCTGTGAAAGAGGCAAAGCCAAGATGGGCCTACTTAGAAAAGGGTTTATACTGTGAAAGAGACAAAACAAGGTCGACGTTTTGACACAATACTAACGATGAATCTAAATGTTACCTGTCTTCAGAATGAATCTAAATGTTACCTGTCTTCAGAATGAATCTAAATGTTACCTGTCTTCAGAATGAATCTAAATGTTACCTGTCTTACGAATGAATCTAAATGTTACCTGTCTTCAGAATGAATCTAAGTGTTACCTGTCTTCCGAAGACACTCTGCCAAAGCCTATCACATCGATTTTGCCGTGCGACTGAGCCAAATATGACACATAAAGATCCTCGCGTCTTCGCCTGACACGTGGAAGTCACTTTGACTCAATGATTTAACGTTGTCTCTGACCTCTGATATATTGTATTCCGCTATGTGTTTGACTTTAATAATCACGATTAAGTCACTAAATTGAATTTTGAGGAAATATAATGAATGAATAAGTTTGCATTTATATCAGAGTACATATGGTTTACATTGGATATAATTATATAGATAGCTCTGACATTGCCACACCATTGTCATTTTTGCAAATAAAAAGTATTGTCAAATGAAAGAAAACGTTGGCTGCTTTTTAAACACTTTTATAAACATATTTGATAGACCACCAATTCATGTATTATAATCTTCGATTCAAGTCATCAGCTGATTAAGCAACAGGCCAATATAACCAATCACAATAATCTACTTTGTATTCACTGCAATGCAAATCCACAAGTTAAAGCACGGTGATTATTGACATATCTTGTTCTCCTTCGAGCGATTTGATTTACGAATCAATTTGCCGATCAAAATTTCATGTAAACAACTTACCTGGTTACATCAGAACATCAGACAGGGAATCAAATGTCACAATATAAACAATCAACAAACGGATAGGCACACACCTGCGCCTTTCAGCGTTAATTTCATACAGGTAAGACCCACCCTGTTGAACGAGCCAAAAGACACTGTTGTGTTCCTTCTCCTTGAAAATCCATTAACTATGGAAGGGTGAAGAGACCATTTAACGTATGTATTCACGCCACACAAGGGAGCGATCATATTCAGTCGTAAATATCCATCAAGTATACAGGGAAATGATTTTAGTGCATGCAAGTAAACTGATATTAGAATTGTTAAAAAAATACGTCCCGCTAACAGAGTAAACATAAATTGGGAGGAGAGGTTGAACTTCGAAGCCTTTCTTTCATGCATGGACGTTTGATTGATAGTACGTGTATCTACCACCTTATATTTGTTAGCTGTATCAAGTCTGTAATCAATAACAATAATTTGGCAATAGACACCATTTTATAATTCATTCACGCAACATATACTCATACTCATATATACTTCGAAAGACGTCGTTTTATTTCACTTCTGAGTGTCCTTCAAAGAGCTGATTGACTTGCTGAAGAATATTGAATCGAGTATAAAACGTTTTGCTTCTCATAGATATCAACTTCCCCTTCAAGTCATAACTCGCCAGCTCATTTCAGCCTTGCTGTATTATTGTTAATTTTCTGTGCTAGCGTCGCACGGCGCACTATCAAGGTCAGGTTCTTCTAAAATATTTAGTACTTGATGGTAAAAGTATACGTCCGATTGTAGAATTGACACCGACGATAAACAAACTTTACAGACACTCTATAAAGTGTATTCCTCTCAAAGCATATGGTCAACTTCTACGTTATGTTCTTCACATGTTACTTCAATTGTTTCTATTCTTATTTCTCGTTCTCTTCATCGTGTTCATATTCAATTTTCAATATGAGATTTGCTGGACTGGTATATGCCATTGTTAGTCATCACGCACGAAAATTATAATAAACTTGTTTCCTATTCGTTGATTGTACAAGGACAATGTTTTCAGTTACAAACAAGCGTCTAACACATGTCGTATTAACTAGGCTACCGTTTAGTTTGCGAAATATGTATTGCAATCAATAATATGCACTTGCTTAATATAATCTAGACTGTGTGCACGTTTCCTAAATGTTAATACATTGTCATAGAGACTGCACATGCGCCTTACAAAGCAATAGTCTGAGAGCCATGCCTGAAAAGTAGAAATTTCAACTCCAAATGTTTAGCGGAAAATCAAATCTGAATTCGCTACCAGACAACACTATGTTAAACTAAATATATTCCTGGAACTACAGATTACTCAAAATCTGCATCTACCATACATATACATGGAAACTTTACATATGTTGCTGCCTACATCGTAACTATGTTCAGCGTTCAATGTTCTGTTATGTTAGAAAATATGCCGTGTTAGTAATTCACACAACAATACTGGTGGATAGCTGTCAAGTGTAAAGCGAAATGGTCTTTTATGATCTGACAGGTTTACTTGTAAGAAGTGACATCAACGAACAGATACACTCCTCTTCCTCGCAGTACGTCGAGACGAGAGACCCGAAAAAGCATTAATGCACGTATCTTCAATGTAGGTTTTCTTCGTTTTTCGCACGAGAAATGGACGGTCGAATCAAATCATGAATATGTACCGACTTTAATACGAAAACATCTTAATGGTACAGTTGCCCCTTTGAACCTTTCTAATAAAAGACCTATGTATATGTGTTATATATACTTTCTTCTCTTTACGTATATCAGTATCGCGTTATCATACGAACATCATGGAATTCCCATGTGACATACAGGCACAGTAAGGAACACAATTATGACCTTACTTTCGAGAAGAGGAAGACGAAATACGCTCAATGTTGGAATGCTGAGAGGTTATAATTATTAACCTCTTGAAAGAGAAAAGATGTACAACAAGACATCGTGTGGTTCATAATCAATACGTTTATCTGTACATACTTACACGCATCAATACATTTACGTCTATATGACCATATCATTCAATATCATTAACATGTATGTAATATACCATTTTAGCTCATCAGGTCTGAACGGCTTATGGCATGGCATGGCGTCCGGCGTCCGTTCGTCTATCCATCCGTCCGTCTGTAAACTTTTCGCTTTTTCGACTTCTTCTCCAGAACCAATACTTCTAGAGAGCTGAAATTTTATGTGCAGACTCCTTGGCCTATGGGGCCTATTCTAAATTGTAGATTTCGTTACCCCTTGACCCCAAATAGGGTCACAGGGGTCACAAACTTAAACACGTGTATCATCTTCTTCACGAGTTCCAAATGGTCTAGAGAGCTGAAATATTTTGAGCAGATTCCTTGGCCAATGGGAACTGTAAATTGTAGAACCTATTTTCTACTTCTTTTACAGGATAAAAAGCTTTAGAACAAGCTGAGGACAATTTATTTCGGTTTTGCAAACATTACATATCCTGATGAGCTACAGAGGTCATGGCTCTATGTTTATATTCACAGGGCAACGAAAAGATGGCAACCACTCATAGAAATGATGACATGCTTTTAATTGTTTGTTTGTTAGATGATATTCATATATTGAAATATAAAGTAAACATGCATCCACGATAAAACTTACCCCTCACCAAGGAACGCTCTCTCGAATACTTAGATTTACATTTAAAAGGTGTGCATATACTACATATACATATAACACTGGAACTTATTTCGTTAGCAAAATATACATAATTAGCAAGATATTCACAGAGCAACGACACGATCAATCGTGAATAAATATTTGACCTGACAGCAATTAGCAAGTGGAGGTCAAGTGCTGGTTTATATAAGAACCCACTTACCCTTACCTTATATAGTATTTGTGCTCCTCTATATATTGACTGACATGTTAACCACACAGGTAAACCCTTCAAATATCGGTTTAGTTTCCTAATTCAAGGGGAAACAATCAGTGAACTTATAAATGCCTTTTTGACAGGCACAAATAGCTCTAAAGATGCCAAATTTGTTGAATATCCTCTGAATAACTGGTGGATATATTTAAATTACTTATATATATATATATATATATATATATATATATATATATATATATATATATATATATATACGTTAACGTTATTACACTTCCTAATCTCATACATTATTATGTGACCAAAAGCAATATTGACTTGAGCGACGTCAAACGATTGTTGCATGACGTCAAACGATTGTTGCATGACGTCATGCTATTGTAACCATGACGTCATCTAACCGTAGTTCCAGCTGTTCAAACCAAATTACATTTTTGACTGTATTTCATTGTTTTCTTTTCGTTCTTGTGTCAAATACATAATAAAACAATTATGGACTGGTGATTCGGTCAATACCTGTTTTTATGGACCCGAGAAAACAATATTGACCGCGGACTTCGTCCTTGGTCAATATTGTTTTCTCGGGTCCATAAAAACAGGTGTTGACCTCATCACCAGTCTATAATTGTATAATGTTTTCCTTGTGTAATGTAATAAACATAATTCCGACTGCAAGTAAGACGTGTTAATTGTTCAACTTACCCTTCTCAACCTGTCAACTTTAGTAATTCCTCTCGAAGAAGTTACAATATACTGATTGTAGAAAGGTGCACATTCTTTTGTGTATAGATGATCAGCCTTCTACTAACCTTTACTTTAAAAAAAAAGCATGTCTTATGTTTCTAACTACTTCGTTAAATATTCATAACAATGCTTAGTAATGTTAAACTCCAGAAACTGGAATGTCAGCCCCATAGTGAGTGCAATCAATTAATGATACTGACTTATGGGATACATTATAATTTTTATTTAGGCCTTGTTGGACTTAAACGGGTAGAAATTGCATTAAAATGACGACGTGTTATAACCGACAACTATTAACAAGGACTTATATATATTTCATTTTACATTTTCATTTCTTATAAATTAAAATTGCAAACAAGATAAGATGTTAGAGAAGAGGACATTAACTCTTATAAATATGTAACACATGATTAATAGAAAATGAGAGATGACATAGTAAATATCGCCATTAGCTTCACAGAATAAAGTAAAAATATTTATCCTATCTCATGTAAGAATGTCGATCCCTGAATGGTCCACATGACCATGAACAAATATCAATAAACACCGTCTTACGGGTTGATAAATCTTCCCGAGGTTGATAAATATCATGAATAAAGTATGCATCCACGTCAATCATTCCATGTCACGTGACGTGAAGTTAAAGGTCATAGTTTGTCGATCGATCAGCTGTTTTCCGGGGGTATATTGTCTTCACCTGTCCGTCTGTCTGTATGTTTGTCCACAAAAACTTTAACCTTGGCCATAACTTATATGGTATATCCGGGGGCATCCGTGTTTAACAAACACACTTGTTCTCTATTTTTTAATGATATTTTGAGACATGCGGTAGGATAAATACGTTATAACATTCAGTGGAGGGTGACATCGTAATTTATCAGAACCGCGTTAGTGTTTATTCAACGAGTCGTAGGCAAGTTGGATACACATTGACATGGGTTTAATAAATTACGATGTCACACGAACAAACTGTTCAGCTGTCATGTCGTGTTATCTCACTCTACATATACTTTAAAACAATCATTGTATCCAACTGAAGTGAATAAAAAAAACAACCTGCTAATGCAAACGTGATGTAAGACATGGTTTCAGTGCATTGATAAAGTAAAATGATAGGATCTATAAGTCAAAATCCCCTTAATTGTTATTATGTAATGAAACATAATAAATGTAGATAATACTTTTCATTAATATATGAGTAATAGATAATGGGAGAAATGGTATAATTGCAATAAATCAACAATTTTGAAACATTCTTGATTGGAATGTAATGTAAGATATTCTTGACTAAAATTGAAATGAATAATTACGATGAATAAGAACGACAAGGTGTATTTATCAAAGAGAATGGTGGAATATAGAACACACAAATGCTAGAACGTAGTGACATTCCCTATAGGTTGCTAGGGTGGTCGGTCAATAAATATCGACACTATCATAACACGGTGACACTGATCTGAATTTGGGCTATAACTCTGAATAATTCATGAAAGGACATAGTTGCCATTTTCCTAAACTGATTGTAATTTGTTTTTGAAGATTAGGAAATGTGATTAAAATTGTTGATATCATACTGAATAACTTATGAAGGAGGTGTTTTATCTTCTTTGGTAATATTCATTGCAGTTTGTTGAAATTGCTGGAGATATTAGTCTGGTAACACTAAACTCGTTCAGGTCGGACTGTTTAATTCACTGAAAAATAGACACAATATAGAATACTATATACAAAGGAAACTTATGCCCGTGGAATAAATACAGCCGTGTAGATAATAAATATAATAATAAAGCTGAAATAAAGCTAATAAATGTTGTTATATTTGATTACGGCTGTCGAATAGGTAAGTTTTTGACGATACAGTCAGTGCTGGCTGTTGGTGCCTGAATCTGAGGGTGTAGGTTCGAATCCCGAAGAGGACACGTCCCGTAAAAAGTACACGAATTTGTCTAAATGCAGATAGTGTCAATATTCAAAGATTACGGAAAACGATAATTCAAAGTTATGGTCCGTAATGCAAAGGCAACCAAGAAGAGATTATTATAAATATTTCAAATTATTCCTAGAAAATTAACAACTTAAAAACAGATACCCGGTAGTTTCCTCGTATCATACACAACATTTTATAGACAAAGTGTATATAAATTGACTTATCATTTGAGTAATGTCAACGACATACATTAGTGAGCAGAGTTTATGCATACAAAGCAAACTGATCCAAATATAACGTGATCAGGATGTGACGAACAAAGTATTTTAAAAACAAAATCAATTTGATTTGCGTCTGTGATTGAATCGAATTAGTTGATTAATGTTATTTTCGTATGATCAAACTACATCTGTTTTCCTCTCATTACCTTAGACATAACGATTTAAGCGTAATACCATACATAATTCACATAATTCAAGACAACTCGTATCTTGTTTCTGCTCAATGTGTTCGAAGTATGTTACAGATCTACGCTGTTATCCTTAATTCACAAGCTTGTAATTAACAGCAGCTGCATTGTAAAGTAAGCCAACACTATTGTACATAGACATTATAGACACATACAGGATATTGTATTGTAATGTTCAAATGAAGGTAGTCACAACACGTCCGCTGAAAGAGGACTTTCAAGCATTGAATTATTTCATGCGATAGAAGTTGAGTATACTTATAATGCATTTAACTAGTCCACAGAAGCATTACGATTTTTAGGTCAGAATGTTAATATAACTGAAATTCAAGAATATATTTCCGTTCTGTGCAGTAACGATATAAATGTGTGACACAGCTCATTATCTTTTTTTGTATTTAAGAGAGTATCAATAACAAACTGCCAAAAAACGAGATTCCAGTAACATATGTTCTAATTTCGTTTCGTTTTCATCGTCTCTGTCTCTGTTTCTGTCTCTGTCTCTAACTATCAAGTGAAAGCACTCAGAATGTGTATATATCTGATCGTAACTCAAGAAGGGAACACGTAAATTCGTAGTGTCACGAATATTTGTTTTAAAGAATATATAACCAAATTACTTACGTATGCCTCTCTGTCAGATACGTGCATCCGTTGCGCCCTTCTAACAAAGCAAACTGTTCGACAAAAATGTAACCACCATCTGCTCTATGCATTATACACCACGATATGTCGTACATAAGCTGATGTGTCTCTCAATAATTGATCAACGTGTATCAACTTAACTCTGTTCTTTATACTTTAAACCGTATGTACTGAGCGTACAGCCCAAAGGAAACACCACAGCGAATACGTAACATCAAGATAAACTGTGAAATAGGATTAACTAATGGACGATTGGCTTTAGTTTCATAACATATTGCTCTTGATATAAAACGCTTGACCACAATACGTTTTCTGACCTTAACATAAGTTCAAACCCTTTTACAAGCGCACTGTATATAGACTGAAGTCAGCTGAATACTTAGAAGAAATATAATGGAATGAATTTTTAATAAAACAAATCTTTTGACAATAGGAATGAGAGCTAATTCTCAGACTGTATTCGTTCATGGATCTTGGTTTGGGTCTTGTCAAGCTTTATGATAATGCTGATAACGATGGTATATCAGGAATATTATCAGGAAACACCTCCATAATCAATGGTGCATTTTGCCCATAATACATTCCTTTAACAATTAAATGAATGCGCAAGTTACACAATTCCTGAAATAAATACCGTGAACTTTTAGTACAACACCACTTATCCAATGAAGATACAGGCTTCTCGAATGAAACATACATGTCTAAAAGAATCGATCGAATGCTATTCGAACGAGGCAGTTGAGTATAAGAGTGCAATAAAAACTGTAAAAAGTAATTTCGGTTATAGAACGAAATTAATTTCCCACCAGGATATTATGTATAAATGCATGCATAAGGTTGTTACAGTGAAATATCTTTTCTGATTAGTTGTACGCCCAGGTGGTGAAGTGTGTGTTATTTACCAGACAACATTATGGTACAGCACGGATCAGTAGGATTTAATATGCAGTCATACAATGGGGAATGTGCACTAGAATACGCAATTGTACTGATGGATTTGCTTGCAAGAAACTATCTTATGATAGTTTTATTGAACACCCCACCAAATGCAAAATACAGATGCAAATATACTAAACGGAAACTCTTGCAACATCAACTAAGAATATATGATTGATAAAACATAATACTGAAGAAACAAAACGAATCACTCGTAATTATCAGAGCATCGAAACCAACATCTCTAAATTCCAACCCCTATTCTGAACAGGAAAACCGAAAAAGACGCCATGTGGAACTGTGAAACACACAATCTCAGAAAAGCAAGAATTCCATCTATACATTTGTAAGAAGGGTTAACGGAACATAGATATACATACGATTAAATCGTTCATACAGAAATTAGTAGTGTTCATAACTACACATTATATTCATTAAAATGTGAAAATCTTCGCCTTTGAATATTAACATCTGCATCGAACGACATTATCACTATGAACAAAAATCTTCAACATCCCACAGACAACAACCCAACAATCTGGTAGGGAGTGGCATGTACGATTGTAAGTGAAATAGTAACACGTTTTAGCAAATAGGTCATGCTTTGAAATAGAATTATAGCAAGGGTCGACTCCGAACACTTTTATGACTTTGGTACATAGTTTCTGTAAGAAAGCGTGCAAGGCAATAGAAGATTTGAATATACGACATATGTAGTGCCATTTATGTACTTTTGTAATACTACACAATTGAAGATATTAAAACATGTGAATAATTACCTATCGTCGACACCCTCATCAACATGACCGGCATCGACCGACATTATCACCACAACTACAACAGCATTGGCAGCTAAAGCGACAACAACATAATATAGCTCCGGCAGATCTGTAGCGGACTGATAGTGAGTGTACATATGAAGTGATTGAAAGGCCAGTCAGTTATAGTAAGCCGTGCTATTGATAGAGGAAGGGTCTTTACGGAACATACTTTCTTGAGTGCGATAACTACTATGTAACTGTATTTGGCAACGATCACAACCTCGCCACGTGAATAGTTAACACGCTCCGGCTTTAACCCTAGGGGTCGTATCAAAATACAACTTGTCATTAAAATTTGAAGTATGTTTTTAAGAATTACTTTCACGTTAACCTTGTGTATGTATGTAAGTAATAAGTACCTACATGTATCGTTAACACTTCGTGTTGTATCAAACTGATTTATAGGATTTAATTGGAAATACAATGTACTTACTTTCTCATTTATTATATACTATTTTCCTTACAAATATATGGTAGACAAAATCTCATATTAGTATCGGTATACAATATGTGTTTTGTACTTTGCTCATAATTAATGAAACACACACCTTGATTAATATTTAAATATTACGGTCGGATATGTAACACAAGCACGCGCTGAAAATCGTGACCTCCCATCATAACAGCCAATTACAGATGTCCAATTGCTGAAATGTCATATAAATTTATTAGAATAAGTTTAGAATGAACAACCCAACCAAGTCATCATGTTTGATACTTGTAATAAAATTCGTTCTTCATGTTATACAGGATCATGATAAAATTTAGAGAAAACTTCAGCTGGAAATTGGAAAAGTTGAAGGAGCGACAGTTTCCAAAATGTTAAATAAAATTATCGGATGCCTGGGTACATTGAAAATAAATCACATAATGTTTACAGATGACCCCTGAACGGAAGATCATTGACTGATCGATCGTGTTGTTATCAGAGTTTGTAGAACGTCGACCCAACAAGTATTTAAATGCAATTGCCTGTTCAAATATGTACTTCAACTTCATATTAGATTTACTTTCTTTGTAAGAAGAGTGGCTGTCAATTTGTCACATGAACCGTACTTTGTTTCAATGATTTTAAGATCTAATCTAAAGATTCTTGTCAGCATGATTCACTTATAGTACAATAGTTCATCTTGATTTTTGTTCTTCAATTGAATGAATTACGATGGGTTAGTCCAAAAGTTCAAGGTCCAACAGAGACTACGATCTCTTTAGTATTAGGTCTTTGAAGGGCATTTATAAGTGCCATATATAAGAACAGGAATATCTTCTGGATAACAACTTCTTTAATGTGAAAATACACGACGTTTCGGAGTATATACTCACTCCTTAATCAGGTGGAATGTAAGGAAATGACAAAATGTGATACATTTATATAGCATTGTTTTGTTTGCTATATAAATGTATCACATTTTGTCATTTCCTACATTCCACCTGATGAAGGAGTGAGTATATACTCCGAAACATCGTGTATTTTCACATTAAAGAAGTTGTTATCCAGAAAATCTTCCTGTTCTCTTTAGTATTATTTTATCACTGTATTTCCAAGCGCAATCACCCTACATTGCAATACACTTCTCATTTTGGCATATCAGTTGGTCAATTTTATTTGTGTAGAACTACTTCTGGAACTCTTCTGAAATTGTTTCCAGCTCATTTCATGCCTTCATTATCCACATTTCAACCGATGTGTTCATTGAACTCTGGTGTACAGTAGTCCTTGCCAGTCAAGAGGTTTGGAACCAACCATTATCGTGTAAAACCAGAAATCAAGGCCTAGATGACCTGCTGTCCTATCATTATTATAGTATTCCTTTTATAGTAATTGCAATTTATTACTTTAGATATTTTGTATATAGTTAGCCTTCATCGTTTAACATTAAATGTTGATACATATATTTCGCTTCATTACTCATAATTAGTTTAGGTAGCACAATAGGAAAGTTAAACACTTCTCATATCGTTGAGCCGCATCAGTAGGTACATTGCATTCATAGCTTTACATGCATAGATTTACAAGTAAAACATTGCATGTATGAGTGTACTTTATATTAGCATCAAGGTTTATTCGATTATTAATCAAACGTTATTGGTTTTCGCATGTAAAGGAGCAAACAATACACTTTGAAAGTGTGAAATATAGGTTTAAGTCACGTCAATCGATAAGGATATTTGCTTGGGTTTATTACGTTCTCTTTGTCTATTTCTTTAAAAGAATTTCAAGATTTATGAATGTTTTGTGGGAATTATAGCTAAGTGTCACGAAATCAATACTTGATCATCATCACAATCATCATCATAATCTCCATCATAATCATCATCGTCATCATTAGCAGCAACAGCACCATAATCATCATCATCCTCATCATCATCATCATCATCATCATCATCAGCTTCACCATCATCATCATCAACATCGCTACTACCATCACCATCATTGTCATTGTGATCTTGATAATCCTCATCATCATCAGCAGTAGCAGCAGCAATCACACCACCACCATTATCATCATAATCCTCATCATCATTATTATCATAAATCACCATCATCACCACCATCATCAACATTGTCATCGTGAACATAATCTACGGCATAACAATAATAATAATAATAACTAGGATTGCCAAGGCAATACTTAGGTCTTCAAGACTTCTGCTTGACCTTGAACTCCATATTGCACTCTCGGTCATGCATCAGTTTCTCCTCTTTAAAACGAGTTATAAAAAATGTCTCTATCTTCAATAGTTTTTTTACAAAATTTCTCCAAAGACAATGACCCTCTGAAAATGGAAAAATCGCTTATTAATGGACCCCTACATGACCTTTCTCACGATTAAGACAAAAGGATTAATATTTTCATACTAAGTTGCAACATACAAAATATTGTGCTTTAATTTCCACTTAAGATGTAATCATCATTTAGATTGCATACATAATTAATACGTTATCTTTTTCTGAATATTCAAGAAAATACTCTAAATTGCCTAAATTGTGACCCCTTGAGAATGTTTGCGATGTTCGGAGCTTCACTATCAACTTTTTGATGAAAGGGTTCAACAGAAAAGTTGTTGTTCTTGAATTTGTTCATCAGGAGCTGTGAATAAAATTTAGATATCCAATTTAGTTAAGCAGTGGTGAGCCTTTGAACTTAGCTGAAAATGGCGATTTTTGAAAAATTGACAATCTTCTATGCCTTGTCACACATAAAGTATGAGAGATACATCTTTAAACATTATTGTCCTAAATAAATAACATTTCTACTTCAAATTTAGCCCATTAAACATAATGATACCTTCCGTGGTTTAAGATGAAACATTCTCCAAAAAAAATACCAATAAAATTTCAATATTTTGTGTATAAGTCAAAATTGTGTCTTAACTATCAACTTTTATATAATAGTAATATGTCATGGAATTGTTACGCTGATTATAAGGAAAAGATTTCACTTAGTAACTTTGACTAACATTCAATTTTGACAGAGGTATGCCCCTTTGAGCATATAGCGGTAAAAAGACTTTTTTTAAATGTCTATATTCATGGGTCGATTTCTCAAATTCAAGGACAAAATAGAAAAATCGGCGTTCATAGGTTTTCCCCAAATTCATTTAGCTTCAAAATGAGCTATCATACATAGCTGTATGTTTTACCGTTATTTAAAAGAAGATTTTCAAAGACACGTACCTTCAAACCTGCGAAAGTGCACAACATTTTCAGTTTTTGGGAAATAGCAAAAAATCTATTATTACGGACGAAAACCACTATAGTCCTAATTAATGAGGAATGTTGCTGCCCACATAGTGGTAAAGGTTTTGTGCAAATATCTTGATGAGTTCTCGGGATATTAAGGTATAAAGTTTTGACTTCAAGGGGAGATAACACGTGAAAGAAGTCGTAAATCCAAAATCTGGCTCGTAGTGCACCAGTTCAGGTTACAGACTATAAACCTTGCAAATTGCATGTGAATCGCTTGAGCCGTTACGCGGGAATCCTGCGGACAAAATTCGGTTCAAATAATGAATAAAAAAACCCCACGATAATAACAATAGGTCTTCCAGACGTAGTCTTGAAGACCTAATAATAATAATGCATTCGTGTAAGCGCCTAATGTCCTATAATGCTGCTCAGTGGCGCTGTCCAGAGAAAGAAAGGAAGCTAGTAGGTAGCTTGGAAGAGATGAGTTTTGAGCTGGCTCCTGAAAGTTTTCAAGGAAGACACTGATCTCAGTTCTAACAGGTAGTTCCATAAAGCTGGTGCAGCAGCACTGAAAGCTCTATCTCCCATAGATGTTTTTGTAGCTGGTATTTTTAGGCAGTCTCTTTTCTCAGATCTCAAGACACGAGTTGGACGGTAAATTTCGATTAAGTCCTTAAGATAATCTGGTGAATGAATGTCGTAGAGAGTCGAGTAGGTGATGCAGAGAAGTTTGTATTCTATTCTCCTTTTGACTGGAAGCCAGTGTAGTGACCTCAGCACCGGGGTGATGTGTTCCCGGCATTTAGTCCTAGTGATGACTCTGGCGGCTCTGTTTTGTACAAGCTGAAGATGATGGACAGCTGCTGCGCCAGACACAAGATATGAGTCATTCTACTTATTTGTTATAATTACTTTGTGGTTATTGTATAAGATTTATATGTGTTATTGTTAGAAAGTTGTGCAATTAGAACAAATACTACGTTTCATCTCATTCTGAGAAATGCACAAAAACAAAGTTAAACATTCCTTGAACTGGGCATGTCAAACGGATCACAGCCAATTCTAGTACATGTACATGTAGTTCGTTGATACTGATTAAAGAATGTGCTAACACCAAAACACCACAGTAACCTCCTATCAAAGTTATCACAGGGAGGAAAGCGACGCCGCTATGTAAGACCTGTCATCCTCAGCCATAATGTCTTCGTTACAGGAAACCGATAGTGTTATGTTGCAACCCATCAAATCAATAGGGACATTACTAGTCAATGAGGACTATGGGAATCATTTTGGTATAGCTCCAAGCTGACAATATGTCATTTATAAGGGAAACGAGTGACGAAATTCAGGTTATTCCTGTAGGATTTTTCGTCATCGATGATAACGATCGATCGCTTACAGTTGTCAATCAGTACCCTGCTGTATAATACCTTATAACACTGTTATGTTTGGGATCACACTATCTATCTTGTACTTTTTTTGGACGTCTCCATGGCTGAAATCGAAGTAGTACCCCTTAGTTTAATACCATGTCAATAATCTACCAACTTCAATTCTTCTTAATTTTTACATTTTAAACCGTTATGCAGTGTAGTTTAAACTTGTATATATAAAGAATCCTTCTTTATTATCCAGATCATATGGTGAGTCGACTACAAATTACTAATGTGTGTTGTTTGAGTACATAAAGCTATGGTAATATGTGTCACCATGACTCTGAACACCTCCATTTGTTCCAAAACAAGGGTCGTATATTTAAAAACTAATTACACATCTCACTTTTACACAAATAAAAATTAGTACCCTCGCTTAAGACGTCGATTTAAACCTCTTTCTAAGAGTTCCTTCAGCCAGTGACATTTATAATATGTATACAGAATATCAAGACGAAGTCATCATCACATCGACGTCAAAACACAGATATTACAACATCATACAATTGACAACAATGATATAGAAACATTAACAATATTACCTGACCCCGTCTAAACCGACGACCCGGTAGTCCTTTATCGGAGTCTGACGCTTCTTCCAGTTGGATGAGGCTATGGCGCGGGGAGGGGGGTAGGTCCCCGCAGTTCTCGGGGTACCGCCCTGACCGCGCGTGAGGGTCAAGTCAATAGTGGTCGGGGAGCGTGTGAAGGTCGCGAACAAATCCTCTGGGATGATGATGTAGCGCTCAGAGAGGGACGGTTCCTTCCAGTTGTGAAAACTTGTCATTTTGACGTCATTCGTAGGACTTAATACAAACGTTGGTGTGTTTGAACATAGTTAATGTATTTGCAATAAATGCCTTTGTAACTTACTGCTGTAAGTATCCACTGTTTGCAGATGACGACTGCGTTTGTTCCTTAGACTACACTTCTTCACGGCCACTTGTTGAAAAAGGTGAATGCTTTGTTACTTAGATCATCATTGTTGATATCCGTTTATAACACGATAGAAGGTCTTCGTATTTGCATCCGATTGTCATAGATAGTTGCCGTCTTCGTTAATTAAATTGTAACTGATGTCCATTGGTTTAGATGGTGAGTGTCTTCTCGATGAGTGCTTATGTTTTCGAAGATACTATCTTTTCATATGTTGTTGACCTCAGATTCAATGTTTTCTTCAAAGCTTTCCGCACTAGCGCATGGAACCCCAACGATTGCAGTTAAAGGTTTAAATAAAGATCTTAATTACACTGATCAAGGATTTGGTCATTCGCTCATGAAAATTGAGGTTTCTCTTTGAAGCAGGTATAGGGCTTAAACATAAGTAACCGTATTTATGTTCACATTTGTTCCTTTATTTTCTAGAAGGAGCACACTTTACATCCATTGTCGTTTAGAATATTAAAACACCCACAACAGATTGAATGTGTCTCTTCAATCAAGATTAATTCGATTTCTTTATATTGTTTTCCTTTTTGACAAACTATTCTATCTTGAAGGCAATGTTGTACACACTCTATCCGCGTCTTAGCATAGTCTTAATATTTCATTGTTGGAATTAATTTTAAGAACTCCATCACACAGCATAGTATCTCAATGGTGTAGCATCCACGTCCTGTTGATGTCACATGTACGCGGGTCATTTCAGGTCAGAAAACCCTTGAGGAACAACACTGACAGTCTGTTACAAATGCCTGGCTATCACTGACCACAAGGCATAATCCTCTTGAACCAGGCATCAAGCCCATAATACGCAGGTAGTCTGACACGCTGCCATATGAACTGATTTCTTCATGTTGATACGTCCGTGATGGGTCTCAATGGTCCTGTATGAGTGACTAACCCGTTTGCAAGAATGTTATCGTTATGTCTTTTCAGAATCTCAACAGCACACTTAATTGAAGTACTACCCCGTAATTCGTAATGTCAAGCTTAGCATGTTTGTCTGAGGGGGTCTTAACATGTTATGATATCAATAAAATTTCAAAATCAGTTTTAGACACGACATTCTCATAAATTTACATTGTATATCATAAACTGAAGCGATTGTCTGATATGGCGACTGTGTTGACTTGCCCCTTAGACATTCAAAGCGTGAGCTTTAAGGTGAAGGTAAACATATTCAAAGGTAAACACCTCTCACAGGTGAGTGTAAAATTTCAGGTACATCCAATTAAAGATAACGAGTCAGGTAACGGCTCTCTTAGATAGGTGTCAATTGCAAGTTACATGAACTTGGTGGTAATACTACTTTAGCACGAACTGTGTTATATCCCATTGATAATCATTGTGAAATTTTACCTTTGACCAACTGTCCATGGTTAATGGCACTTTTGAAATAACTATTTACTTGTTGAGAAGGTATTCCGTGGAAAATCGCCTTCACCATGCACTGTGCTACTTTCCAGGGAATGTCGAACATCCTGTTACACCAGTTGTCGACTCGACTGATATTTCTGAATTAACACGTTGACTAGTTTGAAAGTAATCCGAACAAAATCTTTAAGTTAAAATGTTAAATATAAGTTCTATTGCAATGAAATAAATCGATGTTTTCTTGTCAGATAACAATAACAAATAAACTTGCTAAAGAAAGAAACCAGCACATTTTGAGGAGCAAAACAATGCGTAAGATAGCATTTTTATCTTCGGGTCACGTCCTCGGAAGGTTACTTGTCTTGCTGAAATGCAAGACATAATAATTCCAAAAGTTTGATATGATTTTTTTTTTTTATTGGAATGCAACTTTTCACTCTTGTTATGATCAGTTGATCACAGTTGCATGTTTTGATATCTAGCAAAGTTGTCATTTTGTAAGTTCATAATTGTCTTGTTCCAAGAATACGAATATGCACTCTTTATGAATCAATAGCGATGACAGAATGGCACGAAGGGAGCGCTTGACTTCTTCAAATCATTTTCTTTCCTAAAGGAATCTGTCTTGTGTGATCCATACGTATGTGAACCTACCAACATCGAAAATGTTGACGGTACTACAAGGCTCTCGTAGAGACGTATGGTATCAATACCTCAGCTCTAGTTGCCAGTATCCGCATTGTTCCATTCGTTTACGAACATTTTAAATAATTTGCAATAACCAGCACTTTAAAAGGCATCAATTGGCATCGAGCTGTAGTATATCATCCCACAGTTTAATGTCCAGTATATTCCCCACGTCTGTGATCCTTTCCCCCCATGCTTCCAGGATGAAAACGTGAACACCACGGCACAAGTCAGCAGTCCCTCACCTTGTAGATAAAAAAGGTAACGTCATTATTCGATATTCCAGTACATATTTATATACACAGGGTATATAACCAGCAATGAAAAAACCCGGCATATGAACATTACAGTCTGTAATACTCTACTCAGCCCTTCCACCGTATCGGCATGGATTCAATTGCTGCTACCTGGGCGTTAGTATGGAAATGAGCAGGTAGATTTCTCATTGATGACTGGCGCCAGGTGAAATACCTGACTCTCTTGACTTGTCACAATAACATAATCAATGTCCCCATTGTGTCCGCGATTAGCTTTCCGGCTCGGTCCTGCTCCACTACAAACTCTACAGACTGTGCTCTTATGGGATACGTATGTCCATATGCTTTGCAAAGGGTTAATATTTTACTGGTATTATATACATGTATTGCCAAATTGCTGAAACAGCATTATTCATATATTTGCAGGATAGTTCATACTTCACGCTCCTTTGCTGATTGCTACCTTTATCATATCCATACGGTTTATTCTGAAATTGTCGACAATTTAACTGGTAAGAAAACACTGCAGGCAGGCAGATGCCGACAGTCTCCACGCACTGCTGGCTTGATAGAATAGGATTAAACTGTTGTTTTAGTCACTTGGGTAGCACAAAATTCGGAAGCGATAGACAAACGAAATACGTATTCTGTCATTTATTTCGCATTAAATGTGAACATTTCACTGTATAATATATACAAGATATATGCACTAGAATAAATATAGCACAGAACTTGGAAGCAACAGACAAACGGAATACATATTCAGTCATTTATTTCACATTATATATAAACATTTCACTTTTATATAATACATACAAGATATATACACTAGAATAAATATAGCACTAGAATAAATATATCACAGATTTAGAGGTCTGTCCTCCTCTTGTTAACCTTATACATGCATCCCCCCATACACAAGTATCTGCCACCATGAGAAGTCGGAAGAAAGTAATGCTGAAGCTGTGCGTTTGCCATGATGGAAGTGATGTTGAGATACAAATGATTGGATACACTAAGTAAATTGAGTGAACTCATCATATGTTTGGATAAACTAGGTAAATTGGGTGTAAAGTAAGTGAACTCCACTGACTAAACGGTGAACACATCTCGAATAGTCAACTCCATTAACTAATAGGTGAACATATCTCAATCCTGTTTCGCACTTGAGTTCAACTTTCAGTGACACCCACACTTTAATCCGTTGAAACAACATCACAAAAACAACACGCCACATCAAAGGATTTTTTGGGTCGACCCCAACTGTCGACAATTTCAGAACACACCATCCATACCACCAGGTTTTTGAATGTCATTTAGAAAAACAACCAATGATGTTACTGTCAATACACCGGAGGCTTGTCTCATTGCGTCAGAATGCTTCCAAAGCAATTGAGCGTCCTTTGAAAGTACACTTTTACAATTTCATAGGATATATATATGTATATATATATATATATATATATATATATATATATATATATATATATATATATATATATATATATATATAGTTAAGCAGATTAGCTCCATAATATTTCGGAGTCATGAAATATAAAAGGATCAAAGTAAAACCCCTACCTGACTCCCTGACAAGAAATGCTGTTAAGTCTTTTACTGTATTCCTGAACCATCAAAACACAATCCATCACAGGGCTATTTCCCACGGAATCGGATGTGGTGGCTCTCCCTAGTATAGAAGGAATTAGTAAGAATAGCTCGAGTACTTAACTAGCTTGATATGGGCTTGACCGCCTATACAAATGTCGGGCCTAGTAAATAGTCAAAGTGAAGTCATTTCTGATGGTGATAGTTCTTATTGATAAAGGCGGTCATTGATAATTTATTTTATACACAGAACTGGTCAGACGTCAGAAAGGGAAAAACATCGTAACAATGAGAAAAAAGCATGATTATTTATTTTTGAGCATTTAAAATAATGGTCAAAATAATTATTTTAAAATGAAAATGATGTTTTTTTTCTGAACGTTTTTCTGTAAAGGGTAATGAATTGCAACTTCAAGCTGAGCATAGTGACAAGTAACAAGTTTATTCTGTAAAAAGGCCTCGTGGCGAAAAGCATACGAAAGATTATTTTATCTGGCTGATGATAATGAGTTTCATTGTCTGTGATGCAAGACATTACCAACACATAATCTCTTAGCTAATGCCATGATATCGAGTGATAGAATTTCGCTAACAGAAAAAGAATACCATTTTTTCTTTCTTTGATACAAGGATCGGCTGTCTGTGGATGACAAATTGCCCGGTGTAATCTAAATAATTCCAACATTTCTATTTACTCGACCATTCTTATGGCTGGCCTGGGGGTAGAAAAATACGTCACCATGGATACGTTGAAAGCATAATCGTCAACAATGTTATCGGCACTGTTATTGGCTGCAAACAGTCTCCTTGACATGTTGCAGTCTGGAGTGTTTGGATGTAATTTACAGGCCTTTTAGTCTTGGAACAACGTTTATCAAGGAATCAATTTTTTTTTTATAATAAGCTTTCCTGATTATGCTTTGTCGCAAAGATTTGAGATCGCTGTGACTTCTAGAAGGGGCGAAGCAAAGAAAGAAATGCGAAAAGGTGGTAAATATCCATGAGATTTGTTTTATTTTGGGACAACGTTGTATCAAAGATTGTATATTGTATAATTACATTATCCTGCTTTTGTTGCGTTGATGATTTGAGATCCGTTTTGTGGTTGCATGGACGCGAAACTGAAGTCACGCGACGGTCAATAGCAAAATAACGTTCATTGGTGACCCTTTTTGGTAATATGTTTGAATGTTCCAGTTTCCTTATGGTAATTTATTTCATTAGGTGGCCAGTATTTCTCGTTCTTTGTCTATTCAGTTTCAGGTGGAACAGATGATTTTGATTATTAATATCGGGTGTTATGTAAAGGATATAACACTCTCCCGAGGATTTGGTTGAAAATGTAAACGGCCCAAGGGTTCTCCCCGACCCCGAATGTTTACATTTTCAACCAAAACCGAGGGTGTTATATCTGCCATATAAAGCGAAGGAAAAGGCGACACATGTATCAAAATCGGTTATTAATTATGAAACATGTTTCCTATGAAATGACATAGCCATGACGTGAACAAAAAAAAAGTATCGCGCAAACCAAGCCGGGGACTTTTCGACTTTCGCGAAAAGCTCGTGAATTTCGCGCTCTACAAAGAGCATGTCTCCCTTACTATCGTTATATTGAGGTTAAGGAAACGTGACTATAGATAGAGTTGTTAAACTTTTCATTGGCAGGTCCTGTGTGGCTCCGTGGTAGAGCGTTCAGTTTAATTAGCGAAGGGATGCACATTCCAATCCCATCATGTCAAGTGTGAAATTATAACTTAGAATCATTTTCGATTTGTTCTGTGATTGAAATTAAAACATCAAATGAGGTTATTCCGAAATTTACAATTCACGTTAAAGTCTACTTTCAAGGCCAGGGATATTCTGTAGAATGCCCAAGGGAGTTCTGTATGGCCTTGAAAGGAGGTTTACCTGAGAAAAGAATTTCCTTCAAAATGACACAAATATATGACACCTTAGGTCTATATGATCTAAGTATGCATTAAAGAAAAAGTTTCAGTGTGCAGGATAAAATAGCAGAATTTCTCTCTTGATGTTTAACCAAATGGTTTGACATAATCAGTTGTCTCACTTTATCATTTGTTTTTATTAAACCACCATCTGCATGTATCGAGGAAACTAAAAAAGTGGAACAACAGTTTACCTAGATAGGCCTTTATGAACTAACACTTTATGACTTAAACGACAATAGGGACATCTTTTAATGCCAGTTCCTTCCAATTAAGCCCTAAATGACAGTAATTCCAGTATTTCACTAGCTTCTCAACACGTGTCGTCTGCTACTGAACACCAACAAACGATCATGTGTCTGGTGACGGTGAAGTGTGAACACCCTTTCACAACACATATTCAACTTTCAATAAAGCCATACAAAGTCACTAAACCACACGCATGAACAAGTAAATAGTCCGCTAACAACGCCGGGGTTGTTATTTTATTTATACCACAACAACGTCTGGAAGTTCCCTTCCACGCAGACGACATAGTCACGTGATCACTGACGAGTAATATTGACAGGATCGAATCATGTCTGGGTTAAACTGTCAGGTATGTAATTATATCTAATTAAAATCTGGTACGCTTGTTAAACTTTCCTGATAAATCCACGATCGCTGAAATGCCAGCAATATGTTTCGATGTTTATATCTGCACCGCGTTAGTTACAGAATTTACAGACAGTCGGCCTCGGTTGCTAATGTAAACAATCTCCTCGGATGAGGGTATAAACAGTGAATATAACATAGGCCTACAGCTCTTCTCTTTATAATGGAGACTTTCTGCTAAATTCGTACGACGCGTGAAGAAATTATTTCGTTTTAGGAAATAAAGTCTGTGTGAGTGGTATCACAACGTTTTACCAACAAATGTGTGAATAGCATTCTTGTTATAGAGGTTGTCTCCCTTTGTAGTCGATAGATATCAATCATTGACATTCATTGCCTTTGCCACATGTGTAACGTGTTTAATCAACAAGTCAAAATCAACTTAGACCAAACTCAGAACGGTGTGTTCTGAAATTGTCGACAGTTGGGGTCGACCCAAAAAATCCTTTGATGTGGCGTGTTGTTTTTGTGATGTTGTTTCAACGGATTAAAGTGTGGGTGTCACTGAAAGTTGAACTCAAGTGCGAAACAGGATTGAGATATGTTCACCTATTAGTTAATGGACCCTCAGAACAACTTTAAACTACACTGCTGATTGGATCTATTGTCTATATGTAGAAAGAAGAAGAGCATTTTCAGTATTGATGTAGTTGGTGTAGATGTAATTAACTTTCTGGATGTTTTGGTGAACATTTAACAGAAAATATTTGCTTTGCAATGATTGTTTGATGAATTTTAACTTTTGAAATACTATGCCGCTTTAGACATTAATAATATGTACATTCAAACAAATACAACCTGAAATCAGCATTGATGTAGGCTACAGTTATGCAAAATAGTAATAACTCCAAAATTATCGGTAAAATAATATATATCAATAAATGGTGACGTGAATATTCATGAAAAACAAAGCTAACCATCTACTTAAAATTTTAACAAATATGCATCGCCAAACCGGCGAAACACTTACCCCATATCAGACCTCTGGTTATCAGTTTGACCACAGTTCAAGTCAACAATGATATCTGCAATTACCAATAATCATATCCTTTTCAACCTTGATAATGCGGAAAACTGTTATTGTTCGTGAAATCTCGGAAAACACTTTAGAAGAAGAACAATTTACAATTCAATTCAGTTCCTTTAGTAACCTAACTTGACGTAACATATTAGCATAAATTTACACGTGAACCTATTTGATAATTTGTCTGCAAAATGGATATACGTAACTGAGACTGTGTAAACATGTAGGTAAATCTAATGACATTAATCAAATTGTCATCGGAAAAGTTAATTTAAAGTATGTACTTCAAGCGGAGATGATTTCCAATCAAGCTGGATAGATTTAAATTGATCCTAACAGAACTCATTTCTTGAAAATTGTTTAGTCTGGACATGCAAGTCTATGAAAATAACGTCACCGAACGAATAAACTGGCACGGCCCGGCCCGGGTATTGTATACATTGTTCAACATAGATATGATAAGAGCGAAAATTGTTACACTTTTGTTAGATGACCCAAATGGTCTAGTGGTTACTGTCAATGTTTTCTGTTACGTTCATTTTCGAAGTACATGTTCGAAACCCGTGGATGATATTTTTGTTTAAAAACTACACCCGAGGTTTCTTTGATATTTGACGTTAAAAGTAATACATTGCATAAGGTACGCAAACTTAAAATAAGATGGTAATGAGATAACAAAAATTAAGCAGAGTTTAAGAAATTAACCCATTTGACCAATTTAAATCAAACTGAAACTTGTTACATGTTTACTGTTAGATAATATATAATTATTGACGTATATGGTTCATTACCTGAAACAAATAACGTTATATATAACGTAAAATAGGCCTACTGAGACATATTGACATGTCATGTTTGGACAGCAATTATAGGACATCTGGTAGGAATTATTTGCTCAAACTTCATAATCTTATTTAATGAACAGAGGACATTGGGGTAACACATATTAACACTTCTAATGCAGACTTTCGATTTTTGTGAAATGCACATTTTCATTTGTGCACTTTCATTGAGAATGAGTGTGTTACGCATTTAATAATCCCCCACCTCTCCATTTTCGTCAGAAAATTGTGAAGAAATTTATTTTTATATAACATACATCAGAACAACGCTGACATATCAGTAGTGGAGAAAACAACGTGGACTATTTATGTAATTCAGAGTGTATCAGTAGAATTGGTTATCTGTAAAATCTTAGTTGCCAAGAAGTTGGTTATGTGAAAATATTAGCAAGAAAACATACCTTTGATTAATTTTTTAATCATTCTATATCAATGAACCATGTTATTATTTAAAATTATTAGTAAAACACATTTCCATATTGATTTGACTTAATGTCGTTCATTATAATCCGTTTTTCGATATTTTAACACACCTTTCGTTATTGAGTTGGCTTAATGTGCCGTTTATTAAAATCTGTTTTTCGAATTTTAACATCCAAATTGTTGTTGTTATGTTAATGTTTAGCATGTACAAGTCCAATGAATGAGTCTATTTTCTGACACATTTTCCAGGGCACTATACGTGGTGTTGACGACTTCAAGCCTGATGCAGCAGCAGAAGAACTGCTTAAAGCCATGAAGGGGCTTTGTAAGTTATTAATAAAATTAACATTAAATAATTAACTCATTCCTGAAACAAGATTGCTCTATGTAAACTGTTTTGATCTGTGACTGAGCGACACAGTATTGGGGAGTAAATAAACACCAAGAGGTCGTTTTATTCACTGAAAGACATCAGATGACATCCACGAAGATTTCCTTGTGTTCTAAAAAGCATTAATTTCACGTTAAAAACATAGCGCTTGAAATATTGCTGTCATTTATAAAACCAATCTAATCACGTATGTTTCCCCTTATTCAGGTACTGACGAGCTTAGGATTATCAAAGTGTTGGCCACACACAACAATGCCCAGAGACAGGATATTAAGTCCCAATATAAAACAATGTATGGGAAGGTAAGGAGTGTCATTTGTGTTCGGGTAACAGTTTTATAGTCGTTTTATCTCTCTTAGTTGAGCCTCAAAACAGGAAGTAAAATACATATTGAAATGCAAGATTTATGTTTGTTTATGAAGACACATATGGGAATTGGGAAACACAATGTGTTCATCAGTATGTCATATTGACTAGCATTTGCATTAAGCACCCGCCAATGGTATTATAAGTAGTTGGTAATGGATACAGAGGTAAAGTAATCGAACAACCGTGACGTCAACATTGTCACATGAATTCACGTCAAATGATCAACGTGTTTCTCTATGACAACGTCACGTTATATTAAACATGTCCATCGATATGTTTTCTCTCATGGGTTGTTATATGTTGCTAAATATTGTTATATGTTGTTAAATGTTGCTTAAAGTTGTTAAATGTTGCTTAATTGTTTAAATGTTGTAAATTGTGCTAAATGTGTTGGTAAATGTTGGTAAATGTTGTAAAATGTGGTTAATGTTGCAGGATCTTGTGCAAGATCTGAAGAGCGAGTTGGCCGGCAACTTCGAGGATCTGTGTCTATACCTGCTAATGCCCACCAACTGCTTCGATGCTTTCTGCTTGAGGAATGCCATGGAGGTGACGCGAAGTTCAATATGGAGGATACTATAAATGATCCCCTATATAGCATACTTTTTTTTTATTATTAAACTTGATTATAAATCATTATTGGTATAAGACGACACTCGATTAATTGATATTGAATTACAGTACGCTCCTCAAGTTAGTAATACTTATACTTGTTACTATAATTGATTTCTGCTGAATTAATGTTCTTACAATAATATCCGATATGACCAAACTATTTTATTTACTTCATGTTAGAGGAAAGCCATCGATGTACCTAATATATATATATATATATAATACAGAGCACGGCGTTTCATATTTACGCATATATGTTAAACACATTATCTGATAGTGTTATGATGTTGGGCGAACAACAACAATTCAATTGTTATTTAAAAATATTAATAAACCAAAGGTCTCACAAATCTAAAATCACTTGGATGGTGGTGAATTTTGTAATTGTTGACACTATCGCGACAAATCTACGTATTCAGAGGACTGGTACCAAGGAGACCTACCTGATAGATATCCTAGCGTCCAGATCTAACGAGGAGATCAAGTCCATCACTACAGTATATCGTGGTGAGTTTATACTTTCTATTTTCATTTACTACTTTCCAAGTAATAGTCTTTTTTGTAAAGGTAACTCGTAGGTAACAATATAACTGTGCTCGTTTACATCGTGCAAAAACAGTTTTTTGGTATTGATCGTGCGAAACATTGTTGTGTGGTTTTGATCGTGTCAAAAACTATTTGTGGTTTAGACAACATCCAAGGAATCACAAAACGGTCTTAGGCCATTGTAGCATACGAATCTGACAGCCAAAAACATTTTCAATGGCTCGATCGTTGATATTTGTGACGGATCTACCTTTCTATCTATACTAAGACTGTGTATTAACCATGATGTATGCGTAGATACGTATTCCCAATGTTAAAATAGCTGCGCACATCATTGACTGTATTGGTATTACAGATAAGATAAAATATAGAATGGACATTCAGCAGTAGACACAACTAAGTCACTATCCAGAGATCGTGATTTTCTCCTACTAAAATTTACTTTATGGAAATTAATAAAACACTACCTTCATTAATGTGATTTTAAAAATGTTTAAGCTTTCAGTTCCATATATATTCTGCTTATCTAGACTTGCTGAATAAGAACCTAGACTGTATTAAAAGGTTTCATTTTGTACTCACTCATTACAGATCTGTTTAAACGAGATCTGGAGAAGGATATCGTTGACGAGACGTCTTCCGACTTCCAGCGAGTGCTGAGGGCCCTTCTCCAGGGAGGCAGGAATGATGACCAGACTGTGGACGAAGAGGCGGCCAAAGCAGATGCAACAAAACTGTATGATGTGAGTATTGGGACCACGTTCTACCACCCATGTTATCAGTCACGGATACAGGGTTTTAGTTTGAAGGGGTTACAGGGGTTCACGATGTCCAGATGTAAAAAGAGTCTCAATCGCTGTAGTATATTTGGAGCTGTCGTGACACCGTTCTCTCTATATCCGACAACGGACAATGTATTTTTATAGCGATTAATATTCAGCGAACGGTCCAGCTCGTTGTGTTAGCTGCTTAATAAAGATATAAATATCAACATCGAAACGGAGCAGGAGGTGACTATACATAACCTTGATTTTTTTCATCTTTACAACGTATTGAATGCCATTTTGAATATGTCTTTTGACATTTTGATATCGTTCGTTGCATGAAAACTCTGCAAAAAGAAAAATTATATGCGAAGAGAAAGATGATGTTATATCCATGTGCTAAGTAAGTAAGTTTATAGACGTTATGTTTTTTTTTTTTTTAAAAACATGACAATCTCTAATTATTTGTTTGTACAATGTCATGCCCAACTTCCCAATGCAAGGCATAACTCTTGCCAATCTCTAACACTGATTTAAATATTGCAGTGTTTACTTAAGGTTTCCGTTCTAGGAAATCGGAGTCCACTATGCATTTCAGGTGCAGCGATCTACTATTTAGCACCGAAAAGCGAGGGAAATATTGCAAGGCTTAAATCAGCCAGTAATGGAGACTGGCAAGAGTTATGCCTTGCATTGGGAAGATGCTTTGCCAACTTTAATATGCAAATTTCAATGGTTCTCCACTGTTATTAGTCAGTTATGGAGACTGGCAAGAGTTATGCCTTTTGTTGGGAAGTTGTGTCAAGCCAGATGAAGCAGATTATTTTATGAAACTTCAATCAATTTTATAAATGTTGTCCTACACCAATCATCAAAGAAAATGATAATAAGCATGTTTCTGTAAAATAAATAACGTAATGCTAGGAATCCGTTATGAAATCTAATGATTGTATTATAATCTAGAATATATATATGCCTATTGCAAAATAATACACAATGAGTCCAGTACATGTACTTGTATGTACACAATAACACCATATTATACAGATTAGCGAACTGAATTTAACCTTATCCAAACTAACACTATAAATACCGTACATGTGTATACTTGAATACATTATAAACATCCATATCCTTGGTACACTGTAACACAAATAAATTAAAGATTCTTTTCAATAACATATATAACTTATCTTTCTACGTATGAGACATGTTCATGCAGTCTTTTCAGAGTACACTATTACTGATGTGGTACATACAAAATTGCATTCAAAGTAAATTGTACGTTTTCATTAATTCCATTCAAAGAACATAGTTTAAACATTTAATTCTCGTCATCAGGCTGGGGAAGGGAAACTGTTTGGGACGGACGAAGATGAGTTCACCAATATAATGGTAACACGGAGCACCTGCCAGATACAGAAGGTCTTCGAGTTTTACAAGCAGAAGGCAGAGAAGGACATAGAAGACTCCATACGGTCCGAATTTTCGGGCGATACGCAGAAAGTTCTTCTTGCAATAAGTAAGCTGTTCATTGCTGAAGTGCAATTTAGTAATGCAGTAAATACAGGAATATGTTCAGTGATTTTGTGTTGAAGAGAGAATAAGATTCTGTTGTCTTTGGGATAATTTATTAAGCCCGGTTTCTGATACTAATGCTGGGAAGATTCTTATGTTGTATTGAATGTGAAAACTCGTAAGCAATAACTCTTGGGATGAAACATGTCTTGAGATATTGATAATGCTTAGATTCTACAATATCTAGAAAATGGTAAGAACCGAGTTTCGCTATTTTGTTTGGCAGGTTAGCGAATTCACCTGTATGATACACCTATATGCAAGATGTCCTTAGAAAGGCACTCAAAGTTGCAAGTTAGGAGCCAATATTCAAACTATAGAAATCCACAGGAATTGATTTGTTTTACATCACTGCTGATAAAACAGTTTCTATTGCAATATTTACGGAAATGAGTATGTTTCAGTTGAACACAAGAAGGATCCTTTGAAGTATTTCGCCAAGTGTCTGCACAAGAGCATGGCTGGTCTGGGTACAGATGATGAACGTCTCATGATGCTTATGGTCTCCCATAGCGAGGTGAGGTGAACACTGAACCTAACGAGTAAAACACAAACTGAGGCGAACATGCATGTACGTTCCACATTCCAATTTTTGGCAAAGGGATGAAAAATAGAACATTTTGCATACGATTATTTTAAAGAAATATAAGAAAGAGAATCGCCATTTAAATGAGTTCATTTTCCTTTATGTTAAATCTGTTGTGTTTACTTTGTTGGCCTCGACAGGCATCCTTTAATGGATCCTAATGTGAACCGCCACAACTCTAGCAATCCCAAGCTGCAGTAGAACATGTACACTTTCTTATTTTCTAGAATATACCGATCAATTACAGACTGCATATTATCGAGATTGATTTACTTATTTGCAAAGAAAAATGTTTTCATACCTTACAAACATAGATTTTGCCACAAATAACTTCACAACTCATCAAAGTTAAACTTTTTCCTTACTTTCACAGCTTATTATATTCATTTAAGTTTGAGCATGTTCAAGCGTACGGTATATGCTTTTGTCAGAAATTAAGTCATGAAAATTAAATAATGTTTTCAGGTTGATTTGAAAGATATCGCGGAAGTCTACAAAAAGGAATATAAAAATTCACTAGAAAAGGACATCAAGGGCGACACATCAGGGGACTACAGGATACTGTTACTGCGCATCCTGGACCCGAACCCATCAGCCTACAAGAAGCAGAGTGGTGGTGCACCCAAGGAGGAGACGGTTGAGGACTAGAGGAGTGTGTCCTCAATCTGCTACCAGAATATTAGGGTTTGCTCCACAGACCAGACACAGTAATGATCATATGAACATTACGTATTCATTTACGTTTGTAAAGTTTATATGAAATGCCATTGAACATATGCACTGACTTAAGAAACGTTTAACCATAAGCTAATACGAAGGATGGCTTGAATGGATCTGGAACTGAAGTTCTAAAGTCCATGGTAAACTTAAGATATATGCCACACTTTTTTTAAGTACAAGGAAGATTCTCAACTGGAAGAATAGAAATATCATGAATATATAAATTCCCTTTGACTGATATGGAACACTTTGAACACAGTTTTTGAATTTTCTAATGTACCACAGTAGTCTACTAGCACAGAAATCAAATCTTTCAAATGAAAAGGAAATGTCTTAACAAGACATACTCTTGTTGTTAAATTTACTTTCATTGCTTGTTTATCTACCTGCTTTGTCAGTTTTAACTTCATAAAGAAGTCAACTAAAGATTACATGAAAACATGCATCTCTTTCATGAAAGTTATTTTCAAATGAGCATACCATGTTAAGAAAACTCTGTTGTCTCCAATTAAGAAATGTAGTTTTATATCTGTATCAAAATAAAACCACAATTGTTGCTTTTTGCATGACAAATAATTACACCTCACAGTTGTCTTTTTGTCAAAGTTAGCTTACTGCCTCATCTTGCTTTTAGAATGTTTAGATCTTTAAACAAGGTTACAACTTTGGAATAAACTTTATTTACTGAAGCAAATGTTGAAGTCAATTAATATGACAAGGTTTTATTTGGGATACCACTACCTTCAATAGTGAAAATTATTGTACTTGTTGGCCCGATAAAGTACAAGGATTTGTACTATTGAAGGTAGTGTTATCCCAAATGTACTTCCAAGTAGTATGAGTAAAATAACAATACCTGTGAATTTCATGAAATGAAAGTCTTTGGCAAGGTAGATTCATCTTGGCTGTTGTCATACCTGAGGACTTTAAAATCTTGGAGTTGTTGATTCCTTACTTGGCACTCAGCATCGCAAGATCACAAGAAAAGAACAACGCTATTGTTGGATACATGCTTGCTTGCACAACAAGAATTTCCCACTGTACTTGTTATTCATTTGTCTAAAACCAAATCCTGTTTTCTTCTCAGCCATATTTGTGCCTTGTTTGTTATTCTCCATGTCATAAATCTTTTAAATAGTAGGTATCATTAGTATCATTCTATTCCCACAGAGGTTACTCCCTTCAGTTTTCTGATCCTTACCTCTGTTATACATGGCCTGAATCTGCTGGAAAAAAATGGAGTGTCCTGATTTGTTGCAATTGATCCAGTTGTGCAATCAGCGACGACATTGTAAAAGTGACATGTCATAATGATAAAATAAACGTAAAATAAACATTTTCTCGTTTAATGTGTTTTCCTCAAAATATGCTACTTGATTTTGTGCAAACTATTGATCATAAACATGCTGATAAATAAAGAATACCAAATCAGGTATAAATACCAAAAATACTTCATTTGTGTTATTTACATCAGACATATGCTAATTAGCAAGATCCTTAAGAGTCAAATGCCTAGATCTTTGAAGTCACTCTGTCAACATGGCCGCTGAAAGATGAGTTTTCATTAGTTAAGAAGCAGGGATATAGTATAAGGTTCTTGTTTTCCCTGCTAGGGAATTTTGTTGGAGTCTAGAAATTCTAGGCCATCTAGAACAGAGGTTAGGATTGGAAATCTGAAGAGAGTAACCTCTGTGGGAAAAGAATGCAGTTGTATAAGCATAAATATATTGTTTTATCATCATTTACTTATATGTAGCAATCGAGAACTACATGGGTTGACTACAGGATTGACAAAATACTATACACTAGACTTAGAGCCTAATTTAATGAATAAAGAAAAGATGTTGGGCTTCTAAAATGTAAGCTTTGACCAAAACCTCAGAATAAAGTCAGGCCACTAATGTAACAAGAAAAAAGGGAGCCATGGGCTCTGTAGCTCTTCAGGATTTATATTGTTTGATGATGAAGACAGAAATATATTGTCTCAATATAATGCACAATCCCTAGCCCTGACAAATCTTAGTCTTGAAATTGAGAGAAAGCACTCAGCAAGGTCAACACACAGGAAATTATGCAATATGCTGACTCCTTGGCTCTGGTTGCAAGCCAGCTGTGCAATTACAGCCAAATTATGTAGTAGCCTCTGCCTTGCACCCAACACTGGCAGCACTGATCTAACAGTATAAGTCTTAGAGAGAACAGGCAATGTGATGAATCTCATGGTACATAGTACAATTTAGAATCACTTTTACAATCACAATTTTAACGGTTTTAACGGTTCTAAGCCTTTTCATCCAAACATCTAAACATTTTGAACACAATATTCCTTCTAGTTTGTTCTGAAGAAGAAGATAGAAAATAGATTTTGATGTTTTGACCTGTGAGGGCCTTTTTTTTATAATATCCACAATATTCAGTTCAAAAGCTTTTCAATAGTTTTCATTAAACATTGATTACATCAATTTAACAAACATGTCCATAATGGAGACTTGATCTTCGACATATATTTCACATTCCTACTGAATAAGATTAATTGCGAAGTTGCTTTTTTTCTCAATTCTGCATTTCTCAAACACAAGTTAGGACTCAGATATCTAAAATATACCCCAGGTATTTTATTAGGGATAAACTAAATAGTGATTGAAGTGCCATAAAATATCAGTTCAAAATTCAATTTCAAAGGTTTTTTTAGACTGTGGCCCATATTTGGGGTCACAGGGTCACCAAATTTACAAGTTAGAATCCCCATTGGCTAAAGAGTTCGCACACAATATTACAGCCTTCCAGGGCCCATATTTTCGAAGCTCTCTTAGCGCTAAGATAGTCATAAGTCAATGTTAAGGTATGGCACTTACGACTATCTTAGCGCTAAGAGAGCTTCGAAAATATGGGTCCAGTTCTTTTTGTTCCGGAGAAAAAGATGAAAACAGGATTTTAGGTAATGGCCTGTGAGTCCCTTATTTGGGGCCCGGGGTCACCAAATCTACAATCTAGAATCTCCATTGGCGAAAGACTCTGCACACAATATTACAGCCTTCTTGGTCTTTTCGTTCTAGAGAAGAAGATGGAAATAGTTTTATCTAATCATTTCATCACCAGTCATATGCAGTTCACATATCTCATGTAAAATAAAAGAATTATTAACTCCTCTTCAATTTATTCCTTGTCACAATATTCAGTTCATAGGCTATTCAATAGTTCTTATTTCACATTGATTACATAAATTTGACAAACATGTCCACATTGTAGATTGTGATCTCAAGTCAACATATATTTCACATTCCTACTGAATGAGATTAACTGCAAATTTACTTTTTTTCTCAATTCTGCATTTCTCAAACCCAAGTTAGGACTTACATATCTAAAAGATGAGATGACTCTCCCTCAGGTATTTTATTAGGGATAAATCAAATAGTGATTGAGTGCCATAAAATATCAGTTCAAAATTCAATTTCCAAGGTTTTTTAAGCTGTGGCCCATATTTGGGGTCACAGGGTCACCAAATGTACAAGTTAGAATCCCAATTGGCTAGAGAGTTTGCACACAATATTTACAGCCTTCTAGGTCTTTATGTTCCGGAGAAATAGATGAAAACAGGATTTTAGGTAATGGCCTGTGAGTCCCTTATTTGGGGCCACAGGGTCACCAAATCTACAATTTAGACTCCCCATTGCCCAAGAAGTCTGTATACAAAATTTCAGCTCCCTAGACCCAGTAGTTCTGGAGAGGAAGTCAAAAAAGCGAAAAGTTTATGGACGGACGGACGGATAGCATGCCATAAGCCCATCGGGCCTTTCAGGCCTGATGAGCTAAAAATACCCTGTGGTATTTTTTCTGGGTTTGTCAACCATTATTAGTATATGAAGTGAGATAAAAGCTGTGACTAGGGTGTGGTCTGTCAACAGACAAGAGTGAAAGAAGCCAATATGGTTTACATATCCATTTTATCACAGATATTATTCAAAACAGAAAGTTTTAGTTGATAAATATAAATTTTTAACCTAGCAAGTGTGTCATTTGAATTTTAGAAACAAGTGTCAATGTTTTTATGATCTGCAAGGGAGCAAAAGCTTACACACAAATTTGCTCAAATACACTCTTGTGGCTAATTTCCATTTTTTTCATGTACATTTTAGGAGTCAAATGTAGGAGCCTTCACCAATGATATCCAAGTTCAAATGTTTTACCACGTCATCGATGATGAAATGACGAAAGTCACGCTGAACCAACAGTTACTAGGCAAAAGTGATATTTGCACATTTGAAATATATTACACGATTTTGGATTTACCTTATTAGTAACGATGACAAATAACTGTTAGGTGTAAAGTAGATTTTGTATTACGACAGGACAAAAACAACATAAGAAGTCTTTATGAAAAAGTATTCACATACAAATGAAAAAATATGTGACAAAATATTAACATATTTTCATAGATAAACAGAAAATTGAAATGTGTCCCCCAACTTCCCCTACAAGGCATAACCTGTACAAGTCTCTATGTCTATGATCGGCTAATCTAGGCTTTGCTACACCTTAGCTTTTCTGTGTCAGCACAGCAGCTTGTTGCACGTGGACCTGGTAATGAAATCTGAAATCTCTGGCACAGAAAAAGTGATGAAATGCAGCAAGGGTAAAATGAGCCAGTGATACAGGCTGGCGTGGGTTATGCCTTGGAGAGGTGTTGTATTTCCACCAAGTGTCAAACACGTTTACAATAGTAAAATATCAAGTAAAATTCAACTCTGTAATTAACTGGAAAGTTTATTATGAATGACTCATTATGCCCAAAATATGGAGATTCAAAAGATATGAGTGACTGATTCATCAACTTGACTGTTTAATGAGAAATTTTTTCAATAATTCCAAGGCTTTGCCTCGGTGAGAGATAGTGTTTTTCACAGCTTTGTCCATTTCTGCGTAAGTTTGATCGAATCCGTCAGGCTTGAAACACGGATCCCAACCAAAGTCTTTAGGACCCCTCGGGGATACAATACTACCAGGACATCGCCCGTCGAATATCTTAACTTCTGCCCCTTCCTGGCCTGAAGAGTAGGCAAACACGCACTGAGCATAAGCGGTCTTGTCGTCAAACCCGTGCAGCATCTGGTGAAGTCCTGGTGAATGTAAACACATGATGTTAGGTGAGCTGATGTGGGGTTCAAAGCCACTTAAAGAATATTTGACTGTTAATTATCACTGCTGCTAGTATTATTGATTCAGAGAGTAAGCACGCAATACTGTTGAAGGCTTTCTAGTTATGCATTTTGATAAAACCTGTGAGCATCGACTAGATCTAGAAAACTATGGGTGAAACTGTGTTGAAATTCAGTGTAGCGTTGCACCTAAACCTTACTGCGTGTAGAACAGTTCCCTTCAGCATACAAAGTTGTTGAGAACCTGGTGGGATTCGAACCCTGGAACTCTTGATCAGAAGTCTAACTACTTATTGAAAACGGCAAGTTCACCTTGGATGTCCATCAAACATATACCAATTTTTCAGGGGGGGGTGGGGGGGTGGGGTGTGTGTCTAAGTTCTAACACCTTCAACAATATCTTAAAGGGGCAGTAGCATGTTTTTTTGCAAAATTTATTTTTTCAAATTTCCTATTTATAATGATAGTTTTTGCCATTTAAATTTACTTTAGAGGGTAAAGCATCTTATTACACAAACCAATTGTCCGTAGTAGTGATAATGGTTTTGCGTATAAAGCAAAAATTGCATGGCGGCCATTTTATTGTGAACACAATTTATTATTTCAAATGCGTAAAACGATCCCCATTGCTTTACGGAACCATGTACAGCCATTTTTAACTTGATTTTCCAAAGACAGAAGGCTGTTTTATGATTTGTGAAATTATTTTTTAAATACATTTCATCGACTTATTTGAGCGAAAAAACGTGCTACTGCCCCTTTAAGAGACTTTTCATATGTCAGCTAAATAACATGACATGAAATTGATTTTATACACTGTTGAAAATGCCTCATAAATCATTAAAAGTCAAGATTATTTTATACAAATAATAGTGTTTATTGAATGGAACCAATGCATAGTGACACATTGAAATCAATGTGAATAAATTTAGATCAGAGTTATTTATATATTAGGTAATACGGTGTTGATCTAACATCAAGCAATGCACAGCGCTGTCCCGTTCAACTTTGACATTTCACTGCTAAGTTAATTAAAAAAGAGGCCTCATCTTGCTGGAGCTTTCACAAAACTCGAGACATTGTTTAGCTGATGTACAATGAAAGGATTAATTAGCTGTCATTTGTTAAACACCGAGCGACCAAACTTTGAATGTCTTGTTTGCAAATAATGATAAATGAAAATTAAATAAACATTATTAAAATTGAAGAAACATCTTGCTAAAAAAATCAGAAAGAAAATTAGGTGCAACGAGCCAAGTTATTTGATATTGGAGTTCTATAATAGACTGTTTATAAGGGGTGATAACTCTTCACTGGACAATTCATCTCAAGTGAACTTTTCATTTTTATCTAAGGTTAGAGATATTTGAGCAAATATTTGTTCATCATAAAACATAACTCATTTCACAGAACCATAATAACTTTTTCAATATTATTTGTAACTAAAAATCATTTGATTTAATAAAAAATAGAGACATGGGCTCGTTAGCTCATCAAGAATTTTATTGTTTGATTTTAGAATAACAAAATAAATTCTTTTCAATATAATGCTCAATCCCTTGCCATGAAAATCTCAGTCTTCAAAATTGTCAGTGAATAATGGAACCATAACTTGACACTAAATTTTGATAAAATTGGTTGCCCAAGTATCACAATTCCTGCAAAGATACTGAAAAAAGGGTGATCCTCCCAATTAAAGTGGAATAAACATATTCCCAAAAATCAAACAAAACGATATAAAATTTGGAGAGAAACAATACAAATCTCTTCTAAAATAAGTATACCTTATTAATGAATCCTACTTATTAGTAAAAAATGTTTCACAAAGATCTTATAAAAACCCAATGAACACACTGAGACCTCCCTCCCCACCCCAGCCCCAAAGATCTTATTCCCAACATTTGAACTTCATATCATTGCTGGTTCTTGAGGAGAAGTCATTTAAAGATTTTAGGTTGGACCCCCTGCCATGCCCACATTTCCCAGGGGGTCAAGTCCAAATGAACAAACTTGAAACTGCATGTTGTAAATATGTTGTTCTGAAAATTTCAGCTTCCTATGCCAACTGGTTTCGGAGAAGGAGCTGTTTAAGGGTTTCAGGGAAACTGCCTGCCTGCCTGAAATATGCATAAAATTTACCTTTTGTACCAACACTTTGGAGAAACCACTTGACATAAGGCCCTGGCATTCCTCCGAGAGCATTGAAGCACAGACTGGTATCTTCCACAATGACTGGTCCCTTGATGGCCTGGGCTGCCAGCTTACACTTCTCTCTAGCTATTTCTTCTGGTGTGCCTTGGAATTCAGGTAAATCTATGTCTTTACTTGTTACCTGGGGAAATAAATGCTAACTATTGATTTTGTTTTTAGCTTCTGCAATTAACATGTACATACTTGCTGCTGATAGAAACTATTACCTTTATATCTTAATTATTCCATTAGAAAATGAAGTGAATACAAAACCATTCATATTTATTGTACACACAAACAAGAAATGTTTCCTATGTGGTTTAAGCAACATGGATTAAAGTGAATGATTGATTAACAGAAATAACACAAATCAAAATACCATTTTTCAAAAAGTACAAACATTCATCAATCAAATATTATGCATTCAGAATATACACACAACAGAAAACAGAGACTTTTGAAAATGAAAGCATAAATATGTATTATGAATGTCTTACTTCAACTGGAAGGTCAGAACCAAGAATTAGTTTAAACTCTTCCAATTTTTTCTTGTTTCCTGTTACCATGACAATTGGACGTGACATTCTTTGCACTTGCATCTTTCAGACCTGAAACAAATATTGGATCATGTCAATGCAGCATCTGTACACAACTATATATCAAAATATCCAAAATGTGCATTATAGTACATTAATGAAATTACATTTTATTTATTGATAATATAATTTCATATGAATACAATAAAAGTTTTAAATATTTTATCATTGATCATTTTTGCATGTTTTGAGAGATCATTTTCTTATAATACTGGTATGTATAATCATTTAGGGTGACAAAATTAATTAATTAATTGCTATTTATTGACTAAATTAAGTAAATATTTGTTTGAATTAGTGAGCTAACTAATTCGATTTAGTAAGCTTAATAATTCGAAACAGTAAGCTTACTAATTCGATTTAAATAGTTAGCTTATTAATTCGATTTAAATAGTAAGCTTATTAATTCGATTTAGTACGCTACAAATTAATTTTAAATTAGTAAGCTTACTAGCTCTCATGTAACATCTTAGCAACTTTATCAGTAGTTTTGTAAATCTAAAATTTCGACATAAATTTGATAATAAAAGAAGATTTATTATATGATTGCAGGTGAAATACCGGGATCTATCAATGAAAATAAACCGTGTTATCAGTCACTAGTGAAAATAACAATGGAACATGTTATCAGTCACTATAGTGACTGATATAACAATGACCTGACGTCATAAAACAATGCTCCGACGTCATGACAGGTTCATAACGTCACACAGGCTCATTCTGGAGCCGACTTAACGTAAATGCAAGTCCATTTCGGTGTATATGCAAAGCTGCATATGCATATAATAAATAGAAAATTTTTCTTTTCTTGACAAATACCATGTTTATCTCATCGATCTCGTGAGGTAGAAAAGTTATATATTTTCACGAGTGGCGAAGCCACGAGTGAAAATATAACCTTTCTACCTCACTCGATGAGATAAACATGGTATTAGTCAAGAAAAGACAAATATCCTCTAAATATTATTACATAGACTGAAAGATATCAATGAGGTTTCATACATGTAGCTGAAAATGACAGAAAGTTAATGGTCACAGTGGTGTATTCAGTTGGAATAAGTAAAGAGGTTTATATTTCAAAGAACATGTTTATAGTTTACGAACGCGGTGAAATTATATATTTTGTGCACTGATGTGATGACAGTTTCTCTGAAACCACGAACGATTTTCATTCACAACATAAGACCTGTACGTAGACTGTACAATATCTTCAAAGTTCGGACTGAAAATAACAAAACATCTTCAAATGAAAACTGTATAATCAATAACAACCTTGCAGAAATAGAACATTAAAAACGAACTTGATATTAACTGTTTCTAAACCTGTTGTCAACAGCAAATCCGCCTTTGTCTAAGCTTCCAATAATCCGTCAACCAGAACGGAATGTCAACAAACAGAGCGCGCACGTGTTAATATCTGACTTCCGGGATTGAGAGTTCTCTCCCCTTATCTTTAATTCAACATGAATCATTCGTAAAATATTCAGTTTGAGTCCGCTAATTTACCATCGACGTTGGTGTATTTGACAGATGCACCATAATTTTGTTTCTTTGATTCCTTTCAATTTCTTTTCAATTAAGATATTTTCCATTTCATAAAACATTGACATATCCTACAAGCACAGACCGCTATAAAGTAAAAATTATGAGCAATTTGAGTAATTTCACCAACGGATTTTATGAGTTTATAACATGTCCATAAGACAAATCTTTAGCAACCACTTGATTAGTTCAAATTTTCTAGCCTTACGGAGGCAATATCTAGTGTCAGGGTAAATATATAGGGGAAACAGGGTAAAAATGGGATAGCCAACTTTGAACATGGATATATGGTTTGAAATAACAAAATTCAAGACGATGTGTAGTAAGTACTAGTTATATAAATATAACACAGCAGAGCACCGCTGTATTAAAATACACAGTGATTGTAATGATTGGTGCAGATACAACTGGCTGATATGAAAAGTAGTAATATTTTGACAATGTCCAATTTTGGTCTGTAGTTGGGGTAATTTGGGATACCATGTCCCATATTACTCCCATATTACTCCCATTACAACGGACATATGGCAATAGTTTTAAAAGATCTTTTTGTTCAGAACATGATAAAACGAATAGTTTATTTAGTCAAAAATACAGCTTGGGGATGTTAAACACTCAAAATCAATGAAAAGTTCGTGTAATGTTACGTTTATATAAATGTTGAAATATTTAACTGTTGACATACTTGACATGCACATCTTTCGCACACAACGCACACAAAATCTCCACAGAGTCTTCATGGGCCTTATAGCCCTCCTTTAAAACACATGACCCATCCTTCACTAGGTCGTGACTAAGAGTAGGCTAGAGATCCGTACAGTCCCTGTTTGATTCTGATTCTGACAGGAGCTGCATGTGCTCTTTAGGCGTGGTGTTAATTTATTGTTTGTGCTTTTTACTTTTACTTGTTTGTGTATTTGTCCACCATTATGTGAAATTTTATCAATGTCTTATTAAAATTTTAAGATAAGGTGAAATAGAATAATTTCAACCATATCATGTGTTTTGTTATCCCACTTTGCCCCAACAACCTTATCCCATTTAACCCCACTCTAACCACGTGACTTTTGTTCAAGGTCACGCGTGAAAATTATGCTATAAAATAAATTCAATTCATTAAACAATATCAAATGCGCCGAAAATCTATGAACATGGCTTTTTCGACAAGTCATGGCATAACGTCAAGATTACCTATGCTGAATAGTGTCGGGTGACTTTAGACGTTATTTTACATCATTTTTGAGCTGCTTACACAGATTTTAGTTTCGTATCCAACAGTATCTCATTTTACCCCACTATCCCATTTACCCCCGATTTCCCATACTGTCCTCATAAATGATGCTCCAATGTCATTATGAATTTTTTCCTCCCGTTTTCCCCCAACTACTCACACATAGACGACAAATGTAAACAATAAGTTCCCTATACAATATTTTGTAGGTGTAATAATTACTTTGTCAGAGAACGGTATAGTTTCTCGCCCCATTACCTGGCCACAATTGAAAGATTTTTCACCGATGACAGCATGTGTTGAACTACATGAAGTAGAAGAAGAAGAAATATATTTTATTAACGTGTCACATGCTGAATCGTACAATAAAATACCAATAAAGGTATAAAATCAGGCAATATCACAATTTTTAAAACAACATCCGGTCGTATGGCCTACGAGACACGATATGACAATAATATAAAAGAATACAAAAAAGGCATACACAAGTACATCATAACAACCACACACGCATGCACACCCACACACATGCACACATTCACACACATCCGCAACAACACACGTATATACATAAACATTATATTAAAACATGATATATATAAAAATGGACATATTTCCAATTATGTGGTGGAAATATTTCTACGTCTAAACATAGTCTAGTCTAAACATAAGACGAGGGCGGCAAGGGGTTTGTAAACTGCTTATTGTTAAGTAAGTAAATTATTTTATCTAATGGAGGCATTTATTCGAAAAGAGGGTGAGCATTGGATATTTCCTTCCAAAGATTGTATCTAAGATCTGAATAATAATAACAGTTAATTAAAAAATGTTATTCATCCTCAACAGCATTACTATTACAACGTGTACAAAGCCTTTCATGAAGAGGAATCTTTGGTCTAGCAAATCTACCCACTTCTACCTCAAGTGGCAAAGTACCACACCTAAGTTTACTTAAAATACTTCTATGACCCCTAGGCATAATAACTTCGACATAATGTTCAACCTGTAAAATTTATTTAAAAAGACGATAAGTACGTAATTTATTCCCATTTTCCTGACCGTTATCATTCCAGAGCCCGGAAAACCAATCCAAACTGTCAGACGCTTTAAGATGCTCTTTAGCCACAGAAAACTCATCATGAGACATATTAAAAACATCAATTACAGGTAAATTATAACTGAGTAACAATTTATAAACTCCATTAGACCAAGATCGTCTCCATTGACCTGACCATCTTCTAATAATACTAGGTATTCTATAAGACTCGAGTGCATGTAGTTTACGCCAGAAACGAAGAACCTCAATGTTTTGCTTACCGTTGGTAGTATACTGAGAGACCCAGCCCAGTTCACCACGAACTGCTAACTTAAAGGTTTTGCTACCAACTGCCAAAAGGAACCTTGCTGCACGATGTTGAACTGCATTAATGCAACTATATTGCCGTGTTCCCCAGACAGCGGCCCCACAAGAAAGAATGGGCTGAACAAGATTATCATATAACTTATTGTAAACTTTATAATCCATACCACCAACTGCCTTGAACTTACATGTAGGCCTACCTGTCAGAGACGAAGGGCAGGTCGACCCAGTAAGCTGTATCCAGTCTCAGGGTGTATAACGTACGCTAATGCACGTTCATGAAACTTGCATTAGCGTACGTTATACCACGAGACATGATTCAATATGCACATCTCTATTATAAACGAAGTCATAGAACGCATACATATATATTGCAAAGTTATATATATAAGTTTTTCAAACGAAACGTGTTTTATCATCGGCTACATGTGTTTTCAAGTATTTTCAATTACATGGGTACACTTTTTCGTTTCATGTTTTTCGTAAAAAAAAATAGGCCTACGCTGTTGTGCGAGCGTTGTGGTGTAGCCTGCTCTAGATGGTTATCACTGATCACATTCCCCATGTGTAACATTACCTTTTGGGAGCGTATATGCTGAAAGTTGTTTTTAAATGATGTGAGGTACATGTTAATAATTAAAAAAATTAAAGTTTACACTTATCTATTTTTGTCACTATTGTCTAAAATGTTCCGATAATGAGTGGAGTAGATATGGAACATCAAGCCCTTGGTGACCCATGAACAGTTGAATTTATAAATGTTCTCACGGAATGTGAAATGCTTTAACAATCTTGCAAGCTTTTCGAAACGACATCTACCAAATTTAATTTGTATTCTATTTAAATAACCACGCCGATGTCCAAGGGCACTAAACTCATTTATGTCGGTCACGGCGACCCGAACACTAATAGCATTCTTCTTTGTAAGGCCATCTGTGGTATGTTCGACAGCCCGTCGAGTAATTTGCCATCTGGGTGATGTCTACCTGAACTACACTCTATATAAAAAGTTAGGACAGTGATCCCTTTTTTCAATGACATAATGAATGATAAAATATCAGTTGTACATATTCAAATATCTCTAACTTCATTTGTCCAGTTTTATTGGTTACCGTATTTCTTCCAAACCAACTGCGGTTCTATTTCCGTCTTCACCCTTAATAGCGGGTTCTATTCCAAGTTTGGTTCTATATATTTCTGTATTTACTTAGCACCCCGTACCCCGGTTGATTTCTTCGAGGATTGTTGCATTCACGGAAAGATAGGGTGTCCTTAGTTGTTATGTCGAGAGTACGGAAGCAACACGGTTGAGACTGCAGCGATAGTGCCTCTTAAATGTTAGATGTTTTGTCTTCATGACATCGGTTTTAGAGGCTGTGTAAGTTAAATGTGATATAAATAAGGATATACACATTGTTCTAATATTGTTTTTATTTGACCAGAACTACCAGGTACATTCAAACTGTTCTACGCCATCTACGCCCCCGATACACAATTAATTAAACGACTAACCCCAAACTTTCGAGGTAATTGGAAAGTGCCACCATTTACAATGATATACCTAAAGATTCTATCGTCCATCCTAACTACAATGCAAATTGAAATTCAAGTTGGGTAACATACAACGACCAAATAGAGAAATTATAAATCAATTAATAAAGTGCCGGCAAAAAAAGTAACTCCAAAGGAATTCCACATGGCATGACCAAAACAGAATAATCCCTTTTGTATTCCAAATGTTAAGAAGTCGGAAGCTGAATGCATGACGGATTGAGAATGGTGGCATGCGGCGGCACGTTGTCTTGTCTTGTCTTGTCTTGCTCAGTTAACCGCTGTCAATGGTAAATGGTAAAGTAAGCCGCTCTAAATTTTGCTAGTTAAACTGAGACTTTGAATGGTGATTCCCTGTCCCACGATGAGACATGCGCCGAGAAACTTACATGGGTCAGCCTTGGTAAGTGACTTTAGACAAATCTGCCAGCAGTGCAAATGGGTACCTGGTAAAGGTTGTGTTGGAGTTACCTTCTAGCGAATTGTGTGCTTTAGTTAGACCAGGGTATTAAAGATGCATCCATTGTGTTTAATAAACATGTTTTGGTTTAATACGTGCCAAATACCATATAATTGATTTCAGTTAAAATAATTTCACTCAACTTCCATATTCATCCACAATCGCCAAACATATCATACGTATTAGTTTCAATGAAAATATAGCAACATCATAATTCATGTGTGGAAACCGAAACTACACGCCCTATTAACATGCACGGTAGTTATATGACCTTCTGAACATTATCAACCAAATGTTGTTTTTTTGTCTGTTGTAAATAAGTTTTCAAAATTATGTTTGACAAATTGAAACTCGTCAATAGCGGTGCCCTGTACGGTTTCCGATCACTACCAATGCCTTTATTGCGTCACTGTACTGAGTCGACTATCATCAAATGGTAATTTTCGGAACACAATAGATGCACCTTTAATGAGTCCACAACGTAAAGATTTGAGCTCTATATAAAAACCAATAACGATTTACTGGTCAGGTCAGGGATCAAGTTATTTCCACGATGGAATTACAAGGCTTCAGTATCGTCGGACAAAGTGTATGATCAGTAGGGAAGATACTAGTGAGGCTTACATATCTTACACCAGTTTTAAGGTGGGCCTTAGACATTTCTTCAATGTGAACTCGTACATTCAATAAGAAAATCGAGATTTTTGGATAACAACATTTTATTGTGAAAACCACGACATGCTTACTCTTTCACCAGGTAAATTATAGGTATATACAATGCATATATATATATTTATTTTGAAACAAGATGGAAGTCGCAAACTTTAACCATCATCCAACAGTGCTACCCAACGCTTGTATGAGATCAAGCGATAATATCGTTACAATCGAATCGCCATAATGCTGTTACATCATCAGTTACTGAACTTACAATTCATTTACATCACATCTGACAATGCTATGATGTCATAGCGTTGATGACGTTCCAATGTTCTGACCTCACTGAGTTCACTTTTCCAGAAATCCGTCACCTAATTGTTCCGATACTATTCCTTATTTTAAGGGTCTTTTGGATGATGATTTAACTTTTACCCAGAAGATTTCTGATATCAAATTTTCAACAATCGTTTACTAAAGTAAAACTTTATGTACATGTATAAATGTATATATCTTTTTATTTTAATCAAATCGTGATGATATTTGATCTCGAAGCTAAGGTGAGATTCTTTATTCAAAATAAACAATATGTGTTTATTCAAACTGTTGCAAAAACCAACCAGGATGTGGCACTATATTTGTTGAACAGCTCACCGGGTTAATCCCACACACAGTGGGGCCAAGTATACAAGTATGTACAAGATAAGCAGATTCAACCTTGATACACAACCGAGGACAGTCCCTTTACTCCAAGGCCGGTGACTCTAAATAACGACCCTGCCAGCCTGTCGACAGTTTGAAGGTCGGCCTCTGATAGGTTAATTCTGAGTGACGTCACGTACAGTTCATCAAGGTTCTTCCCTCCCCAGCACACCGACGTGATCTGTGTAGCGCCTGGGATGTCCACCTTCTGTAGGAGCTTACCTGAGACAAACATATATCGATATGAATCCAGTGGCAAATATCGATGATTTATATATATGTAATTCACTGGAGAGATACAATTCCAGTGGGAAGGATTTTTCTTGTACGAATTATGCTTGAATTCCATAAATGATAATAAATATTTCCATATATGCTTGTGGTATGCCTGTCTGTAATAGGAGATTACGTTTGGGTACATTGTCAAATTTCAGTATATCTGAACGTCATCTCCTATATGGCGAAGGTCACGACGTATCAATGTATATGCTTATGCCTTCATCACATACGGTACGCGGACAAAGGATAACCGTAAACACTAAAACGCCATGAACTTCACAATAAGAACATGTCATTTGGAAATTCATATAAGCTTATTGTAATTGCAGTAACTTTACATGCGACGCTATGCACAGACGCCAATGCCTTTGATAGTGAACTTGTAGTCATATACCGCCCAACCATTAGTACATAATCATTATTAGAAACATTATATATCTTAATGAAACATGAGATGAGAGACTTGTGATAATCGAAAAGAGACACACATACAATTCGATATGTGTCCCTGTGCATCCAGCAGTAAAATGAGTACCTGGTATGACCAGAGAACACAGTTCTCTGAATTTGAACCATGGGCATCCTAAAAGCGATCGATTGTATTCTCCCCAGAGATTGACCTGGGTTTATATTGACGCTTTGATCATGAAATGAGCATGCTTAAATGCACGAATAGAGAATGGACTACTACTATAATTCAATTTACCCGTCTTGGCCTGACACTTGATGATACAGCTGCCCCCGATACACGCCACCCAGAGGTTCCCATCTGAATCTACTGTCATCCCGTCTGGTCCCGGGTACATCCCCTCCAGCTCCGGGACCTTGTCGTAGTCGATCAACGCCCTCTTGTTGCCTGCCAGAATGTATTTTTAATTTACTTAGAGATTTATTTCAATATAAGGTGGGGAATAATATATATATGTGATACAATAAAGACTGAATGCAGTAGTACATATTTATTACACCTAGTTCCACAATTCCCTAGGCATAATAGGTATGGATGATATATATCATCCAAGTTTCCATTTCCAGGCCCTTGTCCGGATCCAATATTGTTGTTCGTGTTCCACATTCTTTATATGTTAGTTACATGTAGATTAGTAGGTATACTTATATCGAATCTGGCGCCTGTGTTTTAACGTCTTTTGGTGTGACTGGTAGGTCGGAATCGAATCTCCGAATAAATATAAATCTACATAAATGAGGACAATTCTCACCCCATGCTCACCTATATTTCCAGTGCTCACGTCATAGTCAAAAGAGTAGACTTTTCGCAGGGTGGTATCTATGAAATACATGGTGTCCCCGAACCAAGCTAGACCGTTACTGATGCAAACGTTGGATAGTTTCTTGGTCAGCGTGCCATCGGTGTCAAGACAGTACAGGCCACCCACATTTGGTTTCAGGTCTATACCCATAGTGCCTGGGAAGAGAAAGGGAACGGTACGTATACCGATTTCTAGACTTGAAGACTAGACTTGAAGTATGAGTGTTTTTTTTCTCATGGGGACAAAAGGTCAATGAACTTGAATGAACTAGAGCCCGTACTTCCCATAGTAAAGTCAAAGCCTAGCTACAGTTCTATGCCTAGTATGCTGATAAGTTAACGGACACAAGGTCGTTTCAAGATGACTTTGTGACTTTTAAATACATGTACATGTCTTATGTCAATGACAATATATCTAAAAGCATCTATATTTTCTATATTCATTATTAATATTATTATTATTATTATTATTATTTCTTCTAGAGCATGCTTGACTATGTATCTGTTTTAAATAATCAATATATAGAAAAATTAAAATCTTGAAATATATGTACACTGGTTGATAAAAGTTACAAATATCAGTGACCTATCGATGCTAACTTTACTTTACTTACTCAACGATTTTTTTTATAACCTTTGTTATAGGAAGATATGAATTTGGAATTCTATTTATCTTTCACAGCGATAATTCCTGGGTTATATAGATTGATCGCACACAGGCGATATCTCCGTGGAAAACAGTTTTGGACGATGGATAATTGTCTTCTAAATAATGCATTGTTTTATAAAGGTTGAGAATTTCAACATAAGATACAACCAACCTGCCCAGATGCGCCCTCTTGGATCACACTTTCCATCGTTAAATCTATTGTTGGTTCCTTGTTCAACTTCCACCAATTTGGTTATTTCCTTCGTCCCCCAGTTGACCACAGAGATCGTTCTGTTGTGTCCAATAGCCAACCCACCTTTCTTTCGGGGAATGACAAAACCCACATAGCCATCTGTAATGTTAATAAAACGTATTTATTATTATAATTTCAATTACAATTACAAATATATCAATGATTAATTATGATGAAATTTGTAAAGTAGCGTGCTACTAATATGTTTAGCACGCTCTAACATTTTCTAAACCAAGTAGAATATATTTATATATATATATATTTCACCGCAATTACTCTCAATTTGCACTATAAGGACCACGCACTCATTAATCCATCACCACAATAACACCAACCGATACTAAGTCATCGTCCGCGTTAAAACAATTAACATCGTAAGCTGAATTACAACCTCATACACATCTTCGCTGTAGTCAGAGAAACGAACACCATCATCGTGATAGACAATCCAATCACACTCAAACACCATACCAATCACAATCTCCTAATAGAACACTCATCACAATAATCACCCCATCAACATAATATGTACAACAATTACAACCAGCACAACAATCACTACCCACAATCACCATGATCACTACCATCACCATCAGCATCATCATCATCAAAACAATCTCAGCAATCGGTACAACCATCACAACATTCACCACCACAACCACGACGACGACCACCACCACCACAATCGCAACAACCATTACAACAAGCACGACCAGAACCGTCATAACATCGACCATCAACCTAACCACCAACTTCCCAATGCAAGGCATAACTCTTGCCAGTCTCCATTACTGGCTGATTTAGGCCTTGTAGTAATTTATTAAAAATCTGTGTTTAGAAATCAAGGCCCGCTATGCATTTCTGGTGCAGCGATTCACCATCTTGACACAACAAAGCGAGGGAAATACTGCAAGGCTTAAATCAGCCAGTAATGCAGACTGGCGAGTGATGCCTTGCGTTTGGAAGTTGCCTAACCATCACAATCCCCATAACCACCACCGCCCCTACAATCACATCCATTACAACAATCAAAGATCACCAAGACTACTCACCTAGTTGCAGCACATTATCCTTGCCTGTAGAAGGATTGTACCTATGAATGTTACCCCCGGGGATGTCTACAAACAGCAGTGTCTGGCTCACCTCATCCCAGTGGGGTCCCTCACCACACCCAGGCGTCACCTTCTCTAACAGTGTCTCCACTTTGTACGACATACCCGGTCTCTTCTTTAGGATGTTTCTGAGTTCACGTCTTCTCCTTCTACTGTCACTGCAAACCTTGTCACTGGAAGGTCTTCCACCTTTGTTTTCTAACCCAATTGTTCTTAAGGGTTGGCTTTGACCTGTCCTTTAAGTCTTGCAAGGTAAGCTATAAATCTCCCCTCTCAAGTTACATGAGTGCATACTTTGAATAAAATATGTTGTTGATTCGTCAAGGTCGTATCCAAATGACACACGAACACGCTTGATTCATCAACGGAAGAATGTTTGTCGCTTTAGAGTTTTTAATATTTTTGAGAATATGACATAAACTCTTATCGTCTGTATGGTTTGTTTGGTCATGATAAACTTCGAAATATCTCAGAATTGTCTTTGTTTCAAAGGTAAAAAGCGTAAATTCCTAACTTTCGACGGGATCAGCTGATTCTCCTCTACTTCACAGTTGTATATTTATCCTCATAATCCCGAGACGTCCTGGCAAGGGCACACTGGGACATTGACATGGGGAGTTGCAGACTGTGGGTATAGTTTAACCTTGTTGACCTGTAGATTTCATCGTCACGTACATCCTCAGCACTTGTCAACTACCTACCCTATGAAGTAGCGGTGTTGTACACGTTTCACTGTACTTCACGATGGAGGACATGCTTCCACGTTTCCCTGGTGTGGCTGATTTACTCACACCTTTTTGGTATGATTTAGTACTTAGTTAATATAACTGGAATCCGTTCTACCAGATTGACGTTTTCGAATTATTCATTTATACAGCTATGGATGCCGTGACATCATTGGTTTACTATTACTATTGTAAGGAGTTGAAGTATTTCAAGAGTAATCATATCGAATATGGGATTAAACAGTTTGATTATTCTGTACATCGGTATTTATGGAAATGTAGTACACATATAACGCTATCTACTTTGACTATATATTCAAGAGTAAGCTGCCCTATATAGTTGACATGTATGCCATCAGTGACACGGACGTATCCTTGAAGAGATTAGAATGCTACCGGGAACATTGGCCCACAACAAACACATTGAGTACATAATGTGTGTAGATCATGTCAGGAGGATTTTTAACGACAGACGTTTTTTCGTACATATTCTTTGTTAAATGTAAATTACGACAAATTGAATCATCCTCTAAATGAATCATTTACTTCTGTTTGCTGCACTCTGATCATCTATGCCAAACATATAAAATATGGTAAATGAGTCAGTAAGTGTCATGTAAAATGTAAAACGATATATAATGATATGTACATAGCAGCATTAACAAATTACCAGGCAGACAGTGCCATTTTCGCACAGATGGATGGTCCACATAAATCAGTCAGCTACATTCCATTGATGATACGTTCACATTTTGATATGTCATTTCTTTAACTTTGACAATATACAGCGGGTCGTAAATAATTCTGTGTAATCTGGTTCAATACCATAGATAATCGACTTCTAATAAGCTATTATATAATATGCTCTAAGAGGGGCGCGTCAGTATTTGCCAACATGCATGTACCGACAGCCTATCAAACATAACAAAGTTGTTCATGGACTGTCCTTGAAGTTATCGTCTACAAAACTGTACAAGTGATGATATCCAAAGGTACAAATTTCTTCATTTTAAGGCATATGGTCGCTAAAAGCAATTTCGGTATAGCCTTGCTGTTTACATCCTAGACAAACACACTATGTTACATCCATACGACCTGACCTTAACAACCTTAACAGCATAGCATTCTCAGTGCTTCGAATTACATGAGTTGACTATGCTAAAAAATAGTAGGTACATGCGTGTCAACATCGTAAATACCGAGACGCACACTACAAGTATGCCTGGTCACGATTAGGACAAGTGGAACAGGGTCAAATCTTACAAATTAAGACAAGGTCAAGCTGGTGTCGACTTAGTGCATGTACGTAAAGCATTATTACAAACAAAGTATGCATACAAAATGTATAAACAGATGTTGGAACATATTACATCATTGTACATCGCAGGATCAAACATGATGAAACATGTTAATACGACTTTCGTCAACCGCTGATATGACTCACATCAAATTTTTTTTATTATTAAATTTCTTTATTTATTTCAGATAGGTATAAATGTCAAATGTAAAATGTGACTTAAATTAATTATCATATCATATTATGATATGACAGGCCCCAAATTTAATTTGCATTTCATCAAAAAAAAGATATGACACCAAAATTTAAACTAACACATTAATTAATTAATTAACTAATTAAATAATTAAGAATGAACACATCTGCATGAGCATTTCGTGAGATCTTTTTTTTATGAAAGTTGGACAACAAAAGAAGAGAGTTTAAGTATTTCTAATCAAGTGATTTCATTCACATAACTTATGCAATTAACATCGTTATTTGTGTGTAACTTGAACATATCCGCTAACCAACAATACGAACGCTTAAATTGTAAATCTCCAGAAATCTCTCAAAATATGCCAGCTCTAGATGCGGCTCTTTTCATTGGCTATTCTTACTTCCTCAGGCAGTATCTGAACACAAAATTTGAGAAGATATCCTATTGATAGTATGAAGGTTTAATTGGATTTGTGATTCAATACTGATTTGCCCATTTCTCATCTTATTTGAACGTATTAATTGCCTTGGTATTGACCCCGGGCTACTTTAGATCTACATTCGCTCAATAACTACATGTAGCTAGAAGGGGAACATAATCTATTGGCATGAATATTTCTGGTCCGAATCTGATACTCAAAGGACAAGATCCACGCTACACTCGATGAACAAAACGAAGCTTCTGAGGGCGTATTCTATTTGACCATTTACATGCATTTATACTACCATTAGGGCAAAATAAAAACAAATCTAGGTTAAAAGATCAAACTGTCAATCCCCGTTATCACAGGCACTATCATGTTGAACTAAATGTTTATAATAATTGTAAACTAATACGCATAACTATGTCATCTCGAATTCAATATGAAAGAAATATTGTATCTAGCATTTCACTCTCTACGGTCAAATGAATATCAATGTACTGGAAAGGAGGAGCACGATCCCCATTGGGCGAAGAGCTGATATTATTATTGTTTCACAAATTTCGTTCTGATTTTACCACCTTACATAACATGGCATTTGGTATTGGTGTTCTGGGTAATGTCTGCAACCTTGGCATTGTCTGTTCCAACATCCGATTTATAGATACAACTAGTAATATTCAACTAAAGTTGGCCTGTGTGAACATCCTACACATATCACCGCATCCACTCGTTCACATAAACATCATGTACTACAAGTTATATCTACAATCGGAATGAGCCTTAAGAAAAGTAAAGATATAAGGGTAAACTGACTTACACTTGTTCATACTTGATGATGTGTAAAGAATTGGCTGTTAAACATATCGTGATTTTGAAAACATAAATGGTATATGTTTGTTTTCAATTGTGAAATATACGATATCAATACCATATATGTAGCTCAGTTGGTAGAGCGTCAGCTCATCACCCGGAAGGTCGGGGTTCGATTCCCGACCGCGTCATACCAAAAGACGTTAAAAGATGGGAGTTGTTGCTTCCTTGCTTGGCGCCCAACATTATAAGGATGGAGCAACGCTTGAACTGGCGCTGCACTGTGGCTGCCGGGTGCCAAGGCACACACAGAATTTCCAATTTAATTTGTTTTGAGAACAATACAATTATAATTATTATATTATTATTATCATTGAAATTATTATTGTACATATGATCATTAAAAAACCCAAATTACTTGCATTAGGTATTAAGCGGTACGTCGCCAATTTATCTAAACTACTTTAATTTATCTTATTTATTTGGCTCAATCATTATTTCTTAAAGATCACTGAAGAAGAAATCTACAAGAATTGATCAACCAATGCTGTCCATCTGGCGTCGACCTTCATTCCAGAAGTATTCTTGTGGGGATAAACGTCGCCATATCTTTGCCATAAATATGTTTACGTAAATACCACTCACTATGAAAGCTAAAATAAACGTCGAGACGTGACTGCAAGAGATTTGTGTTTTCTTTCTGCGCGGAATCACAGCAAAAGATGACAGTATTCCAATTTACATAACACAATAAATATCAACATTCCGCACACACAGGGGAAATTAACTAACTAATATAAATGATGAGACATGTGCGCCCGACATTTATGATTTGTTGACTTGGCTTCTTTTGGATTTATCAGCAAGACAATATATGAGAGAAGATAAAACATGTTTTACAATCCATTTTCATTAAAACCTTTTTTATGAATAAGATATTAGTCAATAACCTTTTTTTTAAAAGGCAGGGAATTCATTTATCATGTTTTTGAATCGCGATTTAACAGATAGAGTATCATAGTGATCTATGAATATCTTTACACAGATTTTACTTGTATCAAGCTAGACGGAATCTGATTTGAAATGTAAATGTTTGGATAAGTTAACTTGATATGTGGACCATTAGTTACTTTAAAAGGGTTCAATGCATTTTGAGGTATTTTATCAATCATCGGAATGAAAAGTAGAAATAAGAAAATAGCCTTCAATCGTGTTCCATATTTGATGGCCTAACTATTCTGAAAGTAATCTTGTAAAATATTATTCTAACAGTTCCTTGAATTAAAATCGAATTGGAATGATGTACCTTAACGTTTCACCATAAATACATATAATCACAAAATAAAGAAACAAATAAAGACATTTCTTTCTCAATCAATATCAAAAGCTTAACACTTTTCTGATTTTAAAACACACACTTTGTCAAGACAGATAACATATCGTAGGAGCTATCGTTTCTCCAAGTAAAATAGTGTCCGACATTTTCTCCTAGTAAATCATATATAATTTTTTCTTTTAACGCAAGCTTCAAACACTTCCAAAGATGCCACTCACTCGTGACTGAAAGAGCATCATAAACATTCGCCATTGCTTATTGTGGTTGTTATCATAATTTTCTGCACACACAGGGGAAACAATGAACCTTCAATCAGAGGTGAGACACTTCACTTCACAAAGGTAAACTGAAAGACATGATGAGCGGTTGTTTTTTACCTAAGCTTTCAATATTCTCTTTAGGATGAAGAGAAGCAGAGGTCAAGTAGAGCCAGGGTGTCAGACAATCAGCCTTTCCTGGCCTCTGATTTTTTTATGAAAATATTTGAAATGTGATTGGATCAATACAAGAGTGCTATTGTGAATTTAAATAATATACTTGAATTCCCTCTGGTTTTCATGATGACGAATAATTCTTTTAAAATATGTTAACTACAGTACCCATTGAATTAAACTTTTTGACATTAAACACCATTTTATGAATAAAGAACGCACATAATGTATTTTTAAAAAAAAAATAAAAAGCATCGACTAAATTAATGGCTGGTACCCTTTTTATTAAATAGTCTCGACATTAAAAACCATTTTGTGAATTCAAAAGGCACACATGTTATTTTCCAAAATAAAAAGCACAGACTAAATTAATTGCTATACATACATTTAGTCAGAGGGAACCATTTTATAACTGTATAGCATTTTGTAATCACTGTTAATTTTAAAATTTTGAATTTTGAGAAGATCTTTTCTCTTTCTAATGATAAGAACCACAAGTCTCAATTATATACCACAGAATACACATCGGAACTGTGAAAGGTTGCTCAGGAATCTGATGATTGATAACATTCTCTAAATAATATCGGAAATAACGAAATTAACAGTTCTCATATAATCAGCTTGAAAAAAACCCCAAATTGATTCTGTTTTAAATGTAAGACTGCTGGATAATGCGTAGTCACAGATAGTCAATGGGTCAATTTAAAACCAAGAAGGTTTCTGCCAAATTGATTAATTGTGATGATAACATCTGCGGCGTTCAATGCAAAAAATGACTTATGTTCGATATTATACAATCTCTATCAATATCATAAAGCAATCTTGCAAAATATCAAAAACTTAAACCAATATATCCATTTTCAGTTGAAAAGCATACATACCTCAATATGACAAACCTTCCTCATATATACAGTTCGTCTTTCTCTTCCATACCGTAATTAGGCAATTAAGGTATATCAAAACACATGAGTGACACGTTAATGAAATAGAGTAAACCTAATGGTTCAATCACTTTACACTGTCTATGGATATAGATAGCTTCATATCCAAGAGCAATCTGGTCACTAATAAAATAGATTGCTGTCTCGCATATATCATCTGTTAATTTCAACAGAGAACAATTAGACTTGGTCTGCTCATATATGTAGGGATATGGAGTAAACTATTTTTGGACAATTATTTTCACATTTTATTGAAAATATACGGTGTCATAGTTTGATAGTTGGATACCCTCTGTGTTGATGTCTTAATGTCTTCATGTCTTTATGCTTGCACTGTGTAAAGGAAATAATAATTGAGATAAAGGAAATATCTTCAATATTTAAGCAATCAACGTATTATGTATGCGAAACATTTCAGAATTTGACATAAAAACGTTTCAAGTGCTCGGGATTGATGGACGAGAATATTTGTCTTAATTAAAACCGTATGATAAATAGGAGTGAAGAAAATGTGAAATGATGCAAAGCGTCAAACCTCAAGTGGAAGAAAGTGTTAAAAAACTGCATTGTAATTGAATTCCTGTATTTTTCAATTGAAGATTTTCGAGTCAAACATTTTCGATTCAAACATTATGTTTAACGATGTTGAAATACTACCATGAAGTCACATGTTACTTTCCATAACAACCTACCTGAGCTAGCTGCAATTTTCAGTTGAAGTTTTCATATAATGAATCATAGAAAGACTGCAATTAGATTGTTTGTCTCGTAAATAAGACAACCAAAACTGTATGCAAAACATTGGAAACAATACGAGAGGACAACACATATAATTATAAAGAGAGAGAAGCTGATAAATAAACTATAACATGCCCCTGGGTAATTAAACGAATGACCATCAACAATGACTCTCCCCTAAGTTTAAACCATGACAGTTGTTTCTGCAAATACACTCATTCTATTCAGGAAATGAAAAGTAATAAATTCTGATGTATATTCGTATGTATCAAGTTTGTGGGTATAAACCATGTTTGACTTACAAGCGGGAAACTGCTTGGATTTTTATTGATGGATACTTGTAACTAAAACCGCAGTCATCACCAGTCACAACAAGCACAACTCCAACAACAAATTGAACATAAATATAATTATTGAAGTGAAGTTTCTACAATGAGATTAAAATTTCAGTTGATTTAAGACTACAAAACACTGTTATACACCTCTGGAAAAAGTGTCAATGTAAATAAAGATAGACAACTGTGATGTCTTGGTTGGGAAATTTGAAAAAATAATATCTGGCGAGAGAATCTTAAATGCTTCGTTGACTCAAAATTACTCTGTAACTCTTTAGGTAGTTAAATATGCCTTTATTAACATTGCTGAGTAAAGAATGTTGTGACATTAAAATCAAAGTTAAACATAACATTAACAAGATGAATTGCTTCTTATGTGTGTGAATCAATGTAATATGGGTTCTTCATACAGTAAGGTAGTTTATAGCATTCATCAATTTGTCTGATGTTAGGGTGAACCATTAGTTAAGAAAACGTTTTCGACAGCAATTGAATATTACATATACGAATCTTCTCAGTTATTGCCAATTGCTGCTTTTAACAGATTACTTCACAATTCTTAATTCAACACTGTTCACTAAATGAAACGAACGACGATAAAAGACAGGATGTCTGTTTTGAATCCAAGCTGAGAAATTTATTTTTGCAAAATGTGTCATTGAGACTCAAAATGCGCAATTGACCTTTTGGTGGTTTCTAAATACATTGCTTGTGTGTCAGCGACCAATTGATGTTTAAATCCAATATATATAAGTCACAGAGAACGTGGTGACTTCGAGAGTGGTGCTATCGTTCGGCCAGGACATAAATACACCTGGTGTCTACCATTCATTCACAATTTACACATTGATTTTTGCACTTCATGTCCTTTGAGAGTTTCTTTAGAAGATGTTCCATGTTCAGCCCCTCTCTGGAAATGAGTCTATTAATATGTATATGAACACAAACAACCGATCAACTACACTTTGTTTTTTGTTCTTGCAATGTGAATGATGTGAAGTTGAATACATATTAATGCCCAAAATCCCATTAACAAACAGGAAAATTCTTGATTGAATCAATAAATGAACGTGATGACACTGGATAAATATTAAAGAAGATGTTTTACCAGATAAAGAAACCAATCACTCACATGATAGTAATTACATCTTATCTCAGGGCTTGATTTATACAGCTGTGGGACTAGATATCTCAAATAGATAACTCAACTGACATAGACTTGGACACAACACTTACATATCATCTATATGCTCAGTCCCAGTAGTAATAAATAATGATGAGTATGTGCGTTCTTTCAAAGTGTATTAAAACTACATGTTTATTCATTGATTTTCGTTGAAAATGTAATAGACATGTCAACCCGATTTAACCAATTTAATTTGCGAGTATAATGTAATGGAGACTTACAATTAAACATATATATGAATGATGTCTACATTTTCATGTTATGGTGTCTGTATTTCTCACTTAATTGTATTTACATTTCTCACTTGATTATGTCTACATTTCTCACTTGATTATGTCTACATTTCTCACTTGATTATGTCTACATTTCTCGTTTTATAATGTGTACATTTCTCACTTGATGATGTGTACATTTCTCGCTTGCTGATGTCTGCATTCCTCGCTTGATGATGTCTACATTTCTAACTTGATGATGTCTACATTTCTCGTTTTATAATGTGTACATTTCTCACTTGATGATGTCTACATTTCTCGCTTGATGATGTCTACATTTCTAACTTGATGATGTGTACATTTCTCACTTGATGATGTGTACATTTCTCGTTTTATAATGTGTACATTTCTCACTTGATGATGTGTAGATTTCTCGTTTTATAATGTGTACATTTCTCACTTGATTATGTCTACATTTCTCAGTTCATGATGTGTACATTTCTCACTTGATTATGTCTACATTTCTCACTTGATTATGTCTACATTTATCATTTCATGATGTGTACATTTCTCACTTGATTATGTCTACATTTCTCACTTGATTATGTCTACATTTCTCGTTTCTTGATGTGTACATTTCCCACTTGATGTTTACTGATACAGCACATTCTGTACAGCCTGTGTACCTGTAACTGTGGACCTTACCATTACATTAGCGGACCCATGTGAGCCTGAACTCTGGCTATTGTTACACTAACTCAAATGTTCAAGTAATTTTAAATGGATAGCTAATGTGATGAGTAGCGGATTTAACATCAGATGGAGGATATAACAAAGACATACACTGAGTTTAAATTAAAGCTAACATACGTAGGTAAGGAACACGATTTCGACTTCATTTTCATAACAACATTATCGATTATAATACTTGAAATAATCGATTAATTCGTAACAGATTATTCAATACATCAGAAACGAAAAGGTAGGATATATGAATTGATAAACATAATTAATACATTCAGAAATAAAAAAAATAATAACGTCAATTAAATGTTTGAATATTAAACTTACTTTGGCTTTAAAAGAGAAAAGAAGGTCGGATATCAAATCATTCAAGCACTTTATAACTATCTCTTTAAGATCACTGAGTACAATATAAATGATATTCAAGTCTCAGTAAATCCATATGAAACATTACTCTTCTTACTTTCTGTATCCACGATCCATGGACTTCAAATTGATCAGTTACAGTGTCAAGAGGGAATCCAATTGAATGTTTTCAAGCTTGATTAAAGTAACCCGATATTCCAACTGTAGTTTCCGTCTTCCGATATAGCTCGGGGCATTCTATCCATCATCAGATTTTCAAATAATCTGTTGCATTGAATGATATTCTATGCAATAAAGATTGGTGAATGACGGCGTATCTTTCAACTGTTTGTCATATATTTACTCAATGGAATTTCTTTCTGATGTTAGATGTTAACGCATAGCTCGCATCATTGTTGAACACAATAAAAAGTGAACATCCATAAATGTTGCCTTCCCCTGTTCATTCTGTTGACTCAAGCGTTTCAGTGTGATTGATTGATATTGTCAAGAAATTTGAAAACAGCAACAGCCTCATGTCAGATAAACATTTATTCTGAAAAATCGTCATCGTATATTATCTTCCGTTTTCACATGCAAGACCAAATTAACTTATTTAAAACTTGAAAAGAACCGGTGAAGTAAAAGAACAAGTAAAAGAACGTCGTTCTTAGATCCCCATTCAACGAATGCAACAACTTCCGTGGGTACGATTCAATATTGATGTTCCCTTACTATGCAACATGTTCTTTGTTTTATATCCACGTCCAATGAACTGCAAATTGATCAGTAACAAAATGAAGACATTTTCCATTTGGATTTTATCATGATTGATTAAATTAACCCGATATGCAAACTATCAGTTTCCGTCGTCGGATATAGCTCGAGGCATTTTACAGATCATCAGTTTTGCCATCAAATTTTCACAGTTAGCGCGTATCGTACGATGATAATAATCTGAGAATGTTTAAATGCCAATCAAATGAATGAATACGATCTGAGAAAACCCTATAATTTCTATTACAGTTATTTCTTATTGAAGGAAGTGTGAGTGAGTAGTGGACATGTGTAGCGGACCATTCATCACATAGTAAATAATGTTGGTGATATGGGAAAACATCTTTGTAAGAAATAATACATAGTGAATGTATGTATGAAAGAATTTATATTTCGAAACCTCTAATGATAATTAATTAAAAAAAACACCACTAATCTCACCATGCTCCAAAAACATGCCTCGGCTGCACTAACTCCATTTTGTTATCTGTGTTAGTCAATATCTTTTGTTATCATCAACTAAAAACTAACTAATGCAAAGTGATGTTCTATTACGAAGATGAACACGGGAGGTCAAATACATTCAATAGTTTATAACTGGTGTAAAGTGAAATGAAATATTTGCTTTTCTAACGATGTTTGCAAATAATTTAAATATTTTCACATGCGTGTGTCATCTCCCCAAAGGATAAGCATCAACTATGACATTTACAGTGGCGGAGAAATGTATTGAACCATTTAGGTCAGCAGGTTTTACATTTAAGATACTGCTGTTATCAATACACTATGTTGATTGTTTAATTCTATCTACTATTACACCATTATATGAGAATAACTGTAGACCGTAGGTCCGCTGCCTACTCATACATATTTATTTGATTTAGCTTTATTTGATCTCATACAAGCGATCGCGATATCTCCTGTGGAACCCAGTTTTGGATGATAAATTGCCACTATTTGGCACAACATTCGGTGGTCACTCATTGAAAAACAGACACTAATGACCATCATGCAAAAGGTTTTACCACGCATGTGCGACACAGTTCTTTCATGCAGTGCCATGCTCTAGGCAGGCAATACCAGGTATTGCGATAGTCTCCACGTGCGTTTCACAATTTAACCAAGTGGAGATCCAGGGTTCTCACTGACGACCAATTATTTTGTTTCTATGGTCCTATTGGATAAAAGTGCTAGCTTCGTAAATGAAGGTCTGTCGATTTTGAACCATGGGACCTACTGAAAAGAATCAAATTTGACCTGTTTAATGACCCAATTGAGATATACACCGACACATACATCATTGTTGAAACATGTGCTAGGGTAAGCCCTGTATTAATGAAACTCAAAACCGTGGGACAGTCAATGAGCATTGTTAAATATAAACTGAATTACAAAAGAAAGTACACATCTCAGTTGGTTTCAATTAATTCAATTTTGTACACAACATGAAATGAAATGATTATGGCATGATACAGTAATACATATCTGCAGTAGTTGAATGAATTACATTGTTGTTACATTTTTTAGTCTTTGTTTAAGGGCAAGAAAAGATATTTACACCAACATGACCCCTGCCATGTTTAAATTCTGTACATGTGTACAGAATGAAGCACATTTATTGATGTTCACAAAGAACATGTCTTATATGCCGATGAACAGTTATGGTTTTTCCAAATTAATTTTGAATTTTTTTTATAAACTAAAAATATAATTTTTTCAAATTTTCAAAACAAAACGTAGAAGTATTCCTTGGCTGATGACTAAATGCCTTTAGTTTTCAGTTTAAGAGTACGACATCGAAAACTCAAGTTATTTGATTTTGCCTTAATCATGGATTAAGGTCGTGATAATGCTATTGGGTCATCAGTCAAAAGTCGACTGTCCTTATAGTTATATTATCTTTCAACATTTGATAAGATTTTCTGTGCCGAAAGAGGTGAAATCAGGTGCCTTTCTGTATATTCTCCAAGCCCATGCGTACTTGCTTGCCGGCCTTGTTCATTTATCTTATTGTGTTTCTAATTAAATACGACACCAAGCTAATATATGGAGACTGACATTGAATCCACACCACAGCTGACGAAAGCTAGAAGGAATTACTGTGTTCTTGATACTTGTCACATGCCACTTGATATGCGATGGAGACGCCAGTTTAAGACTATCGAGGCATTCATCGACCTTAGAAGCCAAGAGGTAAATTTGGAGGATCTCATCAAATCGGACCTGCTTCCTTTTAGCACAATTTACACACAGAACTAAGGGCAGAGAAATACTTCAAATTTATTTTTTCAAGACAGATAATCAACAGGTACTATGGTCAATTGGACAATTAGAAAGCCTTTTTAAAATGACGCAATTAGTATCGAACCAACATATTTAAAATAAAAATCAATTTTAATACGGTTCCCCCATGCAACATATTTATGTTCATGTTTATTGGTTTAGGTCAGACAATAAACCAAATTTCTGATAAAATGTAGCCGGGCCATACATCTATAATTTATAATACAAAGTTATTTTCATCATAGTTCGGATTCTTATAGATATTTATTTAAGTTTGGTGATATTTTGAATTCTTCAATAGATGGTTTGAAAGATGAAACTTACATAATAATGGTAGTTCAACTCAAAATGGCGACGGCGTCAGCAGATGTGTACATAGTGTGTATTGTCATACGGAAATCACAGAAACATCTCTTCACAAGGTGGCAGAGACTGTATTGCTTACTATCTGAAAATCATTACTCTAAGTATTCAACCCAAGAGATTGAAGAGGCATGTGGCAATTTTGCATACGATATTGCCAGACATGTGTTTATGAATTGCAAAATGACAATCCACCTTATTGGATGGAATAGATATTTTGATATTCTAGCTTTGAAAAAGTCTTGAAGAATTGACCTTATGTTTTTCACTGAACTGAATATTGCATTTCTCTTGACCATAATGTATGGCGGGCAATGCTGATATTTTGTGTAGACTTCTTGTTTCATCATGTATCAATGATAAATATGACTTTGAGGCATTCTTGTCTCACTTCTTCGTTTTTAATGAACATGTAAAATCTATACAGAACACCAGATCATGATTCCGTCTTATCCAACTCTATTTAACTACACTTAGACTGATGGTATACATAAAATACAAATCATTTTTTTTATTGAAAGGAGACCTATGGAAAGTGTAAAGTGTAATGTGTTTCAACAAAAATCAACAAAAAATAAGTACACATGCCATTGCGTATTCATTTCTGTCTATAGTGTCGATACATTTCGACATGAAACGAATCTTTTTCGTGACATTGTATATGTGTGTATAAGTATATGTATATCTTTTTTGTGTGACATGTATTATATGCCGAACCTCTTCAATTCAATGTGGAGATCTAAGCTACTATGTATATTCATTTGAAGGGAAAGGTGGATGAGGGTGGGACCGTATTTGTTGAAAACGTTATAATGCAAACGTATATTGAATAATCAGATTAAGTTATTATAAGCATATGTGTTGTTATCTAATGTAACAGCTAAATTAGTTTATAACTTGCAGCTGTGACTCAGATTATTACATTACAATTCTCTGATTAAGGTTTCTAATTAACTTCGTCATGTAAGGCGCTTCCTTATTCTCCTTAATTCACTTATTATAATCGTAAAGTGGTATTTTCAGAATACTAGTCTGAACTAACCCTCAATCTCATTGATTATGTCGGGCAATCACATGTAGAATTATTTTTCTTAGCACCTAGTTTTTATTGTAAAACATACATGGTGTGCAAAGTAACTAAAGAGACAACGAGAAATCCTTTTTCTGTAGTGTGATGTTATGGAATATTAACATTATTCACTATTTAAATTTCGGCACAGTTGCTCATATATTGTTGACGTTTGAGATATAATGTTTTGTAAATCAAACGTTTAATAATGATAAGACAACAATAGCACCTCCTATTTAGATTTTCGGTTCAACATATACGCTACTTGTTGTACGATTTGTGTGTTTAATTTACCGGATGTTGGGTTAGTAATTTTAATTTTGGAAAATACAAAAGATAACACAAAAATATTCATAAACAAGTACAATGAATGAAGATTTAGCAGGGTAGGCATTAGCGGAAAATCTGCATACTATTATATATTTGGATGTTTTCTAGTGTTGAAAGGAGAAGGCTCCAGTATCTAGTATATAGTCTCCAGTTAGCATGTGTAATTACTTGACTCGCACACATGTTTGGGAGTTTAATTTTTTATGACCGATTTAAGCAAATTGAAGAAGCGAATGATGCAACAATCTATTCTTTCAGAATGACTCTTTTCTTCATTTTAAAGACCATTCATCTTAGTTATCAATATGAGTTAATGAGGAATGATTTAATCACCATATAGAATATTTGTAAAAAAATAAAAACTATTAACTGCCTGCATTAACTGGCATTTGATCAATCACTTTAACCTGAGGGTTATTCTGTGCCATGCATAACCTGGGTGTGTCACAATACATTTACTATCAGTGGGTTTGTGTCTTATAATTAGAATGGATAGTTGATAATTCTCAATCACTACATGTATGTACTTGTTATGTAACTTTCCAGATACAAGGGCAAAATTAAGATATTCTTTCTCTAATGACTCCGCTGATGAGGTTATATAGAAGTGCATCATGCAATTTTAAAACCAATCACATCAGAGAGACATTGACTACTTTACTAAATCTGATAAAGTGTACATGTGTTGCAGATGAAGTGAGCAATGGAGTCCCAAATTAAATACTTAGCTCTTATTTACAAATTAATTCCTCAGTTTGTAAATAAACTAGGCTAAATGGACACATTACTGCTGTACTATGGTGTTGTAACGAGATAAGCATGTCTAGGTTTACAATGATATCTCAAGAGGTTTGATAGTAATCTGCTTTAAAGCCTTATGATGAAGAGTAAGTGAGGAATCCAATCTCTCAAGTACGAGTGTTTGTTAATCACATTTGAGATGGCGAGTCGATATCCATTTCGTCAACAGTGTATACATTCACGAGGATATATCCACCCTTAGTTCATGTTTAATGGATTGCTGTTATAATAAGAATTTAATATTGCAACTAAGAGGCAGCCTATGCTGGAACATTTCCATTTAGAGAAAATGTGATGTGATCAAGTGGAAGAGACGTGAAAGGATGTGGAGTTAACAAATTTTCTTGAAATAGAATGCTTTCAAGATGACCATATAACATGAACAATAGTTTCAACAGTAGTATATTCACAATAAACTATTGGTAGAAGTTACCTACTTAAATTATCTAAACGAACATTATGTGTTACTTAGCCCCGATTGTATAATTAGCAATAATCGATGATAGATTAAACATGACAACACGATTTCTGCCAAATACACAAACTTCGTAGGCAAAACACATAACACTTAATTGGGAATGTTTACTAAAGTTTTTCAAACTTATTTTTTACTAATTAAAATTCTTAAAAAATAAATTGACTTTACAAAGTTTAATTTTAAATTTAGAAATTAGCTCAACTCAAATTTGCATAATGATGTAACGAAAAAGGATAGATTTGATCCTTTGTATGTAAACCAATTAGGGATAATTAAAACCTAAAACATTTGATAGACTGAAACTGAATATCGCTTTGAAATCAATTACCAACAGCAACAGAAGACTCAAGTTTATACTTGGATTCCCTTGGCCCACTCTTGTCTGGGATTCTAATTTGATACCATAGATTTACTACGGAACATGTATCTAAAATGATGGTGAGAAAATGACCAATTTGAGTTAGTTACATTAAAATCCTCATAGACACAAAGACATCAGTATATCCTTGTTCTCCAAATATCTCGACAGTACATTTTCAATTCACCTAGAGTTTATTTTGATTTAGTTAAGTTGTAAATGTAACCATCAATGAAAAAAACAATGAATCATTATAGAGAAAACGTTCATATCGTAGTCGCGGACTGATCATGACATGAAGTTCTTGAACAAGATTTTTTTCACAATTATCAATGAAATAGTGAAACATTCCAAACCCAATTTAATGATGAATGTAATAGAAACTCTGAAAAGAAGATTAAGCATTCTTTTAGATTGGATTTCCCCATAAGTGCCAGCGGTTTTTCTTAGCTATGCATGCATATATGTTTATTCCGGTCTTCATTACAACCCAATTAATGAAGGAGTAAGTATATAGTCCGAAACCTCATCTTTGTTCACAACAAAATAGTTATTATCTAGACAATCTTGCTTGTATCAAGACCAGTATGACGTTGTTGTACATAAAACTGCCGTTTCTCTGTGCTTCTGGTACCTTCAGATGGCAGATTCACTTTTAATAGATTAAAATATGCTTCAATACTGATATCACTTAAATATCGAAATGTTTTTCAGTGAAAGTTGTTTTCGGATTCTGCATGTTCAAAGAAAATAAGTTAAATTCCTTTGTGCAATTTTAATAAGTACATATACATCTCCTTTGGTACTTAATGTAAATCAAATCTGAAAATATTTTCAATAGCAATCTTACCTTACAAATATTACTTACTATGAGAGGGAAACAAGTATCTTCCTCGATACTGTGGGCGTCCAATTTGTTATCATTCTACTTCAGGAGCACACATCCTTCGTCATCATCAATCCCCGTCATCATAGGCTCTGTCATATCAAACTAAATGTTATAGTATAATTTTACACAAATATGCATCGAATTCAACATTTAGAGGTTATAACATGTCATAATTATACCATACCCCATATTACCATATCAGCCCGTGGGCCATGTTGAAACCTGTTTATCATATATCACATTTTTTTCTAAAACAAGGCAACAATTAACATAAATTTCCCGAATATGATGTTTCCATGTGAAAAATTACTATTAGGGGTCTGCAAGAGGAATGAACCCTCGATCAATTATATAAGTATCTTAAACAATATGTGAGCCGTGTCTCTTACTCAACTTTCCAAGTAATTGTCTGTTCAATGATGTTGATAAAAAATAAGTTAAAAGCGCCTACAACATCCTTATTTGGAGACTACTCAGAAAGGAGCTTCTCTGTCATTGCTTAGCTTGTGTCGTTACTCTGTGTTAGCATGTCTGTAAGTGAAGTGAGATCACTCTAACTTATTGTTACTTAGGCTGATATTGATTTTTATTAATTAACTATCAATGTTATGGCATTGTGATCCATATGATAAGAAAGAAATATTGTATCCAGCTTTTCACTCTCTTCAGTCATTAATACCAGTTACTTACTGTGCTGGAAAAGTGGACCAAAATCTCCATAGGGCGGATACCTAGTATTATCATTGTTTCATTCATAAATTATGTCCGATTTGACCACTTTACGTCAAGCGGCATTTTCTATTCGAGTCCTCGATCGGCAACCTTGACATTGTCTTGAAGCATGTTCCCGACTTGTAGATACAACTATAAGTATTCAATTTAAGTTGGATTGTGTTTACATCCTACTCGTATCAACTCTTTTACATACCAACCATGTATATACTACAGGCTATAAACATACTTAAGTTATAATTAAAATGTTAACGAGCTTTTAGAAAACTAAATAGCAAACAGACTTACTGAAAGCTGTTGTTAATGTATCGATAATTGGTTGTTAAATACGTCATGATTTTCAAAATATACATGATAAATGTTTAGTTCAATTGTGAAATGTACAATTTTATTTTAATTAGTATTGTAAACATTATATTCAATACTAATTACTTGCATTAGGTATTGAGCAGTAGGTCGCCAATTAATCTAAAATACTTTAATTTATCTTATTCATTTGGCTCAATCATTATTTCATAATATGTCCGAAGAAAAAATCTACAAGAATTGATGCAACCAATGCTGTCCATCGGGCGTCGACCTTAAAAGTCGCCATATCTTCGCCATAAATATGTTTACGTAAATACCACTCACTATGAAAGCTAAGATAAACGTCGAGACGTGACTGCAAGAGATTGGTGTTTTATTTCTGTAAGGAAACAAAGCAAAAGATGACAGTATACAATAAATAATATCATTCAAGCACACACAGGGGAAATTAACTAACCGATATAAAAGATGAGACATGTGTGTCAGAGATTTATGATTTGTTGACCTGACCTCTCTGGGATTTATCAGCAAGAAAATATATGAAAAACATTTTCATTAAAACTTTTATGATTGACCTATTAGTCAATAAAAATTTGGGTTAAAGCTATGACATTTAGTTATCATGTTTTTGACATCATGATTTGACTAATAGAGTAACATTAATGTAAATAAACATCTTTAAACAAGTTTTATGGAATCTGATTTAAAATGCAAACGTTTGGATAAATTAACCCGATATGTGGAGTGTTAGCTACTTAAAAAGAGTTCAATGCATTTTGAAGCATTTTATCAATCATCAGATTTGAAAATATACTTCAACCGTGCTAAATTTTTTAACGAATCGTAAATGATGGCCTTACTATTAAAACTTATTCTAACAGGTCCTTTGGATTGAAATTGAATTGGATTGATGCACCTTAACGTTTCATCATACACAGCATAGCATTCAACATAGTTCGGTAAAGTCATATAAGACATAATAAAGAAACGGAAGTTCATTTGATATTCATATGAAAATCTATATAAATCTTTCTAATTTTCTGAGAACTCCATTTACATTTTGTCGGGGCTATCGTTTCTCCAAGTAGAGTAGTGTCCAACCTCTTCTCCAAGGAAATCATGTACCCTCAACCGCAAAAGAAACGTCACCACACTTTCAACAGTGTAAACAACAAAATACTGCTGCCTGAAAAAGTAGATGTTGAATGTATTCGATAGACACATGTTTCATGAAGAAATACTCACAATTTCATGCATTAGAGTATGATACTTTAATTTTATGTAGCTTCAAATACGCTTGGGGTGCTGAAATCGCTTTTTCAAAATGTTTTTTTGCAAGAGTGTTTGGCATTTAGGTAAAAAATGTGTAAAATGCAGAAATGTTATTAATAAAACATGTTGTCTACATAAAAAACTTTCTTGAACTTATATTTGTTGACGCGTCTTTACTGTAGGACAACATAAAACAAGCCAAAAAAAAGCCCTTTTTGACTCTCCAATCTCCTTTTAAGGAGATTCGAAAATGACAATTCTTAAAACGCGTGTTCCTCAGAGTTATGAACAGATAATGTTTTGAAAATTCAAGATTAGTTAAATTGGCTTCTGAAGACATTATGTATCTCTGTTTCAGTCGTGTTCATCACTCATGGATAGACTTTTTTATGGTGAAGTTTCTTTTGCGGCTGAGTGTAATAATCATTTACTTTTACTTTTACACAAGCATTCAATAAATATGATGATGAAGACAATGCTTCCTTGGCATACATACTACTAAACATCCACAACGCCAATTGCTCTCCTCGTCAGGATTTTCTTTCCCTATAAATGTGAATATAATAAAGTGAAATATTAGTAATTTCCATTTCCCCTTTTGAAATTTATGCTTGCCTAGCCGAGGACACTCACTCATGAATGAATGGCCATGATAAACATTCGACAATGCTTATTGCGGTTCTTATCAGAGTTTTCTGCACACATAGGGGGAGAATTAACCTTCAACAAAAGGTGAGAATCCTCCACTTCAGGATGTGAACTGACAGACATGATGAGCAATTGTTTTTGACCTATAGCTGAGCTTTCCATACTCTTCAGGATCAGCAGAATGATCATCATGAAGACAAGTTCAGGAAGAGCCAGGATATCTGAAAATAAGCCTTTCCTGACCCCTGAGATCTTTAGAAAAATACTTCAATTCCCTCTGGTTTTCATGATGACAAATAGTCAATTCAAAAGATGATAACAAATACAGGTACTCTTTACATTAAATATTCTCGACATTAAACACCATTTTATAAATAAACAAGCAGACAGAGTCTAAATATATCCTCCGCCAAGTGTAACATATACTGAAAAGTTATGCTACATAAGAATATATACTTCCTAAGGTGTATTAACCACTCACTGCCGAACAGTTTTCAAGATCTGATACAAAAGTGAAATTTAAAAAATCATTTTGAGATTTGCTCCGGAATCGAGATGTTTTCCCATGTAAATGGCTAAAAATAAATGTCCCAAAAAGGTGGGGAAAATGAAATACTGCTACACATGATGACTGTTTCACATACCAGTTTCATTGAGCTAGGCCATACAGTTTTGGAGTTCTGGTCCGAAAACGAAATGTGTAAGTATGTTTCCATGGATACGGGTAAAAAATAATTCTATAAAGTTGATAACCCCCAAAGGCACATGTACACATGATTACTGTTTCACATACCAGTTTAATTGAGCTAGGCCTTGGAGTTTTTGAGTTTTTGTCTGGAAATGAAATGTTAAAGTACCTTTCTATGGCTACTGCTAAAAATAAAATTTAAAAGAAGTCGAAAACCCCAAAAGGCACATCTACACATGATTACTGTTTAACATAACAAGTTTCATGTACAGTTACAGTTTGTAGTAATTATCAATGAAATCATTAAATTGAAAATAGTATCTCATCAATTTGTTGATACTTATTTTCACATTGTATAGAATAACTAAACAGTTTTCTTTCATAAGATAATTGGATGTTTCCTGTATTATCATATTAATGGCTTTATGCTTGTATTCGTGTAAATAAGATAATAATAATATAAAGCAAAATATTGGCAATTTGTGCACACTTTCAAAATTTGAAATAATAACTTTTCAAATGCTCAGGCTTGATTGAATCTAATGTGGAAGAAATGTTGAATATTGAAATTAAAATATTTTCGATTCAAACATCACATTTTCTTAATGTAAAGATACTAGAATGAAATGAAAAGATAGTTTCGATAACAACTCACTTTTACTTTACTGTAATTTTCTGTTGAAGTTTTAATATAATGAATTATAGGTAAGGAAGACTCTAATCAAATTGTTTGTCCGTGAAATAAGTATATGGAAAACGCTCGAAACAAAAAGGACAACACATTTAAGGAGTAAGATTATGAGTAATTATTTCATTAAATAAAGATATCCTTGTTCGGGGCTACACACTTTCCATTTGCAATTATTCTGAAACTACACTGATATTTGAACTGCATGATTTAACCAATATATTTATCCATTCTCATATTTTTCATGTCATTTTAACTTGAGGCGCCATTATCTTATCATGGTTTTGTGCCTGTAGGACGTTTGTAATTCAGTCAAATTTCTCCATCTAAAATACTACGCCCAAGGCTATGATATATATTTACAACAGGCTAGGATATATCAAGTGTCTATTGATATTGAAGCTGATATAAAATATAACATGCCTCAGGCAAACGAAGTATGAAACGACCATTAACTAACTCAGGTAACACTGGAGGACATAATTACCATTATAGAGAACAGATGGTGTCGGCCATTCATTCACAACTGTTACATTGATTTTTGCACTTCATGTCCATTGGAATTTTCATTAGCATACATTCGATTTCAAGATCTAAAGATGATTTATTAATTTCTATATGGAATGAAACGACCACACAACTACAAGCTACAATTTGATGTTTGGATTCATGTGATGTGAATGATCTGAATTTGAATACATGTAACTGCACAAATCAGATTCATGACATCGCATTTACAAAAAGAAGAGAACGTCTATGAATCAATGAAAGTACCTGTTGACAACGGGTAAATAACAAAGGAGATGTTTTATCAGATAAAGTAAAGAAACCACTCACTCACATGATAGTAATTATATCTTACCCCAGGGCTTGATTTATACAGTTGTGGGAATAGATATCAACTCAACTGACCTACACCTTGACACAATAAGTATACATCATACACATATGCTGAGTCCCATTGGTAATAAATAATGATGACTATGTACCACAGTGTATTAAAACTACACGTATATGCATTGATATTCATCGACAATGGAATAGACATGTCAACCAGAAGTGAGTTAATCAAGTTCATACATGTACATGCATGATGACTACACTTCTCCAGTTATACAGCTGCATCCCGAAAGTTTGTTCACTTACTTTTGTATCTTAGTGCAAATATCATGTAATTTGGGATCAAAGGGATGAACGATGCATAATTTATTTTCTCTTATACTCATTCAATGTATTTCATGATGAATTCTGAAGATGCCTTGATCGTTCGAAATTCTTTTATTTAACTATAAGCAACTCTGTTTATATATTTGATGTGTTGATTTTGTACGTGGGCCGTAGGCCTTTCTACTGAAATAAAAGATTGATTGATGATTGATTTGTTCTCATTGTATCCATATGAAAACCTTTATTCGAAAATTAATTAAATTTAAATGTTCAGTATGTGACCCCCTTTGTCTACTTCATTTGTCAAAGTTCGACGTCACACTCACAGATACTTTTGAGGGTGGTTATTTGACACAGGGATATTGGATGATTCATTGTCATTGTATGTGATGTATCATATTGGCAGTACAATGGAACTTAAACTACATGATATGTTGATAAGATACACAAATAAGTGACTTTTAGAATACAGATGTAATTCGTCGTTTTTTTATGTCTATATTTCGCACTTTATGATGTCTACATTTCTCTATTTGTGATGTCTTCATTTCTCACTCTATGATGCATCCATTTTTCGCTCTATTATGACTATTTTCTTGGTTGATCAGAAACAGTGTATCTCAGAAGTGTAGCACATGTTCAAATATCAAATAACTCCATAGAAGCATTTTGATTATAGGTTATATTGCAATAGACCGGGTCAAGTATTTCTAGCCATTATGAGGTTGAGGCCCTCAGTGTCAAACAACTATTGGCATCAGTGATTAAAGAGATTTATTCACTGTTTGAAGATTGATTTTGCCATTTTCGTCTCTTTGATTTTGCTTAAATATTGATCAGAAGCATTGTATCTCAAAATTGTTGTCCGATTTCAGATAGCTTAGTACAAGCATTTTGATTACAGGCTATACTGCAATAGACCGAGTCAACTCTTTCTAACCGTTATAAGGTTAAGGCCCTCAGAGTCAAACAACTGGTGGCATCTGTTCTTGCTAATCCATCGGGAGCGCGGCCCTTGCAACATGCATAAAGCATACTGTAATTCTTCAGTGCTTTTTAAATAGTTTGTATGTTCTTCAAATAAATTTATAGGTCATACAAAAGGAAACAGAATGTATGTTTATTCATTCCATTTTCCAAAGTGAGTCATCAAACAAGAGAAAGTAATTGTAAACAAGCCTTAATTGCAATTGATGGTACTGAAATTGGTCATCTTCACTGTTGTTAACATACTATAGTTTAACAATACTTGTCGCCTTAAATAGGAACACATTGTACAGATCCAAAGGAAGCTTATTTCATTGAAAATCCCATGCTACTAAATATACCGTAAAACGGACTTCATTAACAAATTAGCTAAGTGAGAAACTGAAAGAAATGTTTGAATTTAAATCTGATGCTAAATACTCATGCTACACATTCTACCCGACCGTTACAAAAAAACCCTGTCGGTGAAAAGAATATGAAAATGGTTTGCTTATCTCATTAGTGGACTTAAGTGTATCTGATATCTGGCTATTGTCTAACTAACTAAAATGCTGTAGAAATTTTACATCAATTTAATACCACAAAAAGGACATAACGATGAAATCCAATGTGTTTAACAATCAATGTTAGTCAAAACTAACACACGTAGGCAAAGAACAAGATTCAGACTTCATTTTCTTAGTAACATTACCAAGTATACTACATGGAGTAATCGATTGATGAGTAACAGATTTGTAATACATCAGAAAACAAAAAAGGAGAATATATAAAGATATAAGTAAATACTAGTACTTAGATAACAAGAGAATTGCGTCAAATAAACTGTTGAATACTAAAATTCATGACACAAAATCTTGATTTGGCATTAAAAGAGATCTGCGTATATCCAATATCGAATCATTCATAACTCTGTCTGAATGATCAATGCGTACTACATTAATGACTTTCAAGTCTCAGTAAATCCATATGCAACGCATACTCATATTTCCATATCCACAATACATGAACTTCAAATTGATCACTTACGGTATCAAGAGAGAATCCAATTGAATGTTTTTCAAGCTTAATTAAAGTAACCCGATATTCCAACTGTAGTTTCCGTCTTCCGATATAGCTCGGGGCATTCTATCCATCATCAGATTTTCAAATAATCTGTTGCATTGAAGCAAGTTCTATGTGATATAGATTGGCGAATGGCGGCCTTCTTTCAACTGTTTGGCATATATTTCCTTAATGCAGTTTTTCATCTGATGTTACCCCGCACCATATTTTAACAATAAGAAGTTTATATCCACCTTGCGTTCCCTAGGCCTGTTCATTCTATTGACTCAAGCGTTTCAGTGTGATTGATTGATATTGTCAAGAAATTTGAAAAGAGCAAAAGGCTCGTGTCAGATAAACATTTTTCTGAAAAACCGTCATTATTTATTTTATTGGTTGTTGATACCGGGGATGAAGCTCAATTGGTAGAGTGACTGCTCATCACCAGGTAGGTGGATATCCGGCTGCGACATTCCAAAAGACGTTAAAAGATGGGAGATGTTGCTTCCTTGCTTGTCACTCAGCATTATAAGGATAGAGCAATGCTTGAACTGGCGCTGCACAGTGGCTGCCGGGTGCTACAGGCACAAACCGAAGTTCCGAATTGTAATGAGGACACTATATGAAGACAATATGAACAGTTATTATTGTAAAAATATCAAGATATCTTCAGTTTTCACATGCTATTGAATGACTTAATTATCTTCAGTGAAACTGGCCAAAAAAAACCGGGTGAATTATAAGAACAAGTAAAAGAACATTGTTCTTAGATCCTTATTCCTTTGACAACATTCAACGAATGTAACAACTTCAGTGGGAACAGGAGATAGATCCAATATTGATGTTCCCTTACTATGCAACACATACTTTTTTGTTTTATATCCACTTTCAATGAGCTGCAAATTGATCATATGAAGACATTTTCCAATTGGATGTTTTTCAAGCTTGATTAAGTTAACCCAATATGCAAACTGTCAGTTTCCGTCGTCGGATATAGCTCGGGGCATTTTATCAATGATCAGATTTGCTATCCAATATTCACAGTTAGCCTGTATCATTCGGTGATATAGATCTGTGAATGTTTAAATGTCATTCAAATGAATGATAAGATCTGAGAAAACCATATCATTGCTGTTATAGTTATTTCTTATTGAAGAACTTGTGAGTGTTCCGTGTGTAGTGTAGTGCATTATTCGGCAAATTGTCAATAGAATGCTGGTGCTTGGGAACACATCTTTGTTAGAAATAAAACATAGTTAATGTTTTTTAAAGACAAGAATATATTTTGCGCTTGAGAGTTACTTTTCGGTTTGTTTATTTATTTATAATGTTTTGTCTTCACATATTTTAGAGACACACTTTTAGCAGTTTTCATTTCTTTACGCGTACTGCTAATATAATGTACAATGGGCAGTAAACTTTGTGAATGCACGCTCTGTAGACTGTGCTCTGGTATTCTGATGTCACTTAAATTTGAGGATGTGTTTTTAAATCATTGCTGAGGGATATATTCAATATTTTCCTCATTTCCAGCAGCATTAATGATCACCGAAAATATATTTTTTACTTTCAGTCGTCATCAATTATGTTTAAGATATAGTTCTTAAGATTTAAGATTTAAGATTTTCATTTTGTTGATTCACTGTTTTTACATTTCAGAAATTGCACAATAAATGACAATCTAGTTCACAGGACATGTAACCTGTATTTTCATAATATTTTGAATAAGAACATTTTAATCACCTGTTGAGTAAATCTGGGAGTGACCTGTAATAACACGATGCCATTAGTTTAGGAGAGCCTGTATTCTATTCAATGTATTACAACTAACAATTGTTGCACAGAAATATCTAATGATAATAAAATTCTAAATACTCAACTAATTTCATCATGTTTCATAGACATACCTTGGCCGCACTGACTCCCTTTTGTTATTTGTGTTAGTTCATAAGCATCTTATTTTATAATCAGCTATCAACTAACTAATGCAAAGTGAAGTTCAAATACCAAGGTACGCGAGGTCACCTACATTCATGAGTGTATAACTGAAGCACAGTGACGTTGATACATATATAAAAACATTTCCAGTTGTGTGTACTATCTCCCCAATGGATCAACAAGCATCAACAGTGACATTTGCACTTGCAGAATAATATACTGCACCATTTTAGGTCAGCTTGTTTTTACATCTAACCTAATGCTATTATCAATGCACTTCCTCTCAACAGTTTCACCTATTAGTATAACCGTACAACAGTATAGTTGTATCCATATATTTGTTGTGTTGACAGTAATAATGGGTGAACTACGTTTTAGGTAAATTCAAATATATTATCATTGTTTGGCACAACATTAGGTGGTTACTTATTGAATATCAGACCTAAGCTGAGACCAACATAAAATAAATTCGTTCATGCACGTGAGACGAAGATCTTCCATTCAAGCGATGCGTTTGGCAGCCAATACACTGTATTGCACGTACTCTGTTCCCCATGTGCGCTTCACAATATAACCAAGTGGAGATCACAAGATTCTTACCAACATTCGTTTTGTTTCTATCCGCCTATCGGATAAAAGGGCTGGCTTAACAGAATACTAATTGCGGTTCAAATATTGTGACACATATCATATATGAGAAGTTTCATTGTCCTATTCAGATAAACAGAGACATCATTGTTGAAACATTTGCTCAAGTAGGCCCTCTATCATAACCAAACACCCTCCTCTGTGGGACAGTCAAAGAGCAGTGACAAGACACAAGACACAAGAGAGTGAGGTTTTCAAGGTCCCGATAAGGCTATTTGGACAGACATCAGCCAAACGTCGGAGTCCTTATAGTTGTATTTCCTTTCAACGTTTTAACAAGAGTTTCTGTGCTGAAAGAGATTCCTTGTTGCATGTTCTCAAAGCCCACTTACACATGACACGTACTCACCTGCCGGCCTTGTAGTATATCTTACTGTATTTCTAATTAAATACGACACAAAGTTGATATATGACGACTGATATAGAATCCAGCCTACAACTGATTAAAGATGGAAGGAACTACTTTGCTCTTGATCACATGTCACTTGACATGCATTGGAGACGGCAATTAGAGACTATCGAGGCATTCATCAACCTTAGAACCCAGGGCTGAAATGGAGAATCTCAACGAAATCGTATATGCTTGATATTGGTACACGTGAGAAACAACTAAATGCTCCAAATTAATTATTTTACAACTAATTATGAACATGCACTCTTGTGTTGACACTTGCTTTGTAAGATAAAGATTTCACGTGGACAGCGTTTTGGTTAAGGTGCATTTCGAAATTTGATTCTAACCAACGGATTTCCAAATAAATCACTTTTAGGTTGGCACAACAATGCAACATATTCGTGGTTTTGTTAAATAGTCTCTAACTATTAATTTCTGATCAAAAGTTACTTGGCCACACATCTATTATTTTTAAACAGCTAAAGATTGACACAATTTGGTGATATATATATACGCTGATTATCAACCACATGTTACTCAGAGACTCTGCTCCCTTGTGAGTGACATTCTAACTTTTTCTAAAGTCTTATTGTTTCATCATGTATCAATGACAGATATGGCTTTGAATCACCCCTGTCTTACTTGCTCATTGTTTTATGCACATGTGAATGGTATACATATAACAATATCACCATTCTGCCATGTGTCATTCTATTTGTCATGCATAAAGCGAATGGAATAAATCCAAAGCAAATAATTGTCATTGAAAAGAGACCCATGGAAAGTGTAAGGTGTAAACAAATCAACAGAGCAATAAGTACACAAGCCATTTCTGTCTGCAGTGATATTCATTTCGGCTTGAAACAATTATTTTTTTCGTGACATTGTTAATGTTTTACATATGCAAAACCTTTGCAATTCAATGTTAGAGCCAAGCTACTATATATATTCAGTCAAGCAGAAACATCTATGGGGTGGGCCATATTGGTTGTTAACTTAAAAATGCAAAATTATATTGAATAATCAAATGAAGTGATTATAAACATCTGTGTTGTTATTTAATGCAACGGCTAAATGAGAATGTCTGTTTATAACTTGCAGCTGTCAATCAGATTATCACATTACCATGCCCTGATTAAGGTTTTAGTTAACATCGCGTCCTTCCTTGTTCTTTATTCACTTATTATAATCGAGAATTGGTATATTTAGGATACTGGTGAGACCTGAACCTTAATCTCATTGATAAAGTCCAGGCTCTCCCATGTAGAACTAATTTACTTAGCGCCTAGTTTGTATTATAAAAGATACATGGTGTGCAAAGTGACTAACGAATGTCAATTTGTTTTGTTTTCTGTTATCTGCTGTGTGATGTTAAGGTATATTCAATTATTCACTATCTAAATTTGGGTACATAAACTAAGACAGTTGCCCATATACTGTTGACGTTTGCGATTAAATTGATAACACAATATTAGCAACTCCTTTTTAGATATTTGGTTCAACATCCAAGAAAATTGTCGTATGATTGAAGTTGCGTGCGGCTGGATATATATATATAAATATATAATATTAATGAGATGTATTGTTTTATCAAATTTTGATTTGATTTAATAAATGAGCCTAACACCTTCTTCCAACCTGGAGTTATTAAACATTCTAATTTTGGAAAATACACAAGTTAACAGAACAATATTTTGAAAAGAATACCTTTATTAGCGGGAAATCTGCATACTCTAAGATATAATGTGAAGTCTTCCAGTGTTAACAGGAGAAGGCTCCAGTGACTAGTAAAAAGTCTCCAGTTAGCATGTGTAATAACTTAACTCACACACTAGTCTGGGAGTCTAATTTGCTATCATTGATTTACCCAGGAAGCGGATGATGCAACGACCATCCCAATGCAAATGCGCCCACAAACGGGGGTATATGTGCGTTAAAACAATGCAAATTCACTGAAATGCAAGTGTTAAAAACGTATTTTGCTTCAAACAACCTCATTTTGCAAATTATTACAAACCCTTCTGATGAATCCAATACTTGGAGGAAACTGGTCAAGGAATATCAACTAAAAACCTGGTTACGTCCTTTCCACTTTTAGGACAAATACGTTTTGTCAAACTTCCCTGATAGTCCCCCTACCTTTTTACTCATCTAATGCATATTACTGGAAATCTGGAAATGGATGTTTGTGCCTTGTGCTGATGTTTTGCTTATAAAGATTAATTGCTCTATATTAGTATTTATGAATGTTTCGGCAATGCAATTCATCAATAACTTTCCTTTGATCTCACTAGAATACAAGCTGTCTGGTGTTATCCTAGACAGAACTTACCTGCGGTGAACTTGAACGACCCATATAGTTTATTACCTGACTTAATCTCACGACTCATATAGATTAAGTTTCGGTAAATTGTTACATGGTATAGACATTTAGCCAATCACTTTATTCTGAGGGTAAATCTGTGTTATGCATAACCTTCGTGTGTGCCACAATACCTTTATTATCAGCAGGTTTGTGTCTAATAATTAGAATGGATAGTTAATAATTCTCAATAACTTTGTACTTGTTATGTAACTTTCCAGACACATGGGCAAAATTAACATATTTATTCTCCGAAGACTCAGAAGAAAATGTTTTGCTGCATAATTGCATCATGCAATGTTAAAACCAATCACATCAGAGAGACATTGACTACTTTACTTAATCTGATAAAGCATACGTGTATTGAAGATGGAGTGAGCAATGGAATCCCAAATTAAATACCTTCTTATAAATTAATTCCTTAGCATGTGAATAAACTACCCTAAAGGGACACATTACTGTTGTTCGATGTTGTTATAACGGGATAAGCATGTCTAGGGTTACAATAGTATCTCATGAGCTTTCATATTAATCTGGTTTATGTCATAATGATGTAGAGTAAGTGAGGAATTCAATCTCTCAAGTACGATTGTTTATTAATCACATTTGAGATAGTGAGTCGATATCCATTTCATCAATATTATATACATTCACGAGAATAAATTCACCCTTATTTCTCGTTTAATGGTTTGCTGTTAACGTGATAATGTGATATTACAATTAACAGACAGCCCAAGGTTGAAGCATTCTATTTGGACTTTTTTCTTTCCACAATACATAGTTTTTGTTGAAATCCTAATTTAAAAAAATAAATGACGCAAATTATGACTACAAGCTTCGAACTTTGTCCTATTTGTATTTAAAAATAGGATGGTACAGGTTAAGTACTTTGATTAAAACTAAGTAGATAGTAAATATGTATATAGTTACTCGTCAGTCATTTCCAATGAAATTGAAAGACTTTAAATTTGTTATTGTAAACATTACAGTGGCAATGTTTACGATTTCATAATTTATACTTATATTGTTCTCATCTTGTTTGAAGCAATGCTAACAACACTTATAGAAAACACCTGTGCTCTATATTTGCACGTGCAATCACATTACCCTTCTTTGTTGACTGTCTAATTTATTTCACTAGCAAATTAGCTGTATTATATGACCACAATTTAATTTCATTTTTGGCATAAGCATTGAAAAGCAATTTGAAATAATGTTTATATTTGATATAAATATTTAAAATTTATATATTTATGCCTGAAACACTAGTTTTAGAATGAGAAGCACAATTTAATAATATAAAAAATGTTGACAAATGAATTCTCTCCCCATGATAAAAGGAATTCCAGTTGACATCAGTATTAGGCAGAGTTTTATTCATTATACTGATACAAAGTAAAAATGTAGTCAGGTCATTAAACACTCCAGACACTTTATGTATTATGTAGGAACATAAAGTTTACTTGTGCTATAACACTAAAGATTAGTATCTAATGATTGATCGTAAAGAGATAATTCATTATTTACTGCCTAAACATATGTTTAATTATTTTTGAACAATTAAAACTTTCAGAAAAAAACACTTCCTATGAGAAGATGAATATCATTTTGTGTTAGTCTGCTCAGCATACTTATCGTGAAGAACTGTATACAGTTTATAGTTTATATAATTGATGAACACGTCTAGTAAAGTTCAATTAGAAAATGTATCCATCTGTATTCATATTTTATGCTTAGACAAAGTCTGTTAATACAAACAAATATATAAATGTAATATGTCCTACGGGCCTGTTACCTTTCAGTATAAACAAATAAAGATCGATTGATTGATTGACAACATTGAGTTCCTACAGTTCACAATCACCAGATTGCTTGTATACTAACACAGGGAGGTGTTATTGTAATTATCTCATCAACATCCATGAAACTGTATGTACAATTTACGGACTATTTTAAAATGTACTTGAAAAGAATAAAGATTTTTTTTATCAAATATCAATTACAATAAACAATATTTATCACCTGTTTTAGAAATGATCACTTTTATACAAAAGATGAACATTTTATCACACATTTCAAATGTGTAATGATAGGAGATATAATGTAATGATAGGAGATATAAACGACCAATAAACATTAAATGCACAGTCGAACACACATATTGCGTGGGAAAAACACCTGATGTGGAACAGAATAGTAGCCTTAAAATTAAGATCAATCAAGTTTTTCAAACAATTTTGTCATCAAAATAAATTTATATTTTGTTATGATCAGTTGCATAATGATGTAAGCAAAAAGGACAGATTTGTTCTTTCGTATCTTCACCAATCAGAGATTATTTAAACCTAAAACATTTAATAGACTGAGACTGAAGTTTGCTTGGAAACCAATTACCAACAGCAGCAGCAGATTCAAGTTTATACTTGGATACTCTTGGCGCAATCTTGTCTGGGATTCCAATTTGATACCATGGATTAACTGAAGAACATGTATCTTAGAGGATAATTTGATGTCCCCTTTAGGAACATTCACTGAAACATGTGTCTGTTACTGCCGTATTTTGGGAGTATTTAGTTTATAAATCCTTCTAGCCACAATCCCATCAGTGAATCAATTAGTCACTGTCTGTCTTACTTTCCTAAATCTCTCACCGATACACTGTCATTTATTCTGGAGTCTATTGTGATTTAACTAATTTGTATGTAATCGCCAATGAAAATAAAACTAAGGAATCATTCCAGAGAATTAAAGAAGAAGAAATAGAGGATATCTGCATTTTCTTGAGAAATGGCACGTTTATCTCATTGAGAAAAGTAGATATATCACGAGTGGACAATTGACAACATCAGCGAAAAATTAGCACTGGAGAGCAGGGAAAACAATTATTCAAAGAAAAACGATTTTAAATGAGATACTTAAACTAACTTCCTATATCATGGCGATGTTATACATCATTTGAAAGGTCTTAATTATTTATATTAATTGATCGAAAACATATATCCTTTACGATCAATAACGGATTAGTAAGGGGTCGACAGGAGCAGACTCTCCAGTTTGTCTTCAGTAAGAAGAAGGATCAGTTGTCTCCCTCAATACTCTGAGTCCAATTTGTTATTATTGATTTACTTGAGTAGCAGACTTCTTTGATGATGCAATGAGCCATTCCTTTGAGAATTATTGTCTGATTAATTAAAAGGACGACTTCAACTTTGATTCATCAACATCACTGATAGGAAGAATCTTTGAATCTAAATTCATGCATCTCATTGGCAATACTATTGCAATGTCAAGACCTAAAAATCAAACGTCTATTTAACCGAACGATACCGAAATTGGTCATATTCTCTGTTGTTAACATAGTATAGTTATGTATTTAACAATTATTGTCGCCTTAAATTGGAACACATTTTACAGATCCAAAGGAAGCTTATTTCATTGAAAATCTTATGATACTGAATGTATTGAAAACATGGATTTGATTAGCAAAGGGTTTGCTATTCGCATGTAGTAATTTTGCATCAATTTAATACCACAAGGACGATGAACTACAATGTGTTTAACAATTAATGTTAGTCGAAACTAACACACGTAGGCAAGGGACACGATTCAGACTTACTAATAGTATACTAATGGGAATAATCGATTGATTAGTAACAGATTTTCAATTATATCAGTAAACAAGAAAGGAGAATATATGAATAGGTAAACAGATAGAAATAAATACATAAATAAAGCAATGATTGCGTCAATTAAACTATTAAGTGCTAAAAGTAATGACACAAACACTAGAATGGGTATTAAAAGAGCTTTGCGAGTCCAATATTAAATCAATCACACTTTTAATAACTCTGTCTGAATGACCAATACGTACTACATTAATAACATTCAGGTCACAGTAAATCCATATGCAACACATTCTCTTATTTCTGTATCCACGATCCATGGACTTCAAATTGATCTTACAGTATCAAGAGAGAATCCAATTGAATGTTTTTCAAGCTCGATTAAAGTAACTCGATATGCCAACTGTACGTAGTTTCCATCTTCAGAACCTGCTCGGGGCAAATAACCAGTTAGAGTGAGGGAAGTTCTATGTGATATAGATTTGGGAATAACATACTATATAGGGGAATGACGGCCTTCTTTCAATTGCTTGGCATACATTCCCTCAATGCAGTTTTTCATCTGATGTTTGGTGTTAACGCATAACCAGCACCATTTTTACACAATAAGAAATTAATATCCATCTTGCATTTCCCTGTTCATTCTATTGACTCAAGCGTTTCAGTGTGATTGATATTGTCAAGAATTTTTTATATTTTTTATTTATTATATCGGTGTTTGATATCATGATATCTTCCGTTTTCACATGCTATTGCATAACTAAATAAACTTCAGTAAAACTGGCAAAAGAACGGGTGAAGTTAAAGATCCTTATTCCTTTGACAGTACTCAACGAATGTAACAACCTCAGTGGAAACAGGAGAAAGATTCAATATTAATGTTCCCTCACTATGCAACACATACTCTTTGTTTTATATCCACCATCCAGGATCTGCAAATTGATCAGTAAAAATACGAAGACATTTTCAAATTGGGATGTTTTTCAAGCTTGATTAAATTAACCCGATAAAAACTGTCAGTTTCTGTCGTCGGATATAGCTCGGGGAGTTTTATCAATGATCAGATTTACTATCCAACATTCACAGTTAGATAGATATAGATCTGATAATGTTTAAATGTCAATAAAAAGATCTGAGAAAACCCTATCAATGCTATTATAGTAGTTTCTTATTGAAGAACTTGTGAGTGTAGTGTAGTGTAGTGGATTATTCGCCAAATTGTCAATAGAATGTCGGTGCTTGGGAACAGATCTTTGTCAGGTTTGTTTATTGGTTTATAATGTTTGTCTTCACATATTTTAGAGGCGCACTGTTCTCATTTCTTTACGCATACTACTAAGATACATGTACAATGGCCTGTAAACTTGTGAATACACGCTGTGTAGACTGTTTTCTGATATTCTGATGTCACTTTTAATTTCAGGATGTGTTTGTAAAGGCAGGGCTGAGGGATATATTCAATATTATCCTCATTTAAGCAGCATTAATGATCACCGAAAATAGATTTTTTACTTTCAGTCGTCATCAATTGTGTTTAAAATATAGTTCTTAAGATTTAAGATTTTCATTTTGTTGATTCACTGTTTCTACATTTCAGAAATTGCACAATAAATGACAATCTAGTTCACAGGACATGTTACCTGTATTTTCATAATATTTTGAATAAGAACATTTTAATCACCTGAGTAAATCTGGGAGTGACCTATATTAACACAATGCCATTAGTTTCGGAGAGCCTGTATTCTATTCAATGTATTGCAACTAACAATAGTTGCACAGAAATATCTAATGATAATAAAATTCTAAATACTCCACTCATTTCATCATGTTCCTTAGACATACCTTGACTGCATTGACGCTCTTTTGTTTTATTGTGTTAGTTTATAAGCATCTTATTTTAAAATCAGCAACCAACTAACTAATGCAAAGTGAAGTTCAAATACGAAGGTACGTGAGGTCACATACATTCATGAGTGTATAACTGAAGTGAAGTGACTGACAGTACCTGTGTTCTGAAATTAACTCCTCCCGCAAGATGACTCAAGGGCCATAACTCTGAAAATATTAATCCGATTGGTCCCAAAAAAGTACATGCGTATCACCGATGTAAATAAAAACATGCGTAAAGTTTCAGAAAGATTGGTCAAAATCTGTGGGAGGAGTTGATTTAAGAACACAGGCATTGTCAGTCTGAAATCAGAAAAACAAGTGCTCTTAGTCAAGGGCCATAACTCTCTAAAAATTAATCCGATCTGTCACAAAAAAAGCATTTACGTATCACCGATGTATATCCAAAGCATGTGCAACGTTTCAGAAAGATTGATAAAAAAAACTGTGGGAGGAGTAAATTTCAGAACACAGGTACTGTCAGTCTGAAATCAGAAAGCCAAGTGCTCTTAGTCAAGGGCCATAACTCTTAAATATTAATCTGATCTGTCCCAAAAAGCACATGCGTATCACCGATGTATATCCAAAGCATGCGTAAAGTTTCAGGAAGATTTGTCAAAAACTGTGGGTGGAGTTGATTTGAGAACACAAGTACCGTTTTCGGTACCGTTTTCGGCAAATGCTTAGTAATGTTTGTCACACTGCTGATATTTTGGTTAGAAATGTTAACACTATTGAGTTAAAACTTATGAATGTTTTTAACATTGCTGAACTGGTTTCAATTTTGAGCAATGTAATTTACCAATAAGTTTCCTTTGATCTCACTAGAAGATATCGTCAAACTGTCTGGTGGTATGATAGACAGAACACAACTGAAGTGAACATTAACGATCCATATAGTGTACAACCTAACTTAATCTCATGAGTCATGCAGATTAAGTTTCGGGAAATTGTTACATGATTTTGGCATTTGACCGAACTCTTTATTCGGAGGGCAATCCGTTGTCGTAGATACCACAAAACGTATACAGTGGGGTTTGTCTGATACGTATCATTGATGGTTGATAATTGTCCACGACCATGTAATGTCCTTTCCAGACACAAAAGCAAAATTAACATATTTATTCTCAGAAGAAGATGTTTTGTTGAAAAACTGCTTCATTCAATGTTAAAAACAACCACACCAGAGAGACATTAACTATTTTACCTGATCTGATAGAACACACGTTTTTTGCAGATACAATGAGCAATGGATTACCAAATCAAACACTTTCTTATAAATTGATTCCTTAACACATGAATAAACTATCCTAAAGGGACACATTGCTGCTGTTCGATGATGTTATAACGGGATAAGCATGTCTAAGGTAACTATGATACTTCACGAGATTCAATATTAAACAGGTTTATAGTGTAATAATGAAGGGAAAATGAAGAATCCAATCTAGTACGAGTGTTTGTTAATCACATTTGAGATAGTGAGTCGATATCCATTGCATTAATAGTGTATACATTAACGAGAATAAATCCAACCCTAGTTCATGTTTAATGGATTGCTGTTATCATAAGAATTTAAAAATACTTCTAACAGGCAGCCCAAGCTGGAACATTCCCATTTAGATCTTATGTTTAACTAAATTTAACAATATGTTGTTTTCGGATTAATGGTAAAATCACAATTTCACAAGTAATGACTAGAAGCTTTGACCTTTGTATAATTTGTATTTAATTATTAGGCTTGGTACATATGTTTCTGTCAGGAGATTTCCGATGCATTATGCTATATTTAAAATAAATAGATAGTAAATTTTGTCGTTTCTCTCGCCAGTAAGTTTCAATAAAATTGAAAGACTCTTTAATTGTTTTTTTTTGTAAACAGTACAGCAGCAATTTTCACGATTTAATAGTGTAATTCAATTTGTTTACATCTTGTTTGAATTAATGATAACCATCATTTGCGCAAAACATCCGTTATCTAAATTTACACATTTATTTTTGCCTGAAATACTAGTTCATGAGACATAACAATTACAAACGACAAATATTGAACATGAATTCTTTCCCCATGATTTCATGAGCTCCAGTTGACTTGTGTTTAAACAGAGTTGTTTTTACTCTGATAACCATTGTGGAAGTGTAATTAGGTCTCCAACACCTCATACACTTTATGCATCAAGTGTGGACATAAACCTCTACCAAATGTGCTGGTGCAATAAAAATAAAGATTATCATTTAACAATCAATCGTAATGAGCTAATTAATTCAGTATTAACTACATAACGTATAGGATGATTGATTCTTGAACAATTACAACTTAAAGGTACATCCATTGTGTTGTTTGGGGTCAAATATGCCAAACGTTATAAATGGTCTTACTTTATCGAGAAGTACCGACTGTTACCGAAAACTACCATTTTGATGATATTCGACTTAGTAAATTTACGATATGAAGGTAAAAGTGTCGATTTCTGATCGAAAACCGGACAGTGCACCGCGTGTGGCGCGCGCCAATGAGTCAAACGTAATTTTGGAATCTTATTTAAACCAGATAAAATAAAACATTTGGGTTGATCATGTTTAATAGGTCATATAACTACTGTGCGTGTAAATAGGACATACACTTTCGGTTTCTGCACATGCATAATGATGTTACTCGATTTTAATTGGAAACTAGTAATTATGATATATTTGGTGATTGGGGATGAATATGCAAGCTTAGTGAATTTGTTTGTATTGTAAACAGCACATATGGTGTGTTCGAACGTATTAAAGTCAAATCAAATTTTATGAAACACAATGGATGCACCTTTAACCAAAACACTTCCTCAGAAAGAGAGTTTCTTGCTACAGTTTACAATCACAAGTTGCTGGTATAATAACAAATCACACAGATAACAGTGACAGGGAAGTGTTAGTGTAACTATTTTATCAACATCGAATACACTCTAAGTATGATTTACATACTATTTCAAAATTTACTTGTAAAAAAGTAAATATCAATTACAATAAACAATATTTATCACCTGTTCAAATTTGAAAACAAGAATAATCATGTCTGCAAAGTTGCAAATTTGATCAAACGTTTTCCATCTGTATTAGACAGGATATTTAAATGCCCAATCACAGAGAACATATGATGTAATGTAGTGTTGACTGGGAAAGACGTGAAAAGATGCGAACTTTTCGGAAATAGAATACTTTCAAGATGACCATATAACATGAACAATAGTTTCAACAGTAGCATATTCACAATACAACCTGGCGTGTGGAACAATCATCATGTGTAGATGTGCCTTTTTGGGTTTTCAACTTCTTCGAGTTATTTGTTTTGACCGTTTCCATGGACACATAATTTAGAATTTCGTTTCCGGAGCAGAACTCGAAAACTATAAGACATATCTCAACGAAACCTGATGTGTGGAACAATCATCATGTGTAGATGTGCCTTTTGGGGTTTTCAACTTCCTCGAGTTATATTTTTGACCGTTTCCATGGAAACGTAACTTAGAATTTCATTTCCGGAGCAGAACTCGAAAACTATAAAACATATCTCAACGAAACTTGGTGTGTGGAACAATCATCATGTGTAGATGTGCCTTTTGGGGTTTTCAACTTCTTCACAATTTTTAATTTGTTTAATTTTAACCATTTCCATGGATACATAACTTAATAATTCATATCCGGAGCAGAACTCAAAAACTGCCATGGATGTATTGTAAGCTCATCTGGCCTTAAAGGCCTGATGGGTTTATGGCATGGCACGGTGTTCGGCGTCCGTCCGTCCGGCGTCCGTCCGTCCGTCCGTCCGTCTGTAAACTTTTCGCATTTTGTCTTCTTTTCTAGAACCACTTGGTCTAAGGAGCTTAAATTGTGTGTGCAAACTCCTTGTCTTTGCTCACAACCCCCCAAAAAACGATTTAAATCTTGATCATCAGCAAACGATAACTATCAGTTGCAATAAACCTTATATTGGGTAGGCTAAGGTTGTTTTTATGTGTTACAAAACCTTACAGGGAGTGGCATCCTTGCCCTGCTGAGCCAACAAATGAAACATATCATCATCCATCCTACTACATCAGGCTATAAGGAGAAGGTTCATAGTCACTGTTATTCAACAACTATTCTTCAATAAATTTTCCCAAAGGCGGGGGATATGGCCGACTCTGTCTGCTTGTTATACTTGGATGTGTATCAATCAACATCCTCGTCACCAAGCAACAATGGCCAGCACCACTGATTGTCTCAACAGCTAACCCAAAAAGCCACCGAGATCTTAAGTGTGATCCTAAATATAACAATGTTACATTTCTTCACTATCTAAATGTCATGTATTTGCAAATGACATTTATAGCTTTTGTTACTAATTAGAATATTGGTCAACAATGAATGTCTATTTTAGAACAGTCTGCTTCTCAGAAATGTTAGTCATTAAGTGCACATTCACTCAATCTGCAAACATAATGTGATTCTGTACTGATCAGGGTAAATCTGTAACGAAGGTTATTAATAATGTAATTGACCAACATATTAGAGGAATGGTTAAAAGTTATCCATTTTAGAGTGCAGGCATTGGTTTCAGTGTCATCATGACCTTCATCTCGCAGGAGGGATTTCTTTACCTACAAATTAAAATATACATCTTAAATATATTATTCTTATATAGTTGATACAACTACTGGGCCTGTTCCAACACTACGTTGATACAACTACTGAGCCTGTTCCAACACTACGTTGATACAAGTATTGGGCCTGTTCCAACACTACGTTGATACAACTAGTAGTATTCAACGTAAATTGGACTGTGTGAAAAGTTGTTCAAGAATCTGATGATTGAAAACATTCACAAAGCAATACATGTATTTGAAATAACGAAATCGGATTACCCTGACAAAAAGCCAAATTGATTCTGACTTGGTGGGATCTGATTGATGTAGAACTCGGAACTCGGAATTGCTGGATAATGCAGAGTCACATATAGTCAATGGGTCGATTTTAAACCATGAAGATTGCTGACATATGGCTCAATTATAATGATAATATATGAAACATTTGAGGCGTTCAATGCATCCATAAATACCAAGTGTACCACATTGTACCCTACTATATCAATATAAGAAGCCATCTTGAAAAATAACCATAAATGATACCAAGTGATACCAAGTCCATTTTCAGTTGAACATAAATACCTGAAGACGCCAAATCTTCAAATCAAGAACACACGAGCGACACGTCAATGGATAGAGTGAACTTCATGGTTAAATTACTATAAACTGTCCATGGATATATATATATATATATATATATATATATATATATATATATATATATATATAATATACCTAATTACAACAACGAATAATTTAATTTGTTTTACTCGTATGACGTATAGTGTATGCAAGGATAAGGCTTTTCGATTTGGAAAAAGATGGCATAAATTTATATCTTTCTTTAAATATTAGCATTGTTAATTAAACTATTATATTGAAAACAATTCTCTCCCGCTTTCAAAATGTTTTGGATAAGTATCTTCAAATTAGATTGAAATATACGGTGTCACTGTTTGATAATTGGCTACCCTCTGTGTTGATGTCTTCATGTCTTTATGCTTTCACTCTGTAAATGAAATAGATAAAGGAAATATCTACGATATTTAAGTAATCAACTATGCAAAAACTTTTCAGAATTTGAGATGAAAACTGTTGAGATCCATGGCTCGTGATTAATGGAAGGTAATATTCAATGTTAAATGATAAATGATTAATAAGAGTGAAGAAATGGGGAAAAGATGCAAAGATTTAAACCTCAAGTGGAGGAAAGTGTTAAAATAATGTATTTAAATGAAATTCCTGTATTTTTCAAATAAAACATTTTTGAGTCACACATTTTCGATTCAAACATAATGTTTTAAGATATTGAAACACAACCATGAAATCACATGTTTTTCCCATAACAACATATCTGTGCTTTACTGTAATTTTCAGTTGAAATTTTCATATAATGAATTACTGAAAGATTGCAATTAAATTGTTTGTCTCGTAAATAAGACTATCAAGATAAATATCATACATGGTAACAATAAGAGAGGACAACACATTTACTTATAAGGAGTAATTATAAGATTATGAGTAATTATTTCTTTTAACAAAAATGCCTTTTTGATCACTGATTTTGAACATTTTACATTGCAACAATTCTCAAACTGTACTATGATATCTGAACAGAATAATTTAACTTATATATTTATTCATTCTCTTATTCCTCATGTCACTTTATCTTGAGGCCCTATTATCTTTTCATGGTTCTAGATGTGCCTGAAAGACGTCTGTAATTCGGTCAAATTTCTCCTTCTAAAATGCTATGCCCACAGCTTGGTATAATTTGTTAAGGCTAGCAGATATCAAGTGTTTATTGACGTGGAAGCTGATAAATAAAATATAACATGCCTCAGGGTAAGTAAACGAAGTATGAAATGACCATTAACTAAAGGTAATATACCATAATTCTCTCTTAACAACTCCAGTTGTTTCTGCAATTACACCCATTCTACTCATGAAATGAAATGGTAAGGAATATAAAAGGAAGTCCATTCTTATACACATGAATATCAATTCAAGTTTCCTTGGTTGGTATAATCGTACATGTGAGAAATTGCTTTGATTTTTATTGACATAAGTCATCACCAGTCACAAATAGCACAGTTCTAACAATATTGCTTCTTGTGTGTGTGTGAATCAATGGAATATGGGTTCTACTTGCAGTAAGGTAGTTTATAGCATTTGCCAATTTGTCTGCTGCTTGAAGGTGAAACATAAGCTCAGAAGACGTTTTTGACAGGGATTGAATATTGCACTGACGAATCTACTAAGTTATTGCCAATTACTGCTTTTCAAAGATGATGGATTCAGAAGATTGTCTGTTTAAATCCAAGCAGATAACTTTATTATTGCAAAATGCGCCATTTAGACTCAACATGCGAGATTAAGAGTGGTTTCTGAGTACTTCAGTTTGTATGTCACCAACCACTTGATGTGTAAATTCAATTTATCAGTCACAGAGATGGTGGTGACGTTGAGAGTGGTGCTAACGGTCGGGGAGGACATACCTGCCTTTATAGAGAACAGCTGGTGTCTTCCATTCATTCAAAATTTATACATTGTTTTTTTTGCACTTCATGTACCTTGACATTACTTTCAGAAAATATACAATGTTCAGCCCTTACATGTATCTAGAGATGAATTTATTCATTTGTGTATGAACTCAAACAATCACACACCAATAAGCTACAATTTGATTTTTTGGTTTATGTGATGCGATGATCTGAAGTTGAATACATTTTAAACCAAAAATCAGATTCATGACGTCGCTTTAACAAAGAGAAAAGTACGTGAATGAATCAGTGAATGGACGCATGACCACGAATAAATAATAAAGAAGATGTTTTATCAGATAAAGAAAAAACATCCATCACTCACATGATAGTAATTACATCTTACCCCAGGGCTTGATTTATACAACTGTGGGAATAGATATCAACTAACATACCCCTTGACACACTAAGTATACATCATACACATATGTTGAGTCTCAGTGGTAATAAATAGTGATGACTATGTACGTTCTTTCTAAGTGTATTAAAACTACAAGTATATGCATTGATATTCATTGGAAATGTAATAGGCATGTCAAAAAGAAACTGGTTAATCAATTTCACACACACATGAATGATAGCTACATTTCTCAATTAATGATGTTTGCGTTTCTCGCTTTATGACGTATACAGCTGCATCCCGAAGGTTTGTTCACTTACCTTTGTATCTTAGTCCAACTTTAATGAAATTTGGGATGTCTTTGAAAGCATCGTATCAACGTTAAAACTAGACAGGTAATTTAGCTTTACATTTTATCAAGACAGTTAAATGTTCCAAAGCATAATCTAATGCTATACCTCATAGTACACAGTTACAGATTTGACAGCTGACAGTGACCATTGGTCAATCGTTTCAAAACTGGAGTTTGTATTTTCTTCTGTGAAATATTCAGTAAATGATCCACTGGCTCAAACATACATAATATATTCCCTCTTATACACATTCAATGTATTTGTGATGAAATTCTTCTCATTTAGTCAAGAGGAAAACTTTAAATAGAAAATATAAATTTTAATTTTTAAACTTTGATCCCTTCTGTCTTTTTGATAATGCCAAATTTCTAAACCTTGCACAACTGACGTAAATAACACAGAATGCGTTTGAGAATGATTACTTTACTCATGGATATATGCTGATTCATTGTCATTGTATGTGATGCAATTTTATTGACGTTACAATGTATGTCAGTTTTCATGATATTTGCATTAACATACCAACTGGATGAACAGACTTTCTGAATGTAGATGTATATTTCTAGCTTCATGATGTCTACAATTCTCACTTTATGATGTCTACAATTCTCGTTTTATGATGTCTATATTTCTCGCTTTATTATGTATACATTAATCGCTTTATGTATCTACATTTATCACTTCATAATGTCTACATGTTTCGCTTCATAATGTAGCCTTTTATCACTTTATGGTGTCTACATTTCTCACTTTATGAGTTATCCTTTTATCACTTTGTGATGTCTACATTTCACACCTCATGATTATTATATTTCTCAGTTAATGATTTCTACATTTCTCACTTTATGAGTTATCCTTTTATTACTTTTTGATGTCTACATTTCTCACCTCATGATTATTATATTTTTCAGTTAATGATTTCTACATTTCTCGCTTTATGATGTCTACATTTCTCACTTTATGGTGTCTACATTTCTCATTTTATGATGACTGCATTTATAGCTTGAAAAATCGTATTTTAGAGGTGTATCACCAATTCAAATTCAGGCAGCTCCATGCAAGCAATTTGATAAGGGTTGTAGTATGATAGATTGGGTCAGGTCTTTCTAACCATTATAAGTTTCAGGCCTTCACAGTCACTTGACATCAAGATCTGACACTATGATGTTCACTTACGCTACACATTTTGAACAGCATGTTTATCTGTCTACCCTTAAATTACATAAAAAAATATCCAAACAGCAGTGACAAGAATGTGAAAAGGGTTTGATTATCCCATTAGTGAAAATTGAAATCTAACTGTTTCCATACTAACTGTAATGCTGTGGTAATTTGTGTGCGTAGCTAATGTGATCCAGGAACATAGAATTTAACATCATAAGGAGGACAGAACGAAGAAATACAATGGTTTAATCAATTGTAATCAATATATCAGGACTCAACAAGTAGAATTGATGAACAGGCAAATGAAAATAATTAAATACCTAAATAAACGGATAATTACGTCAATTAAACTGTGGAATGCTAAAAACATGAAACGAATACTTGATTTGGCAATAAAAGAGAAATGTGAGTCCTATGTCGAATCATTCACACATTTAGTAACTCTATCAGAATTATTAATACGTACTTCATTATATATTATGACATTCAAGTCTCAGCAGATCAATATGCAACGCACACTCTTATTTTTATTTCAACGATCCATGGACTTCAAATTGATCAGTTACAGTATCAAGAGAGAATCCAATTGAATGTTTTTCAAGCTTGATTAAAGTAACCCGATATGCCAACTGGTGTTTCCGTCTTTGGATATAGCTCCGGGCATTTTATCCATCATCAGATTTTCAAATAACCTGTGAGAGTGAAGGAAGTGCTATGCGATATAGATTAGGGAATGGCGGGTTTTCTGTTTTGCATACATTTCCTCAATGCAATTTGATTCTGATGTTTGATATTAACGCATTGTCGAACCATATTCAACAAAATAAGAAGTTGACATCCATAAATGTTGGCTTTCATTCATTAACTGACTGACTAACTCAAGATTAAGTGTGAAACTTAAAAACAGCAACAGACCCATGTCAGATAAACAGTTATTATGAAAAATCGTCAGGGTATCTTCCGGTTTCGCATGCTATTGTTTAACTTCTGTAAAACTTGCAAAAGAACGTGTGAAGTATATATAAAACAAATAACAGGACTTTGTTCTTATATCCTTATTACTTTAATAGAATCAAACGAATATAACTTCAGTGGATACATGAGTAAGACTCACTATTGATATTCCCTAAATATGCAACACAACTGCAAATTTATCAGTAACAGTATAAAGACATTTTCCAAAGAAAGTTTTTCAAGCTTGATTAAACTCGATATGCAAACTATCAGTTTCCTTAATCGGATATAACTCGGGGCATTAAATCAATGATTAGATTCAGTTAGCACTTATCATGCGGTGATATAAATCTGAGAAGTTTTAAATGTCAATCAAATGAATGATAAGATCTGATAAAACCCTATCATTGTTGTTACAGTTATTTCTTCTTGAAGAAGTTGTGAGTGTGTTGTGTGTAGTGTAGTGGATTATTCGCCAAACAGTCAATAGAATGCTGGTGCTTGGGAAAACATCTTTGTTAGAAATAAAACATAGCGAATGCAGACATTAATGATCAATGGAATTTTCCCTTTCAGAGATAATTGACTTTTCCCTCAGAATATAAAAGGAGCAGAGTCTTTATCAATTATACTTATAATAAAGTCCTCAAGTTTTAACATTGTGATTTTGTTGATTTCCACCTGATGAAATGCTCTGGGAAATTTTCAGTAGTGGTTTCAGATTAATGGAGCTATACAAAAATCGAGTATGAATCCAAATTATACAAAGACAGTCGTCTGAGATAGTTTTAAGATTTTTAATGTAATCGATTCAAATCTCAAATGAAACTCAATAATTGAGTAATTTTCAACGTATTCACATTCATATTACTAATTGACAATACTTTCTTAATATGTGATATGCTATGCTATGATGATTCTTAATACAAGTAAAAAGCCGATTTTGAAGAACTACTTTGTTGATTTACCGTTTACATTTCAGAAATCATTGCAAAATAAATGGCAATGTGGTTCATAAGGTCATGTTACTTGTACTTGCATTTTATTTTGAATCAGAACAATTTAATCACTTGTTTATTACATCTCGGAGTGACATGTAAGTACATGATGCCATTAGTTTTGAAGAGTCTGCATTCTATTAACTGTATTAAAACAAACAATAGTTGCACCGAAATATCTAGTGATAATTACATTCTTAAACGCCACTTATCCCATCATGCTCCGTAAACATGCCTTGGCTGCACTGACTCCATTTTGTTATTTGTGTTACTTGATAAGCATCTTATTTTATCATCAACTATCAACTAACTAACTAAGATTAATACTGCGGTCACATAAATACATGAGTTTATACCTGGAAAGTGAAATGTAATATTTTAACTATATTAAAACAATGACGTTGGATAAAATAATTTAAAATATTTCCAATTGCTTGTGTTATTTTCCCAATGGATAAGACTCAACTTTGCATAGGCAGTGTAATGTATTAAACCATTTAGATCAGCTTGTTGTACATCTAAGGCAAAGCTATTATCAATACACAATATCTATTAGTATAACGTTATCTGGGAATACCTGTTTCCTAATGGTCCACTGCCTACTCATCCTAAAATTTCTGGTTTTGACAGTTTTTATAGGTGAACTACGTTTAAGTTAATTTAGTTTTGATTATTTGTAGAAAAACCTGTTTACGCATTGCCGTTATGTAATGGAGAAAGCATCAGAAGCAGTGGCATTGCCCTTATGTAATGGAGAAAGCATCAGAAGCAGTGGCATTGCCCTTATGTAATGGAGAAAGCATCAGAAACAGTGGATTCGTTAAACAGATTCTAGAGCTGTAAGTTGATTCTTTTACAAGAATTCTCTGCCTGGAATGCTTTCTCTACCCAGAACTCGTAATTGAGATTATTTTGCATATAAAATATGTTTCAATTTTTGGCACAACCTTCGGTGATCACTCATCGAATATCAGACTAAGTTTAGACACACATTAAATAGATTCGTTCAAGAAGGTGCGATGAAGATCGTCCATGCAAGCAAAACGTTTGGCAGCCAATACACGGTAATGCCCGTACTCTGTTCCCCATGGGCGCTTCACAATATAACCAAGTGGAGATCACAGGGTTCTTACCAACAAACATTTGTTTTGTTTCTATCCGTCTATTGGCTAAAAGTGCTATCTTATATTTAACAAAAGAATGGTTGCCAGTTCGAATCTTGTAACACAATAACCAAAATAAATTATTTATGAGAAGTTTCATTGCCCTATTCAGATATACAGAGACAAATACATCATTGTTGAAACCTTTGCTCAGGTAGGCCCTCTATAAATGAAGTTTCATAACCAAGCACCCTCCTCTGTGGGACAGTCAATGAGCAGTGTTAAAACAAAAGATTGTGACGTCTTCAACGTCCAAATACAGCTATTTCGACAGACATCAGTCAAAAGTTTTTTTTATAGTTATGTATTTCCTTTCAAAATTTTAATAAGATTTTCTGTGCTGAAAGAGATACCTTGGTGTATGTTCTCCAAGCCCACACGTCTGACACATACTCGCCTACCGGCCTTATAGCATATCTTATTGTATTTCTAATTAAATACGACACCAAGCTAATATGTATATATATGAAGCCTGACATAGAATCCACACTAGAACTGATTAAAGCTGGAAGGAATAACTTTGCTCTTGATTCTTGCCACCGACATGTCACTTGACATGCTATGGGGACGACAATTCGGCATTCATCAACCTTGGAACCCAGAGGTGAATTGGAGGATATAAATGAAATCGGATCTGCTTGATGTTAGTATAATTTTCACTTGCGAAACAGAGAAATGCTCCAAATTAATTATTTTAAAACAAATTATGAACATGCACAGTGGTGTTGAGACTTGCTTTATAAGATAACATTTTCATGTGGATTGCGTTTTGGGTAAGTTGCATTTCGGAATAAGATTCTAATAAACAGATTTCCAACATAGTATTTTAGTATTGGTTTAGTATGACACAACGCAAGATATTCACGATTTTGTGTAATAGTTTTTTTTAATAAAGCTATTAATTCCTGATAAAATTGGTTTTTGTGTTAACCTACAATGCAAAATTATATTGAATAATGAAATAAAGTGATTATAAACATCTGTGTTGTTACTAAATGGAAAGGTTAAATGAGAATGTCTGTTTATAATTTGCAGCTGTCAATCAGATTATCACATTACCATGCCCTGATTAAGGTTTTAGTTAACCTCGTCATGTTAGGCGCTTCCTTCCTTCTTCTTAATTCATTTATTATCCCACCGGTATGTAAAGGTCGTCGCCCTTTCCGTCTGTCTGTCTGTCTGTAATCATTCATGATAGCTTTCTGAAACTATCCATGTGTATTACCCACTAACTGAAGTGGTGCCTTTTGATATTTTCAGAAACAAATTAGTTTTCCGTTTCCACAGAAACATGTTGAATTTTGACTTTATTCAGAGATAGGTCTGCTTTCAGAGCAGAACTCTAAAGCGCTTCATCAAACCTTAAAGTCAGCATGTGTATTACACACACTAAACGAAGTAGTAGATATACAATTATCTGTCAAAGATGTGTTTTACAAATTATGTCGGACCGGTGGAATATATCATCTTCTGATGACTCTTGTTATAATCGAGCATTGGTATATTTAGAATACTGGGGAGATCCCAACCTAAATCTAGGTTCAGGTTTAGGAGGGTAGGTATTAGCGGGAAATCGGCATACTATAAGAGGTAATATGATGTTATCTAGTGTTGACAAGAAGAGGCTCAAGCGTCTAATATATATAGTCTCCAGTTAGCATGTGCATGCACTTAACTCACACAATAGTCTGGGAGTTCAATTTGCTATCATTGATGTACCCAAAAAGCAGATAATGCAACGAGCACTCAAGAGCAAATGCGCCCACAAACATGGGTAAATGTGCGTTAAAAAAGTGCATATACACTGATATTCCAGTATTAAAAACGTATTTTGCTTCCAAACGTATTCAAAGAGGCCTTAGTAGAAAATGTTTTGCTACAGAATTGCTTCATGCAATGTTAAAACCAATCACATCAGAGCGACATTGACTACTTTACTTAATCTGATAAATTGTAGATGTACTGCAGATGGAGTAAGCCATGAAATCCCAAATTAAATACTTTCTTACAAATTAATTCCTTAGCATGTAAATAAACTACCCTAAAGGGACACATTACTGTTGTTCGATGTTGTTATAACGGGATAAGCATGTCTAGGGTTACAAAAATTCTGCACGAGGTTGCATATTAATCTGGTTTATCGCTTATTAATAAGAGTGAGTGAGGAATTCTTTCTCTCTAGGACGAGTGTTTGTTAATCACATTTGAGATAGCGAGTCGATATCCATTTCATTAATATTATATGCATTCACGACAATATATTCAACCTTATTTCACATTTAATGGACTGCAGTTACCATGACAATTTTATATTACAACTAGCAGATAGCCAAATATTGAAGCATTTCTATTTAGATTTCTATCAACAATATTTTTGTTGTTGATATTATTGGTAAAATCACAAATAAATGCAGCACATTATAAAGCTTTGACCTCTGTATGATTCAGGTGGCTCTGTTAGGGAATATTCGTTAAGATGCAATTACTTTGATTAAATATAGGTAGATAGTAAGTGTTTCCCGCCAATTAAAGACTCTTTAATTTTGTTATTGTAAATATAACAACAGCAGTGTTCACGATTTCATAATATAATGTAATTAGTTCCAATCATGTTTGAATTAATGCGAACACTTACATAAAACACCTGTGTTCTAAATTTGCATATGACATCACATTACCCTTCTTTTTAAACTATTTGGGTAACTTCATCAGCAAGCTAGACTCTTTTATTGAATTATATGATCACAATTTAATTTCATTCTTGCCATAGATGTTAGTGATGGCAATAAACATTATGTGCATATTTGATATATACATTTCAAAGATTTATTTATTTATGCCTGAAAGACAAGTTCATTTGACATAACATTTTCAAAATAGAATGTTGACTAATGGATTCTCTTTTCATGAGTAAAGGAATTCTAGGAACACTGATAAACATAGTAGAAGTGTATTTCGGTCATCACAGACTCTCTAACCCTCTTAACACTTGTCATCATAATGAGTTAATTCAGTATTAACTGTCTGAAATTTATGATAACTATACGTTCTACAATTACAAATTTAGAAGAAATCCGTTCCTATGACAACTTAATGAGTTTATTGCTGCATTTACAATCACCAGGTGATGGTATAATAATATATCATACAAATACCAGCGGCAGGGATGTGCTATTGCTATTAGCTCATAAACTTTCTATACACTTTATGCATGATTTACAGACTATAATAAACAATATATATTACCTGTTCAAATTTGAAAACAAGAAGAATCACATTGATGCAAAAGATGAAATATTGATCAAACGTACCAAACCTGTAATTGTAGGAGATATAAATTGCTTATAAACATCACATGCAAATCGAATACACATATTACGTGGGAAAAACACATATATACAAATTTTGAACAAAATAGTAGCCTTAAGATTAAAATCAAGTTTATCAAACATTTTTTGTTGTCAAAATATTTTTTTCAACCAGTTGACTTTAATTTGATATTAGGTTTTTGCTCAACTCAAAATTGTATAATGATATAAACGGAAAAAATAATTTGTTCCTTTGTATCTACACATATAAGAGATAATTAAAACTTCAAACTTTGAATGGACTGAGTCTTAGGTTCGCTTTGAAATCAATTACCAACAGCAGCAGCAGACTTAAGTTTATACTTGGATTCTCTTGGCGCAATCTTGTCTGGGATTCCAATTTAATACCATGGATTTACTAAGGAATATGTATCTTAGATGATAACTTGACATCCCCTTTAGGAACATTCACTGAAACATGTGTCTGTTACTGCCGTATTTTGGGAGTATTTAGTTAATTTTAAATCCCTGCAGACACAATCCCATCAGTGAATCAATCAGTCACTGTCTGTCTCAGTTTCCTAAATCTCTCACCGAGACAGTGTCATTTATTCTGGAGTCTATTGTGAATTAACTAATGTGTATGTAATCGCCAATGAAAATAAAACTGAGGAATCATTCCAGGGAATTAAGAAGAAGAAACACATTTACATCTTTGTTGGGACTGATCATGAAGCATGAGGTTCTTGATATAGACTGTGTATGGGAGTCAAAGATGCCCCGATGTCATATATTTGGCATTGATTGTAGCTTGCAGACCATGAACTGATGACACAAGAGGCAGTAAGGATATCAGGTCAGGAAGAGTAATATATTAAACACAATTTATTGATGAATGTTTCACAAAAGAAAATATGAAACTTAGATCAGCATTCTTTGTGAGTAAAATTTCTCAAAAGTGTTAGCAGTCTCCCTTAGCTTTGCATAAACGCATACATCAATTAGGATTTTAATTATAATACACCTGATGAAGGAGTAAGCATATTCTCCGAAACGTCAACTACTTTAATAGCAACATATTTACTATACAGACACTTTTGCTTCTCTCAAGGTCAGTATAAGTGCAGCTCTGCTTTACATGAAAATGAAATTTTCTATTACTCTATACCTATTACTCACTCATTTTAGTCGTTGCATTATTTGTTAAAACCTAATGAAGTCATTGTGTCAGTCAAACGTTGTTCTGATTCTTCTTCTTCAAAGATGCTGAAATTATCATTTGCTGCATGAACTTTTAAAAAATACTTGTCTGATTTAACTTTGGTGTCAAATGAAAATTAAACCTGAACAAACGTTCAAAAGCCTACAATCGACAACACCTACTTGAAACGTAAAAATAGTACTGGAAAGTAGGGAAAACAATTATTAACAGAAAAACTATTTCAAATGAGATACTTAAACTAACTTCCTATATCATGGGATGTTATACACTATTTTAAAGGTCTAAATTATTCATATTAATTGATCGAAAACATGTATCCTGTACGATCAATAATGGTTTAGTAAGGGGTCGACAGGGGCAGACTCTCCAGTTAGTCTTCATTTAGAACGAATGACCACTATCAAAACTCTGAAAGTCCAATTTGTTATCATTGATTTACTTGAGTAGCAGACATGCTTCTTTGATGATGCAATAACTCATTCCTTTGAGAATTATTTTCTGATACATTAAAAGGACGACATCAACTTGATTCATGAACATCTTTGAAACTCAATTTATGCATCTCACTGGCAATCATACAGCGTTGTAAAGACCTCAAAATCAAACGTCTATTTAAGAAAGAGAGATGTGTGTAACATTGGTTAATTTGGGATTTGAATGCCTCAATAGCTTACCAGCCAAAACCTTTAGGGTATTCCCAAATATAACAATGTTACACGAGTACACTTTCTAAATGTCATATATTTGTAAATGACATTCATAGATTTAGTTACCAATTAAAATATTTGTCAACAATTAATGTCCAAGAAGAAGTCAGAAATTAATGACTCTCATTAACTGCACAGTCACTCAATCTGCATACATACTGTGATATATGTAGTATCAGCTACAGTTAACCATAAACTGTATAACCCTAAATGGGCCTCTATTCCTAAGAGGGCCCCCAGTGCAGCCAAGGCAGTCTAGGGGAGATAACTCTACTTGAACTATGTTAGTAAGCACATGGCATCTAACAGGCCCCTTCTCTGTACAAGTCCATCAATATAGAACGGGATTTGTGCCGAAAATGAAGACATGTTGACTTGTAACTTGTAAAGTGTAACATTTCGTTCTCAACCATACAAGTCTCGAAAAGACAAGTCCAACCATGCAAAACCAACATTTTAATTCTGTCAATCGTAACTTCGCATTCTCAACTTTACAAAGTTGAAATGTAATTCTAAACATCGTCAAAGTCGAAAAGTCAACTTTTCCTTTTTTATTATTAAATCTAAATAATATATGATGTGATTTGAAACATTGCAATCGCAACTATGTAAGTCGTATCAGTCTCGAAATGCTAAAGTCCGTTTTTGCAACTCTTCATTTTCCATTTTTCATTTGTCAAACGTAAGTTGTAACATTACACAATGTGTATATTATTTAGATTTAATAATTAAAAATGACAAGTTGACTTTTATTCTATTTAAAATTGATATATCCAACGAATGAGTAACAATGCAGAAAATACATGCTTTGCACCTTCAAGTTCCGCGTCGTAAGTGTGAAGCATTCAATAATGTAAAATGATGCATTTGATTTGTAACACGTAAATGCACGAAGGATTAGTAATATTTACTTCTTTGCTGAATGTCGATACTTGACAACTGATCTTGTGTATGATGTTGTAAAATTATAATGCTATCTAAGAACTATTTTCCATAGCATTGTAACATATGCATGACACGATACCAAAGCCTCATTTAAACTCTCACAGGAGTTTGAATGTCGCTTTGACATCGTTAATTTTTCATTGTAAACACAGGCTGGCATTACATTCTAGTAACTTTCATGTAACGTTTCAGAAGCCATGGTAACAATGCCAGCGGTTACACAACTATGTTGTAAAATTGCATCACTCGATGTTAAAACCAATCACAATCGGAGAGAAATTGTCTACTTTACCTGATCTGATAAAGTACATACATTGCAGATGCAGTGAACAAAGGGATCCAAAATTAAATAATTCACTCACATTTATCTAATAAGCATGTGGATAAATTACCCTTCAGGGACACATTACTGTTGTCCTGCGTTGTTACCACTGGATACGCATGTCTACGGTTACAATGATAACTAACGAGGTTCCATGATAATCTGGTTTAAAGCCTTATGATGAGTAGGTGAGGAATTCAATCTCTCTAGTAGAAGTGTTTGTTGATCACATTTTAGATAGTGATTACGTATCCATTGCATCTATATTATAATGATTTACCGAAAAATAAAATTAACTTGATTTTTAAGTTTAATGAATTGATGGTATCACCATCATCATCCGACATAACAACAAACGATCTGAGATAGAGGCTATTTAAAAAGTTTTAGATTTACTTTTTAACCATTAAACATTTGATATTAATTGAAGATCTGAGTATTCTTCTGTAATACTACAACACTTAAGATGTTGTCAACATTCATTTTATCAAATCAGAAAATCAGCACACTGCTTGATCATGTTCACAATCAGGGCAATATATCACAGTGCTTAAGGATGTATTTGCACCATTTTGTTCCTCAAGAGGAGTTTATCTATTATGTAAGAGGAATAAAATATTATTCGGAAAGATAAAATACCTTCGAATAAGTAAATGCATAACATAAAACACAAGTATCGCATTAAATTCCTAGATGTAATGTAAACTTTCAAATCTTATCTTCATGATATCACCAAATCAGGCATAAGAGGGTAACCTTTTTCTTAATCTATAATTATTGCCCTTTCATTATATAAGCTTGATCTAGTGGTCTTGTCATATTCCTAATCGATACACCGATTACTCTCGCAGTGTCCTCTCATACTGACACAGACAAACAAGTTGACCCATTAACCGTTCTTCAGAGATTGTTTTACCTTTAGATGTAAAGAGCGTTTAAAGGAAATCGCACCTTCTTGGAAAGTTGCGTTTTTGGATTTATTTTGCGAAATGACCAGGAAATGCTGCTTTTAAAAAAAATTGGGTGCAAAATTCGTAGTATTCCTGTTTAAACAAGAGTTTCAAAATACGAGTCAGTCCAATCAAATTAGGTATACTCAGCATATGGTTGAATAATCATTGCTATTTGATGATCATTATTGATGATTTCATTGATTCAACATAAGTCATTAGTATATAGCGAATTCTTTGACGTTTTTCGCTATTTAATTGCAATGAATTTAAAAGTATTTTTAATGCAAAAGTTATAATGTTCATGATTTCATAATTAAAGCTAATTAGTTGTGTAACTCGCGTTGTGTGAATCTTTGCGAATAATTATTAGCATAAAACAGGTGCGTTCTAAATTTGCACATGTTATCTACATAATCACATTTTCCTCTCCAATGTCTACAATCTTATTAACCTCGGCGTCAAGATAGAGTCCTGTTGATTACGTTTGAATCACTTACATTATCAAAAGATATATGTCTGGGCTTTCTTGACAAGACGAAGCACAAATTATAACTGCAAATGTAGACACATGAATGATCGTTGCATGGGTGACGGATATATAGTGAACATCTGTATTCTCGAGGTGTTAGTTTATTCATATCCAAAGTATAATTGTAAGTAGGTCACCTAAAACACGTTATGCATAATCCACTGACATTATTAAGTTCTTTATTTCAGTAGGAGGCTTTGACTTTGGCTTTGACTTTAGGTTCACACCCAAAATTAAAAAAACCATACATGGACATAAATATACCTGTGCAAATTGGTTGTCAATGTGGTTTTTTTGTATCTAACTTGGTCAATACAGGAAAATAGGGCCATCAAAAGGCAAAATAGGACAATGTGATTCTGAACATTCGTAGACAAAATTAATCAGGTTTCCTAATGTTCAACGGTTATAACATTTACCTCGGCTCGTTTCTAAGATTGTTTGCATTAGGAATAGGATCCTCATTCCACTGTTCCACATGTGAATACAACTTATCTTCTAACTGTGTCTTGGACGAACTGGAAATGGTTATTTTACAATATTTTAAGACAACATATTGGGAGTCAAACCGGTTTTATATGTTCTTCCAATATATAAAATGTTAATTCTTTTTACAAATGATGAACATATGAATTAACCTATCCATTCTGTAAAGTATTTGTTTAGAAAAAAGGTTATCACCTGAGAGAACATGGTACATCAAACAGGGAATGTGATCTGATCTAAAACTAAAAGACAAAAAATAAACAAGAGTTTCTGTTTATCAACATGTGAAACATAGAAATACTTAAATTAAAAGTCACAGCAGAAGAAATTTAGAATGCACAATGTTTAATAGTTATACAAAAACCTTGCAATATATGGATTTTAAATGACTTAACATGTTCTACTTATTTGGATACACCATGAAATGGACTGTATATAATCTGCCGTTCTAAAACTCAAATCAAAATAGATATATAAGGTAGGCAAAAACATGATTTAAACCAGTTAAATGAAGACAACATTAAGCAAGTTAAAAGACTTTTTAAGATTACCCCCATTTGCATCAGCATAAGTTTGTGCACAATAGAGCAAGCATCTGTCCCAGATGTTATCTACTTACACCAATATAATAGATATAAATTTAGTTAATAAGATTAAACACGGGAATGGACAGAGGCTGAGATTAGTTTGAAATATATTACCAAGGAGAGCAGTTCTAGTTGAGATGTGGAATGTCATGCCTCCCAAAATTCCGTTTGTCTGGGATTCCCATTTGTTTTCATTGATATAATAAAAGAGCAGACATGATACTCAGATTGAACGATGTTCTCCCCTTGGAGACCGGTATATTTCTGTTTGGTGGCATTACTTAGTTAAGAAGTTACACTTACGAGAATTATATATTTTATTACATTATGTTTATAGTATATTATTATCCCCTCGGGCGATATAGTCGTTGGCTCCGTCTGTCCGTCCGTCCGTCTGTCCGTCCGTGATCACATCGTTTCCGGAGCAGTACTTGAAAACTAGTTGGCCAAACCTCACCAAATTTGGCATACAGCTTCCCCATATCATGTAGATGTGCCTTTTGGGGGTTCAACTTTTTGGAAATTTTAATTTTTGTTGTTTCCATTGTAACAATTTGGACTTTGTCTATTTGAAAGGTAGGGTTTGTTTCCGGAGCAAATCTTTAAAACTACTAGGAGTAGTATAGACGTTACTATAGCACAAAAAATGACGTAATCATTTCCGGTGTTCCCGCCATTTTGACTGACGTCAATGAGGGGGCTCAGGTAACCTTTAGGTGACCTTTAATTAAGGTAGGAGGGTTAAGGTGACCTTTAGGTCACCTTTTGTAGAAAACTAGGTCATGGGATCCATTATAAAATGACCTAACTTTTAGGACATTACAACATTGTCAACTAGCGCTGACAGGATGAATACTTCAGACAAGAATTCCCTAGATGAAACCTTGGCTACCCTTCAAGACCATTATTGTCATATTGATCTTGGCGACAATGTGTTTGCGACAGCAAAGACATGGAACGATGTTGTATACATTGACATCAGGAAGTATAATGTGTATGTGAATGGCAAGTCTTACCCTACTAAACGTGGTATTATGTTAACTCTAAAACACTGGGTTGAACTTCCTGGAGTGTTCCATCACTTGCAGGAGTACAGCAAGACAGGTGATTATACACATGTTGGAGCAAATGTGTATGCAACATTAGAAGATCATGTTGTGGATCTTAGGCAATGGGAACAAGATGATACTGGTAAACTAGTTCCAACCTCAAAGGGTATTCTACTATCTCAAGACCAGTGGAAACGACTGAGAGATTGTTGTGATGTGATGCCAGATTTTGTAATAGAACTTAAAGACGTAGTTCCTTGTATGGCAAGTGAAGACCATCAGAATCAGATGGGAGCACTGACGTGTTCCTTCTGTAACCCCAATGACTACATGAATTGGTAAAGTTCAATATAGTTCTAGACCTTGCGCTGTACGGACGTGTTTTAAAGTCGCTCTGATACTATGGATGTGTGTGGTTATCTCGACAACGCTGTTGTTGCTGATTGTAGTGGATTTCCTTCAAAATCTGATTGGACTTCGTTCGAGAAGAGACTTGATTCTTTCAAGGACTGGCCTTTGCAGATGAAGCAAAACCCAAGAGACTTGGCTCATGCAGGACTCTATTATCTGAGCCGTGGTGACTCGTGTATTTGTTTCAAATGTGGTATTCGTCTCAAAGACTGGATGTCTACTGATGACCCCTGGGTGGAACATAAGAGGTGGTCCCCAGATTGTGACTATTTGTATATGATAGGACAACCTAACCAAAAGAGTGATACTGATGGCAAGAAAAATCCATTGACCCTTAAAACAATATTTTAAAAATACATTTGTGATAGGTATATCATGATATTGTAATAAACATATTGTATGTATTTTTCTTGTGTTGGTTTTCTTTTTGAGTAATCCTGACCATAGGAGGTTATTCTTCCATTAGACTCAGAACTGTACAGACGTGTTTTTATTCGCTCTGATACTATGGATGTGTGTGGTTGTCCTGATGAGACTTTTTTTGCTGATTGCTGTGTATTACAACCTAAATGTGACTGGAGTTTGTTCGAGGAAAGACTAGATTCATTTAAGAACTGGCCAATTCAAATGAAGCAGAGTGCTGAAGATATGGCTCATGCAGGACTTGTGTACCAGAACAGAGGAGACTTGTGTGTATGTTTCGAATGTAATGTTCGTCTTAAGGGATGGATGTCTACGGATGATCCCTGGGTAGAACACGGGAAAAGGTCCCCAGATTGTCACTATCTTAGAATGGTAGGAAGACCAAAGTGGTATAATAAGATGAACTCTGATGGACAAAAAAATAACAAGGACTGATGTTACTCTAATCAACTGAATGTAAAGGATTCATTCAAAACCAATATTAGAACTCACTTTTTGTTAATGTCTGGAATAAAAAGATTTAAGATATAATGTCTGTTTGTTGTTGTGTATATAAACAATATCATGAGAGTAATATTATCACTTGGTCAATATGGCTCCTTACATTACATGATATTTATTATGATCCTTAACATCAGTTATGCTGGACCCAAGAAGTTATACAAAGCTGTGAAAGCTGAAGGTCAATTTAAGATTCGATTTAATTTCACGTTATCTTTGGGTCTATCCACTGCAGTCTACCAAAGGTCAAGAAGTGTTTAAAGCCTTGACAAACAAGACACAAGATCGCATATTTGGTATTTTATCAAATTGATATGAGAACTGAATTCAATATAGGTTGACAGAACTTATATAATAGGTCGAGATAATGACTAACGTCATTTGCTTCAGAACATTCAAACTGAACGCATCACCATGAGTCAACAATATATACCATTTGTCCCGGACACAGAGAAATGGACTCGCTATTATATGTTACAAGTCCAGGGTAAATTGAAACTATATAGTTTTGTGATGAGAAATGGGGAACGACAGGGTATCATGTCTGTTGACAGAACATTGGAGCTGTACGATCCAGAATGGCCTAAAATTTTGGAAGAAAGGAAACGAAAAGAACAGGCACTGACCATGCCTTATTCTGAGCAACCCAAAATTAACTTTGTCTCCCCTACACAACAAGTCGTGGAGCAAGCTCAATCTCAGGAAAAAAGGCAACAGGCAAATTTTAAACGGTCAAAGGAAATCAAAGTAAGAGGAGGTCCAAGAAAACGAATGAAAACAATCTTTTAACTACCAACAACACCAAATTATAAAGTTAGTTTGAAATAAACCATTGAACTGTCAACATGGTGATGTGTCCAGTGTGTGGGGAAGTTTTTTCCAGAACTGACAATATGTTGAGACACAGGAGATCTAAACACAAACCTGCTTTTGAAAATTCACAGTCACAGACAAATACACAGCCAACGACAGACAACCACAGGCAGCAACCATTACCGACGCCGTCCCCTCATGGCCCTCCTCATGGCCCTCCTCCTCCTCCTCATGGCCCTCCTCCTACTCCTCATGGCCCTCCTCCTACTCCTCATGGCCCTCCTCATGGCCCTCCTCCTCATCATGATGCTACTCATCATTCGACTGAAGAATTCAGGCTATTACATCCCTTTACAATGGTAGTTTCTGGGCCCACTTCGAGTGGTAAAAGTTTATTAGTGAAGCAGTTTCTAGAGAGGATGAAGATTAAACCATATCCAGAACGAATTATCTGGTTATACAAGAGATGGCAGCCTTTGTACAACACAATTCTTACAGACGTTTATCCAAATGTTGAGTTCTTCCAAGGTATTCCTTCTGGCCTTGAAAAGGATGATTTTCTTGATCCTACTATGGTGAATGTCCTCGTTCTTGATGATCTAATGAGTTCAGCGAGTAAGGACCCACGCATAACAGATCTATTTACAGAAGGTTCCCATCATCGCAACCTCTCTGTCATCGCCATCAATCAAAACCTTTTCTATAATAGGGACCCAACACAACGGAGAAATTGTCTCTATTTGATCCTTTTTAACAATCCAGTGGATCAACAACCTATCATGACTTTAGCAAGGCAAATGTATCCAACCCGATCTCAACATTTTATGCAAACATTTCAGTTGGCTACTCAAAAACCGTATGGGTATTTACTTGTCGACCTTAAACCATTTACTCCCAACTCTGATCGGCTCTGTCCTAATGTATTTAGTATTAAAAGAGAACACACACCACAGAAGATTCATTTTGAGCGAAATCTCCATAGAGTGCTGACTTGTGAAAATTACCTCTCAAACATGCCTTCCTGTGATGATTGTGGAATAGTATTTCAGGACCATTCTGATCTGCAAAAACATAGAAAAAATTGGTGTCCAGAGAGTGGAGACTCTAGACAGAGTCCTCCTGGATTACCTGATGGGAGAATGAAAAGAAAATTGGAAGAGGATTTCATTACTGTGAAAAAAACACGTCAAATGGAAGATTGTGTTTATTGTGGGCAAATGTTCAATAATAGTCATAACTTACAGAGACATCTCCATGATAAACAATGTCCCGAAATGGAAAATGCTACTGATGACGACGATGATAACGTTACAAACCATGCTGATAAACCACAGAAAGCAGATGATCTTGAGGAGCAAGGAATAAGACAAATGTATAAAAGTGTACGTGAGGTGAATAAAGACTTTTTGGAAGAGAAAAGACAACTTTATTTGAAAAGAGGTCTCACTGAAGAAATGATTGATGATAAACTGAAGAAGTTAACATGGAGAGCTTTTAAAGAAATGTATGCACACTTTATTATGTATCTGCACTATTTGCAATGGGGACCAAAGACACAAGGACTTTTGAATCAAGTAGAAGACACCAATGGTATATATCACACTGTGTTTTCTAAATTGTACAAATATAAATCTTGGATAGAAGATTTAATTGATGATGACGACGAAACGCTATCTGATGACGAGAGTGAGGTATCGGAGGATGAAGATGAAAGCCAATAGACATTGTAAAGCAGATTTATAGGAGTGCTCCTTATCCTAAAATCGGCTCATTGAAACGGGGCTAATAAAAAAATTTGTTGTATTCTAGTTTATTATTTGTTATTTTCTTATGATACTCATGACATAAACGTTTTGAAATGGCCTTGGTTTAAACAACTGGTCTACACACTACAAGGTTTGCATGAAATACTACACTGAATTTCAGTCCAGCTGCCTGTCAGAGTTGTACCACAAACAGGATGTGCCCAGTTTTAGGTAATTCTATTTCTGTAATATTTATGACAGGTCAAAAGTCCAGCTGCCTGTCATATGTTTACCAAAGACAGGATGTTTCTACTTAAGTACGTTAGTTGGTAAAGTTTGTGATGGGCAAAAGGTCACCTATCTAAAATAATTCCCATATAAAGTATGTGCCTACTTTTAGGTTTACTTGTTGATCACATCTTGTTTCTAATCTTAATGAAAACATGATAGATGTAAAATGATTGTATTGTCAGAAATATTTAGACCTTAGTCTCATAACAAATCCATAACAATATCTCATTTTATCATTATCATCTATTTCATATCAATTGCGTAACCACCCCCATAAAGTGACATTTTTTCTAGAAATGCTAGCGCAAATCTTGAGCAAGATATATTATAACATACTAAAATGTATGAAACATATTGCTAATCACTTGGAAATGACATTTTCAGAAAATGGTATTCAGACTTTAAGCAAACTTGTGCAAAGTCTAGGGTATTATAAGTATGCTCATTTATATGAATCTAAGGCCACATTCTTCTTATCTGGCCGCATAAGAACGCATTATGTAATTAAGGAAATGACTACTGAGTATTCAGTGTGTCAGTGTTGTCCTCCCTATGGGTTTGTAAGCAGCTAAATGGTAAATAATAGACTTGATTATTGTCCTTCACTTTGATATTATCATATCAAGCTTTGTGTCCTTTTCTCCCCAAAAACTCGTTTTGAATGAATACATCTACAAATGGCACATGGATTTGTCATAGGGTATAGTTTATCCTTCATTCATGACACTAACATTGGAGTAAAACATTACATTATTCCACACTTTTAAAACATATTCTGGGTCACTCTCAGTTTTTAAGACAAATGTTACCTTTATTGTTTTATTAGCATATTGTGATCAGTATGTTTTCCCCCAATATGTATCCATATAGAATAGCGCAGACTGAGTGCAATTCTTTTATTTCAGATTGAATATTGAAGCAATGAAGGATCTCTCTCTCACGTGTTGATGTGTATTCATGTAAAGAAAACTCATGCTAATATGGCTTATTCCATCAGAATAAGACAATCGACAGATTAACAGAATATTAACAAGTTTTAAAGTTACTCCACTGAAATTACACTAACCACGCATAGGTTGTTTCATTCAGTAACTTAAACACACAACAATTAAGGATATCACTGTATGTCCAGTTGAAAACTTCCTGCTTATTGGTCAAACTGAAGGAGTACTTGAGATGTTATATCCTGTTCACATCCGTCGGCATTTCTACAGTTACTGACCACTGGTCAATGAAAGTTAGTTTATCATCAGACAATTTTATACAATTCTGTAAAATCTTGTAGTATGAAAATAAGTATGGATATGATTTCAAAAACCTTAATCCAACTCATGTCATTAAATTTGGTCAGCTCTTAATCAAAAATAGATAAACACTTGTATTAATGACAACTGTCAAATCCATTGTCCCGTAAGTTCAATCTATGTTGACATCAGTCAAAATATGACAGATAGAAAATTGCTGATGACAACAAAAAATGGAAAGATTTGATTGAAGATATAATTGAATGACTGACGTCATTCAAACATGTCGGGAAGATCTCCATGAAATGACTATTGTCATTCAAAATGGATGAAAGATAAGAATTAAAAATGTGTCATAATAGATCCCATGACAACACATTCAAAGGTCACCTAAAGGTCACCTTAATCCCATGATGTCATTCAAAATGACATAATCACAATTTGTCATAATAGATCCCATTACCATACATTCCAAGGTCACCTAAAGGTCACCTGAGCCCCTCCTTGACGTCATTCAAAATGGCGGATACACCGGAAATGATTACGTCATTTTTTGTGCTATAGTAACGTCTATACTACTACTAGGCCAATCCTCACCAATTTGGTATACTGTCTCCCCATATCATGTAGGGGATGTAGCTCAGTTGGTAGAGCGTCCACTCGTCACCCGGTAAGTCGGTGTTCGAATCCCGGTCGCGTCATACCAAAATACGTTAAAAGATGGGAGTTGTTGCTTCCTTGCTTGACGTTAAGCATTATAAGGATAGAACAACGCTTGAACTGAAGCTGCACTGTAGGGTTTGCTTCCGGATCAAATCTCTAAGAATACTAGGCCAATCCTCACCAAATTTGGTATACTGCCTCCCAATATCATGTAGATGTGCCTTTTGGGGGTTTATTTTTCTGCTTCCATGGATAAGCATTCTCCCCTGATGGCTTTTGTTATATTAGTTATCAAGAATGCAATGAATCTAACATTGAGTGCTGCTGTTAAAGTCAGGATAAAGTCGCAATATAACTAAACAAAAGGCTCGGGAGTAAACACTTTTTCTACTGCTACGTGATTGAAACTAATATATCGCCAATTAGAATATGCTGCAATATAACCATTAACACAAATTATTTAAGGTAACATCGAAATGTGCATGTTTGAAAAAATAGCAAATAATTGATTTTGCACGTTTGAAAATAAAATAGTAAATAATAACGTTCCATGTTCGTGAATCGTTACAGTGTTTAACATTTTAACTATATATGTACCACAACTCACTTGATTGAATTGTGGATGACTTGTTTAGTGAAGGGGCTGTGTTTCTCTCGACTTTCTTTTATTGTTGGTGATAGACAAACCTTCACTTGCGAAATATCCGTACACTTTTCGCCAATAGCTTTTTTTTTACTATACTGTGTTTTTCCATATATGTCATGATATACTGTTTCATGCTTTACTTTAGAGTTGAGTTCTTCGTGTACAATAGATCAACGCACATACTCCACAGTCAGTCGTAATATTCACATTCATTCTCACTCTGAGAGATTGGATTGTGCCAACATGACATATTTATATAGAGAAATGGTTCATTCGAGATAAGAGCATCTAGATTCGACATATAACAAGGGTAATGTGTCCCTCAAGCATAGTTTACCCATGAGTGATGGAAATATAGAGTAAATTGAAGTAGAGAATATGAGTTTATATTTCATCTCAATCTGGTATACATTTCAGTTTGTAAGTTGACAGTGAAATATGGCCTTCAAACTGAATATTGCTTTCCCAATGAAAGCACAGTTTGCAAATCTTTTTATATTTAATCATTTCTATTATTTTGTTTATCTTATAGCATCTGTGAGTTTGTGTTGTAACGGTGACACTGATATAGATAGATGGATAGATAGATAGATAGATAGATAGATAGCTAGGTTGTTAATACGCCTGCATTCATGTAATCATTAATGTATAAATTCTAATTTCTGCGGAGGCCATATCGGAGAAGCTACTGTATATTAATGATATAGGGATTCAATGTCAGGCTTCATATCGATTCTGTTTAAATATGAATACGAAATGCAATAAGATACGCGTACACGATCAGACATGGAATTAAAACTGTAAAACAAAGGCTAGAAATACATACTATAAGATGAAGTTTATCTAGATAAATGAAGACGTATTCCAATAATTATCAATGCCCGCTGTCAGGTCTTTTGAGGAGCCAGTCAGTAAAGTCTTTCTCGTGTCTACGATAAGAACTACTTCATCCAAATATCCAAACTGAGATTTATCAACAGGACTGATATTTCGAGATAACATCATCAAACAGTGAAACATTTTATTAAAGTTAAAAATGATTCTACATCCTAGTTTGAGACTGTCTAGAGACTGGAGTCTGAAGTCGATTGTCGGTTACATTTCCTGCTAGTTATTACCATACAAGAACTATGTTATGCTGACTGCATTAGGGTATTTTCCCTATTTATTTTGTAGAACACAATATGTTAATATGTTTGAAACAGGACTCTGAATTGTTAAATATGTAGCAACCTGTAATGTTTCCATCTACATTTCTTATATGAGATCATACGAGTACATGTTTTGTAAAAATACCAGTGTCTGTGTTTACGTAATATTAACATTTCATAAGTTTAACCCACCGTCTGTATAAAGTGTTGGCAAATCCAGGTGAATCTGAATCTGGCTTGAGGTTGATAAATTATACATAAAGTGTCTGGCATATTGAGGAGATTACACGTTATACCAACATCTGGAGAATGGTAATTTGACCATGGAACTCGTAAAGTTGGTTAAGGAGGGGGATATATAAGTGAGCGACTATGCTATGAAAAATTGCAACTGTAATAAAACGTAATTTTAATGTTTACATAGGTTATATCCTGAACGATTGTTCGTTGCTTTCACGTCTATTGTAATGTTTTTCTTATTTCATAAAAGTTTGAAATGTGATTTGAATTTGGATTGTGAAACGATGACCTTCAGCAATAAAGCATATCTAGTAGCCTGCAGAGATGGTTTTGACTGTTAAAATGATTAGATTATTGTCTTATTAAGAAGTGATACGAATGTATTAACACAGAAAATTCCTGGAGGAATGGGTCAGGAAGAGTTGACAAGGAAGATGCAGATCTCTTGTATTAAAAAGATAAGAAAAGAAGATTATACCAAAGGGAGTTACGATAGTTACAATGTTTCTATGAGCAGTGGAAGCAACACTGTCGCCACAATAATCTCTGGTGACTTATCCGCTGATGTTTATGCTTCAGGTTATGGATTCTTGTTCTATACAGCAGGCTGTATACTGTTCAGGAAATAAAGAAAAGTCGTCACAACTTCAAAACAAGTAACATGCTTGAGAAAACAGTCCTCATTACTGCATTATTAAGTATTATAAAAAAAGTTTGTTGAGTCAGTGCACTTTAATAATCTGTTAAAGTGCAGGGACATTTGTCAAAACATATTCTGATGAAAAAAATATGTTCATTTCTTGGATTACTGCTAATTTAGGATTTTCTTTTAATGTTGACATTTAGGTCATTCTTCATATCTGAAAATGTATGCACTTTCTTTATGTTTTGACTGCAACCTCATGTATAGCTCATGTACAAGTTGTACCTTGATATAGAGTATGATTTGTGTTTGAAGAAGGTTTAGCAAAGGTTTAACGTACAGTCCTTAAATCAAAGGTCGAACTTGTGGAGGCGACGTTTCTTCTTCCTTTGGAGAGATTGTCTTAAACATGGTGAATTGGTTTAACCTGACGAGACCAATACATAAAATCCTAAAGTGGAAAGCCGTTACCGAAAACGGGAAACGGTAATAGATTAGGTTGACTATCAATATATGTATGTACATGTGTGTGTAATAAATGTGTACATATATATGCTGTAAACTCGAGAGTTGTTTTATATACTTCACAATGTAAGCTCAATCGATTCGATATGATAAATGCAATATCGATAACCACCATAATGTAAAGGATAAGGTTGAAACATACATACATAGATACATAGATACATACATACATACATAAGTTAACAGCAGCAAGAACAAAGACATGCTCAATCATAATTTAGTATTAGAGCTGCACAAACAGCCCCAATTACAAATTAAATGTATTTATCTTGATGACAATGTAAATAACATGTTGTGTATCAATAATATGAAGCTTTATCCAAAATCATGTTAATGAAACAGACACATAAAAATTCATCTTAATTAAAGAGAAGAGCACTCGGACTAAACGTCCTTATGATCATGTGTACCTGATCCTGACAAGGATATATATATATTAAGATACTCAAAATAAATGTAGCTAACAACAAATTTAACTTTATCTGTTGAATTCGGTAGCTAGTTTTAGCAGAGACCGTTCTGTCAGGGCCATTTTCTTTGATACAACGGTAAAACGTTCACAATTATTTTAAATACTTCTTTGAGAGTCATTTTAGAAGCTGGTATGATTGAATAGAAGACATTCTATGGATAGTCAACTTCTTTCCAAATTCATTCATTCCAATAACTCTCCATATCCAATGCCAGCATTATTAGCAATAAAGATATTGGCTATCAATAGAACATATAACTAAGCGAATTTATTTGAGATATTAAGAAAAACAGCTGATTTTTATTGCACACACTCATGTTGCTGTAATACCAGAAATCAATAAAGTGACATTAAAGTATTTTTGAATGAGTGATCATGAATGAGTGAGTTATTGTTTAAGTTGCTTGGACAGTATCGCTGCCATTAGCAGTAGTTTTAAAAGCAAAAAATTAGAAAGTAGTTTTGATGATAATGTATTATTCATAGGTGCCGAAATACCACACATGCTCAAATAATTTCACTCGACGTGCATCTCAAAACCGAATCGTAAATTATATGATGATTACTTTTTCGCAATTAAAATAAGCAAACAGACATATCAAACATTATCAATGGAAATCTATCATTTTGTTTGTTATAGATAAGATTACAAAATTACGTTTGCCATATTCATGCGGTACCCTGTTTTCGATAATAATAAAACGCGACTCTCAGCTTTATAATGTCACTATACTGGATGAACTACCTTCAAAATGGTAATTTTAAGCAACAGTCAGTACATCTGACTGAAACAACACTATTTATAACGTTTGATGTTTGTGAATCCAACAACATACATGTACTTCCTGTCGCTTTAATCAGTGTTCATTAGTTAGCACAGGTATTTGATGTCTGGAACACATTCCTCATCACCAGAAACCAATGTGATATGCAGCATACAAGGACTCGACTGAGCTCAGACATCCCTATCTTGATCAGACAGCATACGACCACAACAATCTGTCTCCCTCGTGTTGTTTATTCATGAGCCATGGAATTAATGGATACACTAGCTCGGAGTATTTGAGTTGTGGACTAGCATCCCTAGCCAGCTCTGCATTACTTATAATTCATTGAGCTGAGGCAATCCATTAATTCTGAAATGTATCAATAATGTATCATGTAATTTTCCTAAAATGGGAAATAAAATCAGTGACATTCATTTATTTCTAATTGGACGTAACGCTTGCTTTACATTAAATATTACCAGACAAATATGAATTTGAAAACGAGAGTTCAAACGTTTCTCCTCTAACTGAAATCTGTTATTAACTACATATACCTAGATAATACAAAAACGTATTTTGATATCGGTTGGAATCTATTTTGGATTATGTGTAAAAACGTTTAGCTGAAAAAAATCAAAAAAAAAAAAAAAAGCTAGGCATTTTAGAATACCAAACATTTATTGGGTCTGACAACCTTTACTTTCTATCCCATTGTGTAGGAGAAGCTTAAACTTCCCAACTTCCATTACTTCTACAGACATTAAACGCCAGTTTTCATATATCTTGGTGTCCTATTTTATGCGAAATGCAATTAGATACATGTATCAAATACTGACTGTCGGAGAAATAGAATGGCATGAGTCTTGACTGAAAAGCTTTATTAGATGACACCCGTAGCTCGCACAAAACGAATTATATCATGACGGGTCATAATTTTGTTGTGATATTCTACCATAAAATACTACCATTCGCAAATGAAGATGGCATTGTGTCAAATTTGCAATGGAAATAGATTTCGACTTGCTAAAATATTGATTTTCAACTGTCTAATGATATTGGATGTTTCATTTTACGTAATCCCAAGGTAGACTGCATATTGCACCAAATCAAGTTTCAGTCAATTAGGATTGCACCAAGAAGCTTGTGTGCACCAAAGTACAAATCAATACAAACACATTGGGCTGTAATAAAAAAAAGTAGGATGCTAGACAGGTACTCAGTACAATGGAGCCACTTTACTCTTAAGGCTACTTATGTACCGTTGAAATAATTATATTTTGTTGCATTGTTCATTCATGTTTATAACACTTATATACCGCAACAATAAAACAAATCATTCGAATCAATTCAGATGGCTCTTCTGTAGCTTTGTTCTGTTTCATTATCTAATTACTAGATACACTAGATACATTATCGGGATATAAATGTACGGTTTTGAGAGGATTGGGCGAGGCGCCAGCAACATAGTTCCATGCATGCAACCATTTCACTTAATTTCATGATGTAAATGAAATACAGTTTAACAAATCTCAGTTGACTTCACATCACTTGCTTTAGTTAAATGCTAATATTCTTGGAACATCAAGGTCCTGAACATTGAAGACCCTCATCGACGGAAGCGACTATGTCCTTCGGAAAGAAAACACCGCAATTAAATTTTTAAACTGATAAGTGTTTTATTGTGTATTTTCAACACAAATAAAACAATTAGTTGGCATTGTTTGTTGTTTTTAATAAAAGTCTGTGAACAAGTTTTATCAGGATGATGCCCGAACGCAACCAGACAAGTGTACATCTATCGGGATATACTTGTGCTCCACGTGACCAAAATACAATCATATGATTGGACGAAAGCATTTGACTGTGCTCTAAGAAACATATCTGCATCTTCAGTAAATCAATGATAAGAAATTGGACTGCCGACTGAAGACTATCGCATGGGTCAGCTTACTCTTCATCCTAACTAGGATCTGCTCCTGTCAATACTAGGTAACATCAAGTTATTTCAAAGTTCCCGTTGATGAATCTAATTCAAGAACTACATTTATGTTAAGTACATAAGGCTGGATCTTCTTTTGCATTGTTTTTCTCATTATTCTCACATTTATCTTCTACAAAGGTCTGTAAGAATACCATTGTTTTGCGTTTTCACTTAACGAAGGTCACAGTGGCCGAACGGGTAAGCTGCTGTCACAGTCAGAGCTGGAGGATGGTGCTATATTCTGAGGGTGTTGGATCGATTCCAGCAGGCGACCATTCCCATAAAAATACAAGATTTGTACGATTGCAAATAATGCTATCCAAAATAAACAAATTATTACATTTGTTCGCTATATAGATGGTATGTATATCTAATTAACGTAGTGTGCTCTTTTCTTGTTTCAACAACACCAGGTGAATCTATCTAGCCAGAGTTCTAGGCTGATAAATCATGCACAAAGTGTCTGAGATGTTGATAAGACAATTATAATAAAACTGTCACTGTTATCAATGTGATGTGTTATTATACCAGCATCTGGTGATTGTAAACTGTAGCCAGGAACTCATTAAGTTGTCATAAGAATATGCTATTTCAGTACGTTTTAGTCGTAGGACAAAACAGACGCATGATCTTAAAAGAAAACTCTATTCATAAAAATGCTTTTAAATTGGTAAGCAGAACATGCTCATAATCAAATTTGCTTTTTATAACTTGCCAAAGAAAATTAGTAAGATACCTTCAGGAAGTCCTTCTTCGGGCAATAAACCAATAACGTTTTTTTTCAAAGGCAGTTTGGAAAAGGTATGTATGGCCAGGGCTATCGGGACAAGATTATCGTTGAGCTTAACTCTTCATTATACTGATCTACAGTATGAAAGTTCTCATTTATAAGATAAATAGTTGCGTTTGTAAAATTTCCGGGATTCATTGCTATTCAACACTCGCAAATTTAGTTTAAAACCGACGGCGTCAGCCGGAGGTTTTAAACGCTGAAAATTGCGGATGTTGAATAGCAATGAATCCCGGAAATTTTACAAACGCAACTATTTATCGATATTGTAACATGACCGTAAGTTATCAGGCGTTTTGAAACGAACTCTCTTTTTGCGTAGTTATCTCTGAGTTGAAAGGACTTTGCGACTGTTCCATTCTTCTAAGAGGTGTGGTCAGGTCCAAACAAATGTAAATACTCGGCGTCATATGTATACATTAGCAACAATTTACACATAAGCTCAAACAGCGTCACTCAAATATGTTCACTTCACAATATCCACGTATCCTTTTAGATGGCGATAAACATTTATCTACGACATCAAAACAGTAAAAGACCTAGGAACAAAAATCTTAAACTTGCCCTTGTCACAAAGTGACTTTGGTACTCAGAGACCACAAAGAAGTAGTTTACCAATAAAAGTTTATTACATAACAATATAGATAAAAAAAACTATTTTACAAGGTAATACAAAAACGCGTGGGGTGTAGATACGGTGTCATAGGCCGGATGAAGTACCTGAAATGATAAAGATGATATTTCTTGCTAGCTTGGTGCACATGTGCCATGCAAACTTCCAGGTGCAGAGGTGATGTTAATTCCGGTTAGCTCCGATTAGCGTATGGATAGCTGCAACATAAATATCTTCCTGAATTATGGATGACAATGCACCTCCTATGACATCGTATCAAACAAAATAAATAAGTAACCTACATCTAACCTTTATACACAAGGAAAGAACCTTTTACTTATTACAAATTATTTACAACAATATTTCAAATGGTGACAATGAACTGAAAACACTGATGAAGATTTACTTTAATTCTATCACAGGTAGTAATTAGTTAATTCATACCTCGCAACTGTGATAACAAGTAATCACTATTCACAACATCAGATCAGTAACAAATTCACTAATGAAAAATACTTATTTAAACAAATCAGTTAATAGCACATAGCATTGAGACAAGATTACATCAATTCATTACATTATTGCATAAAGTTGAATACAAACAAAACAATGGTTATTTCAGTGAGCACATCTCACACAAACCCGTACATGGACCAGTCTGTCCAGTATACAGAAAACAACTGAGTGGACCGTGATATATGCGGGCCTGACTGCCCTGGCATTAACACCTTCACTCTGCTCTAGCACTGTCCCGTGCCCACACAAAATCCCTCAAGGGTGGACCGTGAAAGTGCGGGCCTGACTGCCCTGACACAAACACCTTCATCCCTAATTACACATCCGCTCACCCAGAACGGCAGACTACCTCAAGCAGTCACCCCTGCGGTCTTGATAGCACACAGCATTCTACCGCACCTTGCTCAAAACTCCGCCACCATCTGCTGATTCAAAAGCATGCCTCGGCCGGAGTTACCCTGGTTGAAGAGCACGGATTCGATACTGGACCCCGGACCCCGGACGTGGATGAACTACAACACACAACATAAATTTGTTTCAAATCATCCATGTAAGCAATAAAATCCATCACCAAACAATTTAACAAAATACCATGATAAAACCCTTATGTTATCGTTTACAATAGCTACCAATTAATCGCCGTTAATTAATCAATGAAATAACAATTAATTACATGATTACACAATTCCCAGTTCTTAACTTATGTACGGAAAAGTTTACTCACCTGTACCTTGGGAAATACCACCTATGTACCTAATACACGAAGTGTAGCCCTACAGATCATCCACCTGTACAATAAAGTAAGACTGGTTAATTATCATCTTTAGAAGCAATATAGTACAAGTTTCAAACATAATTCACATAGTCCAAAACTCACGATCAGAAAAATCATCAATCCGCTCCAACCAGTCCATGTAGCAAGTGAGAGCTCTCGTCTCGCGCTTGCTTATCAAAGCTCACTGCAGCTCGTGCAAAGCCTGCAGGGTGGCTCAAATGAGTTTTGGTTCGCCAGGTCTCGCCTGTCGAGTTCTACAATCACTGAGTTCGTGACAGCCCTAACCCATTGTGACAATGACGCTAGCATTGTGACGTCAAAACGGTTGATCACTATGACGTCATGTCATGGCAACGGCATTCGGTAAACACAGCCGCATGGAAGAAGGCGTCAAATCTTACTAGTTGAAAACATTTTAGTTACTTGAAACTAATTGAGAGTTATTTGTGACCTATACTGCTATACACAATTTAGAAAATGACAATGCCACCTGTTCAATTTGAGTAAGGAGCACATATTAAGAGAAATAGAAAAATTAAGTTTTGAGTCGGGCCGAATCTTGTGAACATGATGTATATGTTCGCGGCGATTCGCCCCAAGTAATTTGCGGGTATTCATTGTCATTCAACATAGGCAAATCAACCAATCAGAATCAAGGATACACCGAAATTATGTTACAATCTTGCGTCAACTTATGTGAATAGTATAAATCTTCAGAAGCAGTAAAATAGTCATTCGAATCAAATCAGAGGGCTATTTTGAAAGTACATTATGTTGTGTAACCGTAAGAAACCTGTCTGCTTTTCCATTAAATCAATAATAACAAATTGGAGCTCTAGACTAAAGAGTACAGTATAATTCGAGTGATTCCACACTCTAGTTCGAGACTAACTAGAGACTAGAGACGAGAGTCTGCTCCCGTCGATTACATTATTCCTCAGAGGAGACATATTTCCCGCTAGTAATTATTACCACAGGATTACGTATGCGCCGATTATATACGCTTATAGTTCTATTTTATTTTCTAAAACTCAGATACTCATGTACTTGAAAAACAATTCATAATCACATTAATAGCCCATATTCTGTTAAAATGGGTAGCAGCGTATATTATTTCCATCTACACATCTTATACTTGAATCGACGAGTTCAAGTAATGTTCGTGTCTTATGTTTCCATATTATTCAATATTAGAAGTTTACCATATGTCTGTATATAGTTTTGGCAACATCAGATACACTTGAATCTGGCTTGATATCTTGACACATACATTATACATAAAGTGTCTGACAAGTTGATGAGATAACAAGTTAGGCGTCTTGTTATTATACAATCATATTGCAACTGTAACCTGGAGCTGATAAAGTTGACTATGGAAATGTATATTTCTCTGTCAGTTGAAGTCTTAGGGCTGATAAATCGTTTTGCTGTACACACTACTGTTATGAGATGTAATTAAAAGTGTTTGATTTTTACCAAAAAAAAATCCTTTTTCAAACGATTTTACCTTGACTTCATGTTCATTGTAATGTTTTCATTTGATAAAAAATTAAATGTGATTTGAATTTGGATTGTGAAACGATGACTGTTATCAATATTCAATAGCATATTCAATAGCCTGCAGAGATAGTTAGACTATTAGAATAATTAGATTATATTGTCTTATAAAGTAGTGATACGAATGTATTAACACAGAACATTGCTGGAGGAATGAGTCAGGAAGAGTTGATAAGGAAGATCAAGATCTCATGCATTAAAAAGATAAGGAAATACGATTATACCAAAGAGAGTTACAATAAATGTTTCTATGGGCAGTGGCAGCAACAATGTCGCCATAACAATCCCTGGTGATTTATCCCCTGATATATTTAAGCTTCATGCAGAATCTGTTTAGCAGGCATTATACTGTTCAGGAAATAAAGAAAAGTCAACATACCTTTAAAAAATAGTAACGTTCTTGAGAAAAAAAGTCGTCATTATTGCAGGATTATAATATTAAGTATTATAAAAAAGTTTGTTGAGTCAAATTGCACTGAGGAATGAATCGGGAAGAGTTGACAAGGAAGATGTAGATCTCATATCTTGAAAAATTAATAGGTTCAGCCTGAACATAAGAAAATAATACCAAAGGGAGTTACAATAAATGTTTACATCGATAGTGGAAGCAAAGCTGTCGCCACAGCAATCCATGGGGACTTAACCGCTGATATATTTAAGCTTCAGGTTGAAGATTCATCTTGTTCTGTATACCAGGCTGTATACTGTTCAGAAAATAAAGAAAAGTTGCCACAACTTAATAAAATAATCTTTTGTATGCTTGAAAAAAATCCTCATTTCTGCATTAGTGTATCAGTTTGTCAATACAGAAAACTAATCTATGGAAACGAATTCTCATGAAGACACATTTACCTCCAACTATCATGTAAGTAAGAAACGTTAATTACTTGAATCATTCGCTTATTTAGAATTTTCCTTTAATGTTGCCCATTTAGGGGTTTCAGAAATTTGACACCATGTAGAATCTTGATTTATTCTTCAGATTAGAAACGTTTATGATTTTAATGCAACCTCGTATACATGTTCAGTTTCAAGTTGTATCTTTATATAGAGTATGATTTGTTTATGCGTTTGAAGGTTTTGCAACGATGTTACCTCATGAACAGATAAAGGATTTATCTAATTGTGACATCCCAGCTCCATTTTATAAATAGCTTAATTTGCTTTGAGGGAAACTTCGGTATCTTTTTTTAAACATAAAATGTTTCTACGGTCTCACAATATCAACAGTGGGCGAGGTGAGTCAGCCCGAAAGGGATGTTACGCTCAGTTCAGTCTGAGGGACGAACTTCAGGCCTGATCATAGATGGGGAATTACAGAACTAACCAACGGTCACGCAAATAATAGGACAGGCCTACCTCAGTGTCCTAGATGTGGACAACACCTTAAAATTAGGCTTTGGTACAAGTTCAAATATTTTATAATATGCTTAAAAGGTATGATGTAAACATGATGTATATGAACTATGTAAGTCCATTGATTGCTTTACTGTTTATTTTGAAATTGCCATTCTTACTCAACAATGTATTTACTAAACAATAAGTCTCTCAGTGTTGTAATAGAATGCAAACATGCAAACACAGTAGGTATAGTACGAGGGGTGTCCCAAAAGTTTCCGGCCTGAATATGAACTCATGCCTAAAACGCAACCATACTGTGCGTCCATGAAGTTCATTCATTTGCGTGTAAATGACATGAAAATCATGAGATGCATACTCTTCAATTGCGTATAAAAGCCTGTCCTTCACAGGTACCCTCACTTTGTGTATCGAAATGGAGAAAAGTGAATGTAGAGCTGTCATCAAATATCTGAGTTTAAAAAAATACACTCCAAAGGAAATTCATGGGGATATACATGTCACAAACATTAGGTGACTCTGCTCCTTCATATAGCACAATTAAACATTGGTGTGCTGAATTCAAACGGGGTAGAGTAAGCACTGAAGACGAGCCCCGTCCCGGTCGTCCATCTGATGTCACCACAGGGGAAAACATTGAGGCTGTTCTTGACACAATATTGCAAGACAGACGTGTGACCATCAGATACATAGCTGCTACTCACCACATCAGTAAAACATCAGTTGAAAGAATTATACACGAACATTTAAATATGAATAAGGTATCCGCACGCTGGGTCCCCAGAATGTTATCTGAGGACCAAAAGCGAAAACGTGTCATTGTGAGTCAGCAACTTCTTGGCGAGTACCGCGCAGACCCAGAATCATTTCTTGCCCATGTGGTTACTCAAAATGAAACCTGGGTTCACCATTTTGATCCTGAGACAAAAAGCCAAAGTATGCAATGGAAACACAGCACTGCAGACATCCCTAAAAAGTTCAAAGCTTCTTCCTCCTGTGGTAAGGTCATGGCCTCCGTTTTCTGGGACTCGCAGGTTGTAATAATGATAGATTACTTAAAGAAAGGTTCTACAATCAATGGCACTTATTACGCAAATGAACTGCGACAATTGCGAGAGAAAATCAAAGAGAAACGAAGGGGTAAACTTCGCAAAGGTGTGTGGCTGTTGCAGGACAATGCTCCTGTTCACACCGCCCAAGTTGCAGTCAGTGCAGCACAGGATTGTGGGTTTAGGAATCTCCCCCACCCTGCCTATTCTCCAGACCTAGCCCCCTCACACTTCTACCTCTTCCCTCGACTGAAAACAGAGCTCCGGGGGTCATAGGTTTGAGACTGACGATGACGTCATTGCTGCAGTAGAGGAATTGTTAGGGTCTCGTGATAAAAAGTGGTTTTCAGAGGGGTTACAGATGTTAGAAAAACGCTGGAGCAAATGCATTGAAGTCAAGGGTGATTATGTGGGAAAATAAGCCATAAAGATCTCAATGTTTCGTCGGTTCTGATGGTCAGGCCGGAAACTTTTGGGACACTCTCGTAAGACTGCTGAGAAAAATAAAATAGGAGCAGCTTTAAGAATATATTTGTTACCCAATTTTATTTATGTTATATCTTTCTTGAAAATATGTAATGTTAATCAATAAGCAATATAATTGAATGTCTTTTCTTTGCTGGCTTCCTCTTGGGACTTCAGTATCTAATTTGTTGATCTTAAGAGGCAGTAGCACGTTTTTTTTAGCTGAAATAAGTTGATGAAATGTATTTGGAAAATAATGTTACCAATAGTAAAACACCCTTCTCTCTTCGGAAAATCAAGTTTAAAAATGAGTGTACATGGTTCCGAAAAGCTATAGGAATCGTTTTTGTCATTCGAAATAATAAATTGTGTTCACAATAAAATGGCCGCCATGCAATTTTTGCTTTATACGCAACATCGTTATTGCCACTACGGATATTTGGTTTGTTTAATAAGATGATTTACCCCCTAGAGTTATAAATGACATAAACTATCATTATAAATGGGAAATTTGAAAAAATGAACTTTGCAAAAAACGTGCTTCCGCCCCTTTAACAGTACATTTAGCAATTGCTCTCATTTATTGTCGATGCATTGAACACTTTGTATAAGCATGATTTAAGGTTTACTTAGAGGACGCAATCAGTCAACAACAGCAAAAAGGCAAGAACAAAGATATGTCCATTCATATAAAAATTATCATTGCAAATGATTACTAGAGTTACATGAATATAAATACATTTACACCAAAACATTTGGAATACTATCTTTCCCATAGGACTTTCCTGTCCTCTTTTTACCTGAAGTTGTGTACGGTAACCATAAGTATATCATATTCATCAGAACCGGCAAAGCTCCAATTACTAATTAAATTCATTTATCTCAATTACGAAGTTAAAGTTTGCTTTGTGCGGTAATTAAGTTCACATAACGCAAGCAATTACATCAATCAAATATCTGTACGGATATTACTCAGTCATGCATTAAGGAGAGGTGGGGCAAGAAATAGAACACACTTACGGTGGCAACATTTTGCGACAACACTGTATGGTTGTGATTAAGTCTCAAAATATGTGTATTATATTTTTTATGGGTAGAGGCATATCCGTACACTACTGGAAAGCGCTTACATTTAATGTAATGCCTTCTTAACGGCCATTTTATGACATACCGCATGATGTTACCGTCACCTAAATAAATATGTTACTCAAATTGTGTTATTCAAATTACATGTTCATACATGTACACATCTCAAGTTAGTGATGAATTTTAATTACCTTGTATGTTGAACTGTTTATTAAATAATAATTTCATGATATATCGTCAACTTACATTTAAAGGCGCTGTAGCACGAGGTTTTCAAAGAAATAAAGTGCTAAATAAAAGGTAGATAAGTGTTACCAATAGCTAAATAACACCCCTGAATCACTGAAGAATTTCTAAAACGAATGTTCATGGTTCTGTTAAGCCATGTGAGTCAATTTCTCATCATGCGTCATGGTGTTCACATTAAACTGGCCACTCGAACGTAGTTGATCGAAGTGATATGACTGATGTAGCGATACCTTAATATTCAGAGTAGAGTTTTTTAAATATGGTACAATGATGCAGTGGCCAAACATCTAATTGACGCTTGAAACTTCTTCACATCATTTTCTTTAAATACGGATAACTGTTCTCTATGGATATGGCTTATTGGGTGTTGTAATTAGTTGGTTTATCCTCTAACGTAACAATATACTTTACTAATGAAATACTAATTAATAAAATACTACTCAAACTAATTTTGATAATAAAAGGCAAATTTGAAAAATAATATTATACAATAAACGTGCTTCAGTCCTATACACTGATCAAAACTGCCATGACCGTAAGGTTTTTATGTTAAAGTAGGTAAATTACATAATGGCCTTAAAGTAATGAAAAACGTTCGCTGATCCCTTTTAATTTTCTTAAATGCGTGTGTTCACGCGATTGCGCACATCATATTACAGGTTCCGCAATTTCTAAATTATGTGAGTAAGTGAAAATTTAAATTTGAATTTGCGAAGAACAATGAAACGTATGCCATTTTTCTTTATGTAATGGTGTTGATTTTAAAAATATAACTTGGTAAATATCCCCGTATGTGATAAAAAAATATATCTTAAAGGATTCCGAGTTCATTCACTGAAAACACATGCTGCATCTTTAGAGAGGAAATTGGTAAAAAATTTGCCGACGGCAGTATTATCATTATTTGTGCCGATAACTAGCTATTTAAATCATTTGTTGATACATACATTTTTAAAAACATTTTTGGATAAAAGACAAAATAAACTTGCTATTTTGAAAAAAATAAACGAATTCTAAAATTAATGATTAAATTAATTCCATCTCTCCTTTATGAAAAACAACATTTTAAAAAGTGCACTGGGATTGAAATCCCTATTATCATTTTTAACAATTGGCATGACACTCACATGATAGATAAGGTAATCAGTTGTACCTGATCCATTACAAAAAAGATACTGTAAGATACTCGAAACAAATTTATCTAATAGGCTACTAGTCTGAAACTCAGACTCTGAATAAGTATTCATTTGTAAAATATCACCATGATATTACCCGTATGGGAAGACGGACACAGGGTAGTATTTTTTCTGTAAGTCACATGGGAGTTACACCTTTTTCTGACTTTTGATTGGCTAATGCAGACAAAATATTAGCGTTTTCTTACATGTGCAGACTCGTCAAATGTCAGAGGAAGGAGTTAAATTGTCTGAAAATTAAAGAAACAAGCGATTACTGATTGACTATATAACCAGGGAAAGCTTCATTCGAATGCAGTGACGTCATAGGCGCGAGCGGTTATGACGTCCAAGTGTCGATTGTAAAGTCAGGGGGGTTTCGGTTTGAGCCGACTTGCTTTTCAACTGCGCAGACCTTTTGATATGAATATTGCGGTAAATTAGACCGTATAATCATGAATTGATAGTAATAGGCAGAAACACAAAACGTTCAACTAAAACGAAATCTATCTTTTAATGTGAAAGCCATTTTCGCAGGGCACATTTTAATCGCGCGTAGTAAACAAGGATAGGTACGTAAGAAATGAATCCACGTCACAAGCGTATAGATATGGAGATTCGTCTTCTCGGGTCCTTACAGGACTCGAGAATTACGCAATTGATGTAACTCGGGAAAGATAATCTGTCATTCCCCGTCACTCGTTAGTTATTTTCTAATTATCATATATTGAAAAGGAGCCTACATATGAGAACTGTTTTTTTTTAATGAAAATCATATATCATAAGCCAATAATATATTTCAGGGTCTATGTGATAGACTACTAAATACATCACATTTAACTTTAGTGTGATGCAGGGGTAAAACTTTCACAACTATTTAGAAATACTTATTTTAGAGGAATTGTAGAAGCTGATATGGTAAAGGAGAATAAGGTCGATGGATAGTATCGCCTATATAAAATAATGCATTTTTACTTGAAATTATAACAAATGCATATCAATATAAAATGTTCATGAATTGTGAACAGTGCAATAATCTTGTAAACGATAAATGAAAAATGATGCCATTATGTGAAATATTTATTAATATATATTGTGTGTGATTCAATGTTTTATAATAATATATGAATGTTAGTTTTCACTAGTCAGAAAAAAGCTCTCCTCCCATGAAATGTACATTCTCTACATACCTCTACGATGACTCCAAAGTTACCTACGTGAAACAGTAGGGTAGGGGATAAGCATATAAGAGTATCAGTCGGAAGACAAGAGAGCCAGAAATATACTCTCGGCGTCATCAGACAGGTAAACCAATGAAATAGTCTAGAATGCAAATTCCGAGTATAGTAGACTATATAAACGGAAACCACGGATTCTCGGGAGGGTTGCGGCTTCGGGATTGTGTTTGCCGGAGATCCCCGTACCTCTGTACTGAAATGATCACGTATAAACCATGGATGTGAGAGACCCTCTGTGTTCTGTCTTCTTTGAATAACTCAATCGCCAGAGCTACATCCCCAGCTAAAGGCAATAAAAGCTAAAGGCGATATGGTGTTCGAGATGCGGGATTCCACAAGATTCCTCAAATTGGATATGGATTCTCATTCAGGAACAGGAAATTGTGAGTACCGTTATTAGAAATATGGGGTACACGATTCTAGATGGCGCTCACATCAACACCCTTAAATGTGCCAGCAGACATTTTAACACCTGAGGCCTCTAGCAACGAATTTCAGGAAATAGAAGATGAAAATGTTTTAAGAGAGTTTGAGTTAGAAGAAAATGATTTAAGAACGATAAGTGCAATCTTTGATTCGAATTTAGAAGATGACCCTAGATATGATGAGCATTTAATACATAGATGGAGAACTTTCAGAATGCCTGATTTTGGTATGAATTTTGACGTTTTTAATGATAAGGACAATTAAGATGCTAGAGTTTGGGTACTACGTTTTAATGGTTATGCAAATCTTAAACTATGGACCGAGTAGGAGAAAATCTCTACTTTTCCTCTCTTTCTTAGAGGAGGAGCAGCTGAGTGGTTCTACCACAATGATTTGAGTAGAGCCGCTCGCTTTAGCCAAATAGAAGAAGCATTCTAATCGAGATATAGCCATGACAAGAATAGATTTACCTTGCTAGAAAAATTAAATCAGAGAAAATTAGCTGATGGCGAGGATGTCGAAAGGTACATTTCTGACATTCTCAGCTACGCAGCTAGCCTCAAATTCTCCGATGGAGACACCAGAGACGCGCTCATCAGAGGTCTCTGTGAATCCGTTAAGATATCGGTGCTTTTTAAAGAGCCAGATACCTTACGGGACACTCTGAAATACATACGCCTCGCCAGCGAACTGAGACCACGCAGGTCAGAAGATATGGCCAGTGCTATAACTCGTCTCACAGATAGAGTTGCTGACATGCAAGCCTCACTAGCCAGGTCAGTGAGTGCTATGCAGGTGCCGAGAAGCCCTGCATTCAGCCAAAATAGCGGAGCACCTCCGTCCAATGCCCAAAGACCCGCTCGGTCAAGGGAGCAGTTTAGACAGTGCTACAAGTGCGGGTATCAATATGATCCCATGCACAAATGTCCTGCAAAGAACGCAAGGTGCAATAATTGCGGGCGGATAGGTCATTTTCAACGTGTTTGTCGAAACCAGGGACAGTCAAATTACAATACCAATTACCGTAAATGACATGTTTGCCCCACCCAGAAATCAAAATTGTCAAAGAGATCTATCAAATTTTCCAAAACAGGTAACAGTGTTAAGCATAGTAAAAATTCTAAAATTTCGCAGATGGAACACAAGGCTAAGGAGTTTGATCAAAACCTTATTTTAATAACCGTTGGAAACAATGCCTTTGACGCGGTTCTCGACACAGGAGCTTCGGTTTCTGTCATATCTCAAAATTTATTTGAAAAATGGAAGGATAGTAAGCATGTATTCCTTGAACAGTCTGGCATTACAGCAATAACAAGTGTGGATGGGAATAGACTTACCGTGCTTGGAAAAATAACCTTACCCTTTAAGGTAAACAATCTCCAAATGGCTCACACATTCTTTGTTATTTCAAAATTGTCAAATGACATTTACTTGGGACTGGATTGGCTTAAAGAGCAGAAAGCACATATTGATTTTGAAACTAACACGTTGTCAGTCCAGAATGGTTTGATTGAAATTCCTATAAAAGGTACTGATAAGGAAGTTTATGTCAGAGTTGTTAATAAATAAAAGATAACAATACCTGCCAGATCGGAAGCATATGTTTCAATAAAAATTTCACAGAAATATAATGATACTCAAGGCATTTGCGAACCAACTACACTTCTGTCAAAGAAATACAAAATTTGTGGTGCAAAATGTATTATACAGGTAAATCAGGGAGAGTCAGTCTACAGAGTTTTAAATCCAACAAATTCACAGGTAAACATCAAAAGAAATGTTCCAATTGCTTCTTATAGCGTGATAAATCAAAATCAGGTTTTAGGGCAATTAACAGAAACAAATGAAGCTAAAACAACTGACAAAAGCAAACCACACAGCCAGGATTATGTAAGAATTGCTAAGGAAATGGGTTTTGATTTAAAGGATTCTGATTTAACAAATGAGCCAAAACAAACATTATTACAATTTCTCGGAATTCACAGAACAAATTTCGCTATGGATATGTCAGAATTAGGACTTTGCAAATCGAAAACACATACAATTGAGGTAGGAGACACTAAACCTATAACTCAAAGATTCTATAGAACTAACCCAACTAAAGATTTCGAGATGAAAAAGCAGCTAGATGAAATGTTGAAACATGGTATCATTTCGGAATCTCAAACTCCGTGGCTATCACCAGTTGTCTTAGTACAACAACCAAATAAGTCGCGTCTGGTCTGCGATATGAGACAGATAAATAAAGTGTCAAAAAGTTAGTTATCCACTACCTCGCATGACAGATGTGATAGATTCCTTGGCTTCATCAAAATCTACCATTTTTTCTACCATTGATTTATATGCAGGATATCACCAGATAGCCATGGACCCACAAAGTAAGAAATACACGGGCATAACAACAAAATTTGGTAATTTTGAATTCAACCGCATGTGCTTTGGTTTGAAAAACGCCCCTCATACTTTCCAAGCTGCTATGACAGATATACTCAGAGATTTGAATTGGCGGTCAGTACTCATCTACATAGATGACATACTAATTCACAGTCCAGATTTTGAAACACACATGACGCATCTTTCTCAAGTATTTGACTGTCTAAGCAAAGCAAATTTAAAAGCAAAACCTTCAAAATGCCATTTTGCTAAAACCAAGATTAAATACTTAGGTTTTATCTTCTCAAAAGACGGAGTGGAAGTAGATCAAGCAAAAACGGAAGTAGTGACAAATTTTCCAACCCCTAAAAACCAGAAGGAATTAAAATGTTTCACAGGACTAGGTACATACTACCGCCGGTACATCAAGGACTACGCAAAGCTAGCTTTACCCCTACATGAACTTCTGAAAAAGGATGTTAAATTTGTCTGGACGGAGAAACAGGATAAGGCCTTCATCTAAATAAAACGCCGACTTGTTTCGCCTCCAGTGTTAGCATATCCAGATTTCTCTAGACCGTTCTTTCTCTACTGCGATGCTAGTGACAAAAGCATTTCGTACATCTTACATCAAAGAAATTTCGGGAAAGAACCATTCGGGAAAGAACACGTCATAGAACACGTCATTGCGTACGGGGGACGCGCTTTACGCAAGTATGAGCTAAATTTTTCAACAACTGAAAAGGAATGTTTAGCCATGATTTTCGGAATAAAACACTTTAGTGTATATCTCTCAAACAACAAATTCACAGTGGTCACAGATCACAACGCTTTAAAATACTTACATGATAATACTAGTCGGAACTCGCGCCTAGCGAGGTGGTCCTTGTCAATCTCGAATTATGATTTTGATATCAAGTACAAAAAGGGTATCACACACGTAAATGCAGACTCGTTATCGCGAAGACCGTATCCATCCGATTTGACTGCCCAGCCTGAAGACTTATTTGAAAACGTTCTGTCTGTGCCGACCTCTCAGACTAATGAGAATACCAGAGAACCAGCAAGTTCTCAGGTTACCACTGACCCGGAAAAGGATAAACAACCTCTCGACCAGAAAGAAAACCCGATACTTAAGTTAGCAAGTATGGTATCCATTAAACCAGTCAATATCTGTAAACTTCAGAGTTCAGTTGCTACTTTGGCTCCTCTTATCAAATATCTCCGTGAGGGAGAGATCCCATCTGATGATAAATCAGCACGTAAATTGATCTTAAAATGTCAAGATTACATAATCGAAGATGATGCAACACTTTGGCATTTTTACTATCCACGTGGGAATTTTCATCGCCGTGACCGCATGATAAAACAATTAGTAATTCTATTTCAACTTCAAGACGAGGTTTTGAGATCATTGCACGACGAGCTAGCACATAAGGGTCAGGAACGTGTCTATTTCGCAGCGCGGGAACGATTTTACTGGGATACAATGTACAATGACATCGCTTTTTACGTGAAATCATGTATTAAGTGTCAGACAGGCAAGCGCGACTTCCATGCAAAGAAAGCACATTTAATTCCTTTACCTATCGGGACATTGTTTTACCGAATTTATTGCGATATCTTAGGTCCATTACCAGAATCGAAAGAAGGTTTCAAATACCTACTTGTTGTAGTATGTGCTTACAGTAAATGGGTAGAGGCCATCCCATTGAAAGACCAAACAGCTGTTGAAGTTGCGAAAGATCTATACCGTACAGTCATAACTCGATACGGCACACCTGTACAGATTTTAACAGATCGCGGAACAAATTTCATGAGCCACCTATTTCAGGAAATGTGCAGACTCTTAAAGATCGAAAAATTGTCAACAAGTAGTTACCACCAACAGTGTAATTCACAGGTTGAGCGTTTCAATTCCTTCCTCGAGCAATCTCTCAGAATGTATATTGATAAAGAACAAACAAATTGGCCAGATATCATGCCTGATATCCTCATGGCATTCCGCGCCTTCCCGTCCACCATGAGCACGCATTACTCCCCATGTTTTCTACTCTTTGGTAGGGAGATGCGTTATCCGTGCGAAACTACACTGATACCAAATGAAACTTTGAATCAAAACGTCAGAGACAGGTTGCATGATTTAACACATGGTTTCGAAATAACTAGAACTCAAGTGAAGAAAAACATTGAACATGCTCAACAGCAGTATAAGAAATACTATGATAGAACAGCTAAGGAACCAGATTTTTCCATAGGACAGAAAGTGTGGCTACTTTGCTGTAAGACCCCAATAGGCAAGAACAGAAAGCTTATATCGAAATACGTGGGACCGTATTACATTGTAGAAGAGTTGTCAAATTACAATTACAAGCTTAGAAATACCACTGACAATAAATTGTTAAAGGCCCCAGTACATGCAAACAGACTGAAAATGTTTTGGAGTCCAGAGGACCGCCCAACAAATGTACCAGATGACATAGATTTGTCTGATAATCTAAATCCAGAATTATTGCATGAAGATGATGATATCTCTGATGACACTGACACAGTCACGAGTGACAGACACTCACAGGTTGACACACATTCTGACGATGCTGAGAATAAGACTGACACCATGACGGGTGATACTGCTGCTGACACACAAATTGATGACGACGACACGACTTGTCAATCAAATACGGCAGAAGAAATTTACTATGTGGAAAAGATCTTAGCACACAAAAAGATAAATGGACAGTCATACTATAGAATAAAATGGCTAAATTATCCACTTAGAGAATCCACATGGGAAATAGAAACAAATATTCCAGATCATATAATACAGGAATATTTCGTTGCTAAAGACTTAAAAGGAAAAGGTCGAAGAAAGAAAACTAGAAAAAGACAAAATTAAAGTGTTCAAATAAAGGGATGACACATATATTATGACCAAATAAGCGAAGAAAAAGCCATATAATAAAACATATATAAGTCACGAAATGTACGGTAATAATTATCCATGGAATCGCTAAATCATACATGAAATGCAATATTATACGAATTTCATTTGTCATTAACATAATTTCAAAATTAAAATTGCGCGCAAACATTAGGAACGTAATATGTATTGACAATGTTTTTCCATAATAGACAGCGATAAATTTTACCGTGCATTACACATAGAAAAGTGACACCTGTCATTTTCTTTGTCAGGTATGAAGATAGCGATCGTGATGATGACGATGATGATGATGATGACAGCTACACAAGCAAATACAGTCTCACGCGTAAATTGGGGAACATTTTTCCTTCATGCAGGAAAATTAAGTGCAAGCAAATCGAATTGGGTGCACACCTTCCAAGTCCAGTTACCGACAGTTCATGATATCAATTTCTTTTCCCCACAAGGGTGTACAAGTAGCAATCAGACTACGTGTAATATGGTACAAACAGCAACTGAATACTTTAATACAATTCAGCAGGAAGTGGTACAACATTGGCAGAAAATTGAAAATGATATAAATTCTTTAATTCCCACGTTACGAATTCAGAGTACAGACAGTAGACAAAGGAGAAATATTATTGCTGAAATTTCTAAAGGAATTTTTGGTCTGGCTACAGATCATGATGTGCGAGTTTTGGCTCATCACTTACAACAGATAGCTAAGAGAACAGATAACATCACGCATAGTTTCGATGAGACACATGCCCTAATGACTTCCTTTATGACCAAAACAAATGAACGCATATCTAACGCTATAAATGGCATCACGGGAAACCATGCAGCTATTGTTCAAATTCAAACAACCTGACCTCTGTTTGAGAGCGCATCCATGTGGCTTACTAGGTATATGGCCAGACGAACGATGGACGTATCTAATCTTCAAGCATCGCTTGACCGGTTCCACATAGGCATTCAACGACTGATGGTAAACACATTATCACCGGACCTCATCCCAGTAGCGGATGTAGCAATTGCTCTGCGGCGAGTATCAAGACGTTTGCGTCAAAATTACCCAACGTTTCATATCGCCCAAACTTCAACTAGGTTTTACTATAATCAGCCAGTTATCGCGTACAGTAAACATGACATGCATATTTACGTTAGCATCGCGATACCAATAGTTAATAATGAACACCGAATGGACGTATATAAGGTTCAAACTTTCCCACTTCCTGTAAACCACACTTCAACGGACACAACTAAAGTTACCAACGTTCCGTCATATTTAGCAATTTCACCGTTACATGACAAATTTATTGAAATGACAGACTCAGATTTCACCTTATGTACAGGGCAGGGTACTAAACACTGCAAATATCTGACTAGCGTCCAGCTTTCTAAACAACCCACATGCTGTTTCTCTATGTTTATAAACGATTCTCCAGGTGTTAAACATAACTGTGTGTTTAGTTACTCAGTAAACGGTATAACTTCTTTCGTCACAGAAACGGAATCGGGAACACTCTTTATTAGTAATGCATCGACAATAATTACAACTTGCAACCAACACATTGAAAAACATGAAGGTTGTATTGCCTGTTATGTAAATGTACCATGTCAATGCGGAGTTTTGATTGACAATTTCGAAGTTTCACCGCGAATAAGAGATTGTCATCAAAACAGGACAATTTCCAAAGCTTATCCGGCAAATTTGCAACTGCTATCACATTTCTTCTCGGATGAAAAATTAAGAAATATTTCAGGAAACAGTCAGCTTCAAGAAATATTAAAATTTCAAATTCCAGATATCACAATTAAGACAATGACTTTTCAAAAATCATGAAAAAGGACAAAGACATAAAGGTCAACTTAGGAATTATAGCTAAGAAAGCTAAATTAGCGGAAAACGTTTATCCTTCACTGGCCGATCAATTGTATTTTGACAACACAATAGACGAAGATGGTATTTTTTCGACTACAAAGATATTAGCTATAACTTCATTTGTCTTATCGGTTATGTCTATATCGATAGTGGCACTAATTTTCTTCAAAGTTAGGTCAATTGCCTTAACAATTGCCCTCTTAGCGCATGCTCCAGCGTCTAAGACACAACTGATATACGAGATACAAACACCCCAAACAACGGCTAAAACCAGTGAGACTTGGCTCTCTATTGATTTTCAACCTGTCATTAATTTGGAAATAATATTGCTTTCGCTCCTAATACTTGTGATACTGATCATGATGTTAAGGTATTACTATCGCAAAATTAAACCAGTCACTACGCTGACAATGGAAATAGCAAATTACAATAGTTCGGTACGAATTCCCATCTACAACTTTAGATCTTGCCCCCATTACTTATCATTTACGGCTGATTCCGAAATTAAACATATTGAATTATTAAGAAATAGTATGTCAGCGTGTATGTATCTTGACTGGACAAATCCAAAAGTAAAGCAAGGGAAAATTGTTCACAATGTGAATAATAACATTCACATTTCTCTTTACAAATATCTCTGTCTCAAGAAGTTACTTCTCACGCCGTATACGTATCATCTTTATTATCTCCATAGCGATATTGTATACCCAATAGACGTCGAAACAAACAAGCAAGCACAACCTCTACCATAAGCCATAAATCAACACCACTGTATCCTGATCTAAATCAAGATAGTTATAAATAAGTATATGTCTCGATGCTCAACATAATATGGGAAATGATTCGAGAAAATGAAAATTAAAGCATTCATAATTTTGAATTATATGACTCAAGCTCTCTTCTATCTCATATTACTTATGATTATGGCCAAAGGTAGCTACGGACATTACTGGCGCAGGGACTATAGAACGTGTACACCCTAAGGACTATTGTACTCACAAGGAATGGTCCAAATTGAAGAGACCATGATAGAAAGAAGAAACATAACAAGCTATGTTAGCGACGGATTCGCATTTGTGCAGCTGATGACATCGTGTGGAATACAAAAGTAGGACAATGCAACGAAAAGTGTCGAGTGTGTCAGACAGATGTCAAAGTCAACAAATGGATTAACTTGCAGATATGCAAGTGCTGTTTCTGTGGTGGAAGGCAAAACATATATGCAGTGAAAAACGAAGTCAATATAATGACTCCAGACTAACATTACTAGTTGTACAATACACAACTAGTGTTGTGCATGGAAACCGTATGTGTTGTGTGTAACAATATAATGGATTATTATCGTTGTGAATCACAACGTCTAAGGGAAAATCTTTGTCCCTACAGAATGAAACTGTTTCATGATGACAAGTTACCCCTTCATCATGCGAACGTTCATGGTGACTGACTTCTGTTGCAGTGGATTGTTTTCATATCCGTGTTGTGAATATAGACATAGAGCAGCAGATCTTGCGTGCAGTGAGATGACAATTCATTATAATGTGTGGATACATATATACAAACTATAATGTGTTCTGTGACATTTATAATCTCGATTCACAGAAACGGACTTGCATGTGCATGTTGAATTTACTGATAAATCGGGAGATTTATCTCTTTTCACCGGGGGCATATCGCCTATATAAAATAATGCATTTTTACTTGAAATTATAACAAATGCATATCAATATAAAATGTTCATGAATTGTGAACAGTGCAATAATCTTGTAAACGATAAATGAAAAATGATGCCATTATGTGAAATATTTATTAATATATATTGTGTGTGATTCAATGTTTTATAATAATATATGAATGTTAGTTTTCACTAGTCAGAAAAAAGCTCTCCTCCCATGAAATGTACATTCTCTACATACCTCTACGATGACTCCAAAGTTACCTACGTGAAACAGTAGGGTAGGGGATAACCATATAAGAGTATCAGTCGGAAGACAAGAGAGCCAGAAATATACTCTCGGCGTCATCAGACAGGTAAACCAATGAAATAGTCTAGAATGCAAATTCCGAGTATAGTAGACTATATAAACGGGAACCACGGATTCTCGGGAGGGTTGCGGCTTCGGGATTGTGTTTGCCGGAGATCCCCGTACCTCTGTACTGAAATGATCACGTATAAACCATGGATGTGAGAGACCCTCTGTGTTCTGTCTTCTTTGAATAACTCAATCGCCAGAGCTACATCCCCAGCTAAAGGCAATAAAAGCTAAAGGCGATAATAGTCAATTTATTTACTGGTATATTAAAAATCGGAGAGGGTATCCTAAGTTGGATAACTTGCTCCCAATTCGTTTATTCATGAATGAAATGTGTTTAAACTATATAGAGGTTTGGTATAATCAACACAACCTTATAATGATATTATATCATGAGATATTACAAGGGTTATGTGTCTCTCTAGCATAGTTTAATCATTGCAGTTATGTTATATAGAGAAGTTCACCCACGTGTCTTCTGGTCTTCTGAGATCAACTATATCAACACGAGTTGATGAAAGTTACAAATATCCAAAACCATTCTTCATTATGGTTCATTGAAAATTGTAAATCTTTCAGTAAAACATTTCCGTTTGGCTTTCATTGCTGTGATGTCATAGAAGTGTGACGGCATCAATTTTTTTACCTTATATTATTGTGAGTTCATTACTCGACGTAATATAGTTGACAGTTGCAGGGCATTTCAAATAAACAAAAAATAGCCAGATTTATGTTTTATTATTTAATAAGTAACATCTAATAGCTGTGACACTTAATTTTGTGTTGGTTAAACGTGTTCACCTTTATGTAACAATAGGGCTAACATATCATAATGAATTGTTTCTATGGCATTATTCCGCCATGGTTAGTGATTTTGTTTTATTCTCATGAATTTTGAATGATTATCGCATTTCAACGCTTGATTTGTTTGACAATAAAATTAAAAGGTTTCTTTCATTTCCTGTCACACTCAATCGATTATGTGATTTGTTTAATGAAAGTATTTTACTCAGAAGCCTGTTTTCTGACCTTCCTGTATCAAGTTACTTTTTCATTCGTGAGTATAAACATAATAAAGCCTATTCCACTGAAATCCGTGTATACCATTATATAGGTCTTTTCAAATTCAAATTCCGCAATACGTGAAAATAATCATTGGTTAAACACCATCAAGCTCCTGTGGCAGTTCCGTAAGAAAAGCTACAGCCTTCAAACTTCCAATACTTCTCGGGATTCAATGTCAGTCTTCAAATATCTTGGAGTGCTATTTCATACGCAATGCAATTAGATACATGTACCACAACAGCGGACATGAACTCAGCTGTCTGAGAACTCCAATGACATGCAGTTTGGACTGACAGGAATATTAGATTTCACCCGCAACTGTGCAATAATTCATGACTATAAATTTGTAATACAACCAAGGACAAAAGAAACGATACCAACAAAAATGCAAAATAGTTTAAACCACGATAGATACGACTGAAACATTGTTACACAATGTCTCTTAAAGCCATCTTAACTTTATTTGATATATTTTAAACATTATCTATTCATGTTTTTGAAAAAAACTTTGTGAAATATCTTCAACAAGGCGAGATATGAGATAGGAATATGATATTCTGGCTTGTTTCATGACATCCTATAGCAACGATTCGTCACTGATTAAAGTCCAAGCAGTATGCCGACAACACCTTGTACTAGAATGATTTCCATATCTTATAAAATGTGACCTTAAATACCAAACCTTATTTGCTAAAACCCCTTTGGAATAAAAAAACCCCAGCTCTCTTTCTGTGTTTGAACAGATATATGAAATATTAATTATCATGCTTTCATGAATGACATTTTGTCAATCTCTCAATGTGATATATATACTCACAGACATTAAAAAAACGACTTTATCCGGTAGAAATAGTTTGTGTTTGAATAAAAAAAATTAAAAGTTGTATAGTTTATTTTGCCTTTCGGTATATTGTAATATAAATGCTGAAAACATCCCATCTTGCCATTGAAACTGACATTGTGATCCTTATTTTCAAGGAGTATTATATACAGTGAACTCACGTCACACTTATCACCTTTCACAAGTTTACAGTTGCATTGTAAAGATTTGACATTCTGCCACACATTACCTTGAGCAAATGAAGATGACATTGTTTCAAGTTTGTTTTAAAAGTAAATTTCAACTTCAGTGCTGTACAAGGAAATTGGATCTCTATTTGTTTACAGTGTTCCCAAGGTTGTCAACGTATTACACCAAATCAAATTACAGAATTTCAAAGTCAGTTAGGGTTGCAACAAGAAGCTTGTGTGCACCAACTTGCAAATCAATATGAACACACTAGATTGTAATACAAATAGTATGATGTCAGATATATACTCGATACAACGGAGCAAGCTTTATTTTCAAGTTATTAATATTTACTGTTAAGAAATTCCTATTTTTGTTTTAGTGTATGTAAATAATACTAATATACCACAACAATAAAACAGATCCTTCGAATTAAATCAGAAGGCTATTGTGTACTTTTATTCTGCTTCTTCAGTAAATCAATGATAGCGAATGTGACATTCCCGTCTGAAGAGTATTATGTTTGCCAGCTTACCCTTTAGCCAAACTAGAATCTGCGCATGTCGATGCTAGATGAAATTGCATCATCTCAAAGTTCCCTCTGGTAAATTTATCTTGCGTTTTCATAAAATTAACGACGTGCGTTTTTGTCTTAGTTTCGACACCAGGTGAATCTGGCTTTATATTTATGGAAATAAAGCGTGCATAAAGTGTCTGAGATATTGATAAGATGATAACAATAAAACGTCCCTGTCGCTGTTATCAGTATGATATGTTATTATAGCAACATCTGGCGATTGTTAACTGTAGCCAGGAACTCATTTAATCGTCCGAAAGATGAGGAGGATTCGTTGCTGTACGTTGTAGTTGGAGGACAAAAAAGACCCATGATCTTATAGTTTCACTTGTGTACCTGCATATGCATCATACTGAAACCATGATGTAGTGTGTAATGACTTTGATGCATCGTAGTAAGGTTAAAAACTAAACTGATCAGAAGTGTTTTCAACTCAGTAAAGATGACTGAATGTAATTTGATTAACATTCGTTGTGGTTCGTTGAAATCATCAGGGTAACTTTAAATTTGATAAATCCATTCTTTACTTCCAAATTTTTAATTATAGTAACGATTTGGCTCAATCAGTCAGGGTTTCAGGTAAAGTATTTTTAATGAATTGTTTCCTTTCATGTTCATATATCAATTAATTCATATTGCAACTTTAAAGAGACCAGAAGTTGAAAATGGGATCTCTTCCGATAAATCATCAGTCCAGAGTTTTAGGCATTCCATGAATTCACGATGATGTTTTAAGCAGAGAGTAATTTATAGTATATTTGTCATTGTAATGGAAGTACAACAATTGGAACCCAACGGAAATCTTAATTACAATGTTATTGTTTTCAATAGGGAATTTAAACATTGTATGAGATAATCACAAATAAATGTTCATTGCAATAAAGTTCACTGACCATCATCAATCTAAAGCAAATTCGTGATCATAGCTGAATTAAATCTAATAAACAGAATATCTTAATTGTGAAATTGTTACCAAGACAATGGAACATAACAGAATAATCATGACCATGGCATCTGCATATTAACTGTTAATTGAGGAGAATGTCCAGATCATAATGATAGCTTGAACATCAAATCGCATACAATGGATTTCCACTTTTACATATAATGTATAATTTCATCAGACAGTGATCATTTATATCTTCTTTTTAAGTTTGCAATTTTACGTCCATTTAAATGTGTCTTATTAGAATTATTAGAATTTAGAGTAAATTGTTCATTGAACGTTAATTTTTAGCAATTATACTCAATACAAAAGTTGTCTTAAAAAACGTAATTAATTAGAATTGGTTGTCTTGTTGTTAATATCTTTAAAGAATGAGGTACAAAGTAGATGATAAGGAAGATCCACAATCTAGCATATTTAATAGAGAGACGGGAGTCGATAATGATGAAGAAAAAAATCACACCAAAGGGAACTATGATAAATGTTTATGTGATTTGTGGAAGAATCACTGTCGCCACAAAAATCCCTGGTGAATTATCCACTGATATCTTAAGGCAATAGGTTGTAGATTCATCTTCGTCTCATCTCCACTGTTGTCATGTGTCGTTGCGCTTTTGTTTTAAAGTAATTACAGTTTGTTATAAACAAGAATTTTTTTATTAAATGGATTTTAGAATGAATTATGATCAATCCACACATGCATAACATATAAAACTCTTTAACTCATACAATACTGGTTATAGTCCGTCAACCTATCTTTTGGAACACGGTTTTTTTGCAAGTTGCATTTAAACAATACACAATATCAAACTCTTATTTGTTCCATTCATTATTATATATGGTGACCTAATGTGGTGCTGAATTTCTCAATTTTATCTAAATTATTAAAGATTTTACTTTAGAAATTATCATATAAAGTTTATGACAACAGCAACATTTTCACAAGGGAATACTGACAAGTACTGGAACGGCTGTCAACAATGTCACAGTGTGTGTCGCACGTGCACGTTGGGTAACCTCGTGATAGTGTAATGTCATGCTGGGAAGGGATCGTTTCAATAAATATTGTTTTATTTTAGACAGATTTTAAAAATATTTGTATGCAAATGTTAATGTATGTTTTTCATGTGTTTATTAAACAACATCAAATGATAAAGAAAGGGAGGTGAAACTTACATGTATTCAGATGCAGATTCAGCCCCGACTTTAATGTTTATGTCACATTCAGAGTTCAAATCTATGATCATCGGTTTGGGTTTTAACCCATCCTTTTGCCAGTATTGTTCTTCTACTTTCATGACATGATCCACACAATTATTCCACAAATATGTTCGTCATTTACTTAACATTTGACGTATTTCAACTTAAAAGATTTTGAATGGGTATTTAAAGGTGCATCCATGTGTTTCATAAAATTGTATTTGGCTTTAATATGTTCCAACTCACCACGTGTGCTGTCTACAATACAATAAATTCACTCAGCTTGCATATTTATCCACAATCGCCAAATATATCATAATTACTAGTTTCCAATTAAAATTGAGTAACATTATTATGCATGTGCAGAAACCGAAACTGTACGTCCCATTTACATGCATATTTGTTATATGACCTATTAAACATTATCTGTTTGTCTGTTATAAATAAGATTCCAAAATTACGTTTGATTCATTGACGCGCGCCAAACGCTGTGCATTGTCCGGTTTTCGATCGGAAATCACTACTTGTCCCTTCATATCGTCAATATGCTAAGTCTACTATCATCAAAATGGTAGTTTTCGGTAAAAGTTGGTACTTCTAGATAAAGTACCACCATTATAACGTTTGCAATATGTGACCCCCATCAACACAATGGATGTACTTTTAAGCAATAACTTGCATATTGTGTATTGTAGATACATGGATACCATGATCGTCTTGGAGTATCTTTTTCAACTTTCTAGAAGAAAGAGACTCTTTCGACTTATCTTTCACAACTCGTCGATCAAAATCATCCAGTTTACCTGTCTTAGGATGTTTTGATATGGTCCCCGACCAATGCGGGTTTCAGTATCAGATCTTGCATCATTGTCAAGGGAGATAATACGATGAAGTGTCGTTCTAGAAACGTTTGCAGCATGAAGTGTACGTTTCGTGGTGCAATTTAACGAAAGTTTTTTGTTTTTTTGGATTATGTCTTGAAAAACGCATGTACTAATATTATACATGTATTAATAATGTCCTGTGCATCTTTAGAGAGCATGTTTTCCACTCCTCGACACCTATCTGTAAATCTGACGTCACACTCCGTTCCCTTGATATGCACGTGCATGCATGTACATAACACGTTGACACACATTGTGACATTGTTGCTGTTCCAGTACTTGCTAGTACTCCCTTGTGAAAATGTCGCTGTTATCAGAAACTTTACATGATAATTTCTTAAGAAAAATCTTTAATAATTCAGATAAACGTGAGAAATTCAGCACCACATTAAGTCACCATATATAATTATGGATGGAACAAATTACAGTTTGATAGTGTGTGTTGTTGAAATGCAACTTTAAAAAAAAACATGTTCCAAAAGTTAGGTTGACTGACTATAGATGGTTAATTAGGTGTAGTCAGTATTTCAGGACAAACTAATAGTCATGTATTCTTTGCTTTCAGATCAGATTAGATATTTAGTTCGATCTCTCACTTGATCCCATGAACAGTATCATATAGGTATCGGATATACATCTGAAGAATATATCCTGTTTTAAGTGTAACAAACAATTCTAATAAATATATATGTATAATAGTTATGTTTATAACATAAACAATATTAATGAGTTATGTATGCAGAAAAAGTATTGTTATCGTCATCACCATTTTTAATTTTATATTGATTTACTGTTAATTTTTGGAATATTATTCATGAGCAATGGAATACATGGGTTAATAAGTGTAGATTATTTGAGTTGTGGACTGAGCCTGCAATGTAATTGGTGTCGGAAATTCATCATATAATGTTGGTAAAATTTGTAAATGGGATAGCTAGGTATGGACATCAAACATAAAATTGAAGATGTGGATTGTACGGTGAGAACACACATTTGTATACTCATCAAAACTTAAATAATTGAACCTTTTTGCTGTAAATTTGTTGAGATTCCTGAACATATTTGTAACAACTAGCAACATGTGATATAAGTGAGAAATATACGCACATTAGAATACAGAATATGAAGATAGCATTATGTTATTGATTTATCGGATTTTGCATGTACATACTTTACATTGTATTAGCTTAAATGTAAACACCGAAACTTTATTGATCGAATGAATTAATCTAAGAGTGCAAATATCATACATTAGATCGACCATTTAGCAAATAGCAGAAGTCAGAGATGTTTTCTAAAACTGTTTCAATATTTGCATATCGCATAAAACCCAGTCGTCTATAAGAAGGCGTCGTCATTGAAAACAGACCAAATGACTGCACCAGATATTGATATTAATATTATAATTAAACCGTTCCCATTACTGAGATTTATAATCACTCTTTCATAATGAAACCAAAATTAGACACACCTTTATCATTCCCGTATTTGCCTGATTTATTCATTATCCCGTGGGTGACTCTATTAACTTTGAACCTGAAATGATCACTTCGGCCATTGAGCTATACTGTTACCATAATGACGAAGATGCATTTGCCTATACCTCTAAATTCTCAATATTTTGATGACAAGTGAATGTATTTAAGTATATTTAGCTCAAAATTGAATGTCGATTAAAGTGTTTTCAAAGAAATATAAACGTATACACGTTTTTTTGCATATTATTTTTTTTCTCAAATTTGTCATTTATAATTACAGTTTATACAATATATTGTTACTTTAGTAGGTAAAACATCTCATTGCGCGACTCGATAAGCTGTATACATAGAAAACGGTGTCGATAGAAAATGCTGCGACTTATAAAGCGACAATTCTGTGGGACCTGTCAATGTGAGAGATAGATTTGTAGGTCATATGCAGTTTCGAGATTTCAGACAACAATTGTATCATTGTACCATATTTAAAACACTAATTGGAGTGTTTTTGGGTTGCTACATCAGTCAGATCTCTTTAACTACCTTCGAGCGGCCACCCAGGGGGAAATGGATTCGCATGGCTTAACCGAACCATGTACATTCCAATTAGAACTCTATTCATTGATTCCGGAGATGTATTTAGTCATTGATAACACTCATTTCCCTTTTTGCGAGATCGCTTTATTTCTGTTAGCAAAACGTGCTACAGTACCTTTAATGCTGTGCACCATTTTCTTATGAGTTTGAATTTTGAAGTTTACATGATATGAGACATTTTTGTAAACCAGCTCAATGTACGAGTCCTAAAAATGTTCAATATAACTGAGTCCTAAATATTTCTTCCATTCAGCTGATCACGTAATAAACCGTTGCATTTCTAGCCAACAGTTAACACATAATGCATATTATGATGTTTCAGTTATGAGATCGCCACAAGCAGGAGTGGGAACAAAGGAATGTTGGGAAAGACACCAAATCAAAAAATCAATCCAAATCTACTGAAGTGAAGGTCTACCCAAAAAGGCGAATTTCGGAGAAACTACACAATAGTGATATCCAAAATTAAGACATTTTCTTGAAATGTTATGTTGAGTTGATGAGTGAAATACACTATGCTCAATTGGCAAGCCCTTAGATTATGGAAAGGTTCTCTAACGTCTTTAGTTTACTTATCTGACATCTCTGACGTGAATATGCATGTACAAGTAAAGAAAAATACCCTTGTGGAAGTATGTTTAGATAATTACATATCGAAGACAAAATCACACATTTTTAGAACATTTGCAGGATATTTGGACACATCTTCGCAAGTAATATATCATTTAAATATATATTTCATTAATCATTTCAGTACCCAACGTTTGATAGACATATCATACGTTTCGTTGCCATGTGAGACACGTTATAACGTGGGTGTATATATATCATGTTGAACTCGACACCACGAAGGAGCATGGTGAAAGTGCACACACATCATTACCCCAGTGTAAGGTGCAACATCGTATGCAACCTTGCACCAAATTAGGGAGTGTGTAAGGTGATCTCTCACATATGCTTCACTTGTCATACCAGGTACACATTTGTACTGTTGGGCGAAAAGAGGCACATTGGATTTTGAGTTCAAGAAAATGGAACAAGAGTAACAACTCGAGAAAAAATAATAATGGGCTTCTCATTTTCGAACTCCATCAATGTACTGATGCCGTCAAGCAAAACATATGATTTGATTATTCTATCTTAAACAGTTTCTAGAAGCTGTTACAGAACCTGGAACAGAGTCGGAAAAAATGAAACTCGGGCAATAACTACGGAGAAAATAATCACAAGCTTCTTATTTTCGAACTCCATCAATGTATTGATACCTCGTCACTTGCTTGATAACTGTGCTAATATCTGCACCGAAACGTAGGATCTATACAATAAAGAAGTTGACTATCCATAGAACATGTTCTTCAACAACCATCATGTCTAAGAAATAGAACAGTCTGAACTATGAATTATTAACTGCATGATTCATGATCTAGGCGAAAATGGACAAACATTGAGCAATTATCCTTACATCGTGTAATTGCTTTTGGCTGTGAAGACAAATATTTATGAACATTTTCAACTGCCTGCAGTATTTTCTAATCAACTGTCATCCTGATTGTATTTGATCTCGTGAATATGAGATAAATAGCTTGAGAGCACTATGCTTCTTGCAATATGTGGCGCTTTATTGGGTCATATCTCTTAGTACATATGTACACGTGCAAATAACACATCTCGACAGTATTTCTGCAACTAGCCGAGCCTCAGAGTGCCCAAGATGCTGAAAGTATTACAACACTTAAGGTTCTCTCTAAGTATCATGTTTACTATTATTATTCAGCCTGTTGTTTTAGAATTATATTTAGTATTGGTATGAAAGCCGATAAATATATTGTCATGACAATATGCAGGAAGTCACCAATTTATTTGCTTCCAGAAATATACATAAATATTGATTCAATCATTAAAATCCTTTTGTAATAAAGCAACCGGTTGTGTATTATTTATTATGTCTCGTCTTGTTTTCAATTCCCTGTATCTAATGTAATTCAGCTTTGAATTTAGTTTTCTTACATGAACGTAACGGTTGCTTTTCTATTTATAATAATAATAATGTGGATATTTATAACGTGCTACCTCAAGGTACTAATACCTGCTCATGGCGCGACAGACATATTACCCCTGGTCCACGAGTACAGAGCACTCCCGAAGGAGATTACAACCGGTCGCCTGTCAGGCGCTCAAGGTTCAGATTCAGACTACCATCGTATCATACCAGGTACCGATTTTACTGCTGGGTGGACAGAGGCACATTTCGAACTAAGTCACTTACCCAGGGTGACACCACAAGTCTCTCAACTCATGTCTCAGTGTGGGGCAGGGAATGACCCTTCAAACTCTCAGTTTATCCAGCAATGTAGCGGGTAAACTACCCATGCGGCGAGCCGCGCCCATTGTTGCTGAAGTTCACTGATAGCGGTCAACTGAGCTATGCACAGGACCACGGGCCACCACATAACTGTGCTATGATTTTGCATTTCCTTAAGACTAGCGACAGTATAATGTCATGATAACTTTTGGTAATAATCTTATGCAAATGAAAACAGAAATGTTTTGCTTTTATGGAATATTACCATATTACTATTGGATAAGGGTCAGTTGCTACTATATTATACATGCTTAAAGATTGTCATAAAACATTGTTGCATGCAATCTATAAGTAATAAGTTTACATCAAAGGGGAACAGGATATTTGTGTAATGTGCCAAAACTTGTTTAACGATTACTTAATTTAACTCTTAACCATCTGTTCATGCAACTGTTAAAGGATTACTCTTGCTCTTTCATATTAAATGCATGCCTTCAAGTCGGTTTAGGTCTCGTATTCCATTGTTCATTAAAGTTAACACCTTGCAGATATTTGACGACGAAATTCAATCCACTCTGTAACCACTGGCGATTTCAAGACATTAGTTCAAACGTTACCCTGACACCTGAGATTCAATATAACGTGGAGGGTGGATGGTTTCCAATGTTAGTTGCCCGGAACAATCAGACCTCACCACGTATGGCATAATATTAACAAGACTTTACAATGAATACTATGATTAAGAACAATTGCTAAGCATAATTCAAGTTTATAAGATAATGAAACTTAGGAGGACATATTCATTCTGAACAATGTCTAAAGATGTGTTGCTTTGCTTGCTAAAATTAGTTGTTAGATATAACATACAGATAGCCAAAAAGTTCTAGTATAAAACTTAAGAACAAAACAGACTTTATGTGCGCTTCAATGTTTACTGTTCAGCAAAAAATATCATATGTGATTATTTGTCAAGGGTGTTATTGTGAATATATAGCATACATAAACAACAAAAAATGTCCAGAGACTCATTGCATTCAACTCAGTGTCTACTTGGACACTTGTGCCAAATACAAAGTAATTACTGTATCTACATTGTCATTGTAAGTTAGTTTTCAAGATATTGATTATTTTTTTTAATTTTCCAACGGCTTCGGGTTGTCATCGTTGTGAACAGACATTCTGCAATAGGACTAACCATGAAGATAGCCGAACACAGGAATGTTCAAACCATAAATAGTTACCTAACCACAAACGAGAGACATCTTCAGACCTCATGAAACACACGATTTTTCAAGTCATGCCCTAGTCGAGAACGTAATACATTTACATTCTGTGACCATCATAATATATATTTCGCTACATAAACATTCTGGGTCAAACGTATCGTTTTTGTAGTCGGGTCTTCCACTATCTTCATGGACCATAACTATAAACTGTAGCATATCTCACTCTTACTTCGGGGGTTGTTTTTTGAATTCTTTACTCTTGAAAAGTAACTAAGTGAGTATTTCTATAATGAGAGTCTGTTAGCAGTACAAGAAACTCAACAGTGTATGAGTGAGTAGCAAAGTAAAGTTCTTGCTGGATTTTATGTTGTCAATCAGTCGATCAATTGGGGAAACCTCTCTTTGATTAAGGACACATGCTTTCTGAGATCATGACATCAAGGTTGGTAGGCCTGTGAGCTACTTGTTTTCTTTTGACCCGTTTATTGCTGATAGGTATTGTCCTTTGAAGTAACTCATTTAAGTTTGCAGATGCAGCCAATGACTGAAACCTCTCTTATTCTTTATATTATGAATGACATTATTATAAAAATACATTTCAGAAGGTTCACATGTCTGGTATAGATGAAAAACCTCTCATTAAAAGTTTTCAATGTTTCGATAGGTTCATAGAGCACAGTTGAGACACCCAAAACGTGTGGCCTAGGTCTCATACTGTGTTGTGCCCCTGTGCAAGGCACTTCATCCCCATTGCACTCACTCCACCCAGTTGTTTAAATGGGTACCTGGAAACGGGAAGTACGGGCCTATATGGTCGCGCGGGGCGCTTAGTAGCGGCACCGAAAGTACAGTTCCGTCAGGGTAATAATGTACCGCCAATGAGCAGTGCTTGCATTAGGTATTAGGCGTTAAAATCTATATTATTATTTTATATAATTTATATTTTTATATAAAAGTAGAATCCATTCTTCAGATATTTGTGTTCCATTTATTTGGATAACTGAATAGTCTTTTAAAAACATTAAAATAAGAATTGTCTGAAATCGATAATTCATTTAACTTCATAACTTATCACTGTTATTAGAAATTGTAAGTGATTATTATATCTACAGTGTAGATATCACTTCAACCAAATCGTCATAATGTTATTACATCATTAGTTGACATCACAAGTCGGACGATGCTATGACGTCACAAAGTTGATGACGTAACAATGGTGTGATGTCATAATGCTGATGACGTCACAATGCTCTGACCCCCACTGAGACAGCTATAAATTGTTGAAAACTGATTTAAATTATGTTTGAGATTCTTTATTTATACAAAGAAGTCATTAGAATGCATGAATAGTGTTAATGTTCAACCTAGCTCACGATTCATCTTCATTTTACCTGCCAGTGAGGAAAGACGACCACGCTGTTGATAAAAACGCACTTTGTCAACATTAATTCCGCCTACGTTCACTTACCCTTGTGATTACTGACAATTTGAAGGCTTTGATCCAAAACGTATGAGTAGACAGCTCAGGTGAGGTGACAGGAAAGCATCGAGCGTGTAAGGTGACTCGAGAAAATAAAGGTCATGGTAACCTCTATCTACATTAACTGATTATATCTAAATGACTGCCCCAAACAGGACATCTCAGCACATACTACAGGGCAGTCGGACACCTTATTAAGTCGAATCTTGTGAACACACTGCATCTGTAGAGCCTTATTTTAAAAATTACAATAAAGTTTAAGCAAGCCATTCGATAGGAATGAAGAACGACGAACTATCTTACAAAGAATTACTTTAGATCCCAACAGTCTTTGAAACTAAAAGTATTATAATGGATGATATGCCATGCTGTCATTATCAGAAATGATGTTTTCATGTTTGCATCTCAAAATATTCAAATATCAATAATGTTAATATTATAGCTATACATGTAGTTATGATATTATTATATATTTTCACCCACATAATTTAATAATAACACTTATCAGTGTACCCTAATTAATGGTCACGTCGTAATGTTCTCACGGTTTTCATCTTATAATTCCAGGGCAACAGTTTACATCTACCAGATAGTTTACATCTACCAGAGACTACGTGTTAGGATCTCGGGGAGTTTTCTTCCTAGATCTAATTGATGTGAACTTAACTGTTGATTGATTTAATATGCAAGCGAGAGGAGAGCGGATAATCACTACACAATCAAATCATCATCACATTGACAGGTTTTAAATGAAACGGAAAGGAAAATTTAGGAACTTCAATACACGTGGAACTTTCAAAAAGGGTTGAATAAGACAAGAAAAGTGAGATTATCATTGATACAACTAAACTTACTAATTTGATTTGTAACTAATTTGATTTTGAAATATGTTGTTTAGGTCAAACCTTTGTTGCTGTTGCTGAGGACAACTCGTTTAAATCTGTCTGCAAACTTCGGAAATTTTGATTAAATCAAATTTAACTGCACACTATTTGTGAGATTGCAGAGTTCGAATCAGTTCTAAACCAAATCAGTTCTTGATAATAACATTTAAATCTGATATCATCAATGATGCAGGCAATGAGAAAAATGTCATCATGTGGCTGTAATAATTTGATATTTGAATAATAACAATAAATGTAATAGTTTAGAGTTATGAATCTGTTCTCATCCCAGTTGAACTACATTTGATTATGACATGAAACCATATAATATTTGATCTTCTTCTGGTGCTCATGAAACTTGTTCAGTGATTGCACAATTGTAGATGAGGAGACGGTGTATGCGATTCCAGTCTCTAAGTAGCAAACTATACTTCTTGCTGGACTCTATTGTGGACAGGCATTCTATTCATTAGGGAAATCTCTCTTGATAAATGGGACCTCGTTTAGTGAGGCCATGCCATCAATATAGAAGACCCCATGAAAAACTTTCTTACATTGGCATCACTCGTCTGTGATTCTGACCCCTTACTACTAATGCTTATTTTCTCAGGAGCGTCAATCTTAAACTTTCGTAAAACAAAAAGAAAAATATTTCTAATTTCTTTATTAACAGTTTCATATGTATTTATATTTAAACATGTTTTGGATGAGAATCTTCACTATAGGTGGAATACATTTGATACTAATTTATCTTTTAAAAGAAGAAATCAATTCATCCAAATATGTTCCTATGAATTCATTATTAATTTAGATTATTTGATGACATTTCAGAAAAGTACATTCTTAATTGCTTGATGTTACCTGTAACCCATTGTTATACATTGCTTTGATTTCCTTTCGGATACTTTGCCAGAATAAGGTGCCAGTGATTTTAGATGTCTTTACTACTTTTCAAATAAATGAAAACTTATTGTTATTTTGAACATAAGTATGGAAGCGAATGTACAAGTTGTTGATGGCATTTAGTGATATATTGATAAAATCCATAAATGTGGGTTGACTTACATGCTCTAATAAATAAGGACGTTAGTTCGTCAAGGGAACATATCTCATTCCACTTAATCTCGGCACTCGTGAATTTACAACACTTTAGGGATAGTTGACAGTCTTCATAAATTATTACCGATTCATAAATATGTCGCCAATGACAAAACCAACTATATTCCTCATGTGATAGAATGTCTAGCTCACTGATTGCTTAATGTTTACTGTTGTTGATGTTGACATGCTACCATTTACAATTTTAAAAGTTCTTCAATCCGATTGGTTACGTTAATGAAGTGAAATTAGCTACAGTGTGTAAAACCTTATTTTGATGTGTTTAATTCACGAAAGTAAACTCCAAGTTATATGTTCTGTTGCTGCTGATAAAGATCAAGTATTTACTAAATGTTAAATATGACATTCCTTGATCACTTTCTGTGCATACTTGAACGGATGGATGTTATGTTTTGGACTGTTTTTTTAAAGTAACCTCTCTTTGTCTAGTTTTATTGAGTATGTTAGACATGATTGGCTATTTTAACACTATCACACTGTTTTACATGTAAATACTTGTATAAAGTTCTATTAACAGGCTGACTAGTCCCATTAGGTCAAATAGAAATAGTTGAATTACCTCAATCCATTAGCCTTTCATGTGCTTGACACTAGCACTTTGTGCTTGACACTTAGCATCTATTGCCCAGACCAACAGGATTTCAAAATCAATTCACGGATTACTTACCCAATCTTTCATGCTGACAAAGATAGATCATTTGTCCACTTCATTCCGTTAGAGTACATAATCTAGTTTAGCTTCTCAATGAGTTTGGTGTTTTTTTACTAATAGGAAAATGGTTAAATTTCAGACAGTGTATTTCCAGGAAATTTTAGTATGAAAACTAATGTTCCACGCATGGACTCATCAATTACTTGCAATTGACTCCATCAAGTCCGTCAACACTGATAAAACAATCTGATTATAAGATCCCTCGGTTAATCATGATAGGGTATACAGATACTTGATCATCTTCCCACGCAAGGCCTAACTAGCGCCAGTCTCTGTCTAATTAGCCAGTTGGAGACTGGCGCTAGTTAGGCCTTGCGTGGGAAGATTATACTTGATTGGTTGATTCTTAACATACGAACACCGTATTTTATATACATTTCCAAAATCTTGCACCTTCGAATTGAACGCACCAACATGTGAAATGTCTTAGGCATAAAGTTTTCAATAGTTTTATATGGTTTCAATCTGTAAATGATTGTTAATGAATGCAAAGGCGGACACACTGAGCGCTATAAACCCATTATAACATGTGTAGGATAAACTCAACTGGGTGACGGTACAAGCGATTGTATCACTGAGAGAAGTAATTATTGCAATGTCTTCAGTTTCTTAACATTAGTAACACATTACCTAACATTCAATTACTATGATTAATGGCTACTAGAAGGTCATTATCCAAACATAATACACATACATCTCTATCACCAGACAAGACTGTATTGAGCATGTTTTGCAAGTACTTATTGTTTAAAACATTTATTTCTCAACAATTTATTTCTGATAATTTCATTGCTGACCTTTTTATGAATAACTTGTTTATCAAATTAAGGAGCTTCAGCTGTGGACCTGATCCAAAACAGACATGTTTCATTGATATTATCTAGCAATATCTCCAATCTTGCAATTTGAATAACTTGCCAAAACATTAAGAATATGCAAATAAAGAACAATTTGGAGCAGTATAGTAAGTATTTATTGTTATCAAAATTGATTTCTCAATAAGATCTATTTCTTATTTTTTAATTGCATGTAAAAAGGGACAATTTTAGTTTGGACAATTGTAAGTATTTATAGTTATTTAATTGCAAATTTAAGTTTTTAAGTCAAGAAAAATTAGATGTAAGTGAGGACATGTTCAACAGCAGACTCAGTCGGACCTGTCTACAAAATGTTCTACCAGTATACCGGGAGTATACATGAAGGTTTTGAGATCATAGACTGGAATACGCTTGTGTTTCTTGTAGTAGCAAAGAAAAGGATGCTGTGTAAAACATGAAGCTGATATATGTAAACAGTTTAACTAAAGTCATGCTATTTTGCATGCTGGGTGATTGTATGAGCATAAGTGTACACATATTGCTGTGCTTGTATGTTCAGTTACAGATGAAATGTTACTTTTGCAGAATAGATATTTGTATGTTACTAAATATGATCATCTTCATAAACGAAATGTTAAGCAGTTTTCAATTTCATAATTTATTCCATAAATTCAATATTAAAGCATTTTATTTGATAATGTATCGGGCACTTTTTCATGAAACGATGTTTGATTGTACTGACTCCAGTTACATTTTCTATCACACACACTATAAGCCTGACAGGCTGCAAAGAAACAAGCACTCAATTGCATTATCGCATAGATTTAAATGATATGCATTGCATCAGAGCTTAGCAAAACGAAATTTTGACCACTGAAAGAGACTGAATAAATGAGGTTTTCAGTGAGTGAACTATTCTATAAAAATACCAAACAATTAAGACCTTCTCCTTTACATGTGATTCTACATTGCTGAATACTCGATTCTGATAGGTTCTCCAGAAAAATCAAACGTGATCAATTCTGGATTGAACCTCCTCTGATTTTAGCGTCGCTTCACCGCATATTGTTGCATCTACCTTGTGACGTCACAATTTATAGGAACAAACTGCCGATTCTAAAGTGTGCTCTACTTGTGGAAATCAAAATAACTGTTACTAATCTAATTAATTTTTCCTGTAGTGTATATTAGAGCTACACTATTTTTTTAATGTATTCGCTATCCATCCAGTATAGCATGTCTCTGATTTTCAAACACAGTATGTTTCAACGTCTTAGAGCTTCCATGTGGACAATTTTTGAATGCTAGATTATGACAGCTATGCCTCGAAGGAGAAGTACATAAAGTAATGAAACAATACATGCATGTTTTTTCCTGGGTTTTTAAAAATGATGGCAGTTTGAAAAACATCAATTAACATAATACTATAAAGATAAAACATCGAAGCAGATACAAACTCAAAAGTATTAATATTTACATTTTTAGATTAAGATATATTAGCTTGAATTTTCATTGACACCATTGACCTTGGCTCACGTTTCACAACTCACTCACAACCCTACAAACGGATTCATTGTAAAATAACAAGAAACTAATCCAGCAACCATAAACAGCTTCACGTAGGTCGAAATGAGATACATTAATCACCCAATCAATCATTCTATACATATTCATGTATTTTGATCTACTTAAGTAATGGAGGTTGATTTTGAACCTTAAAGAGAGGACATTGATTTTGAACCTTAAAGAAAGGACATTGATTTTGAAGCTTAAAGAAAGGACGTTGATTTTTCCTTTAACATTATTTATTGTTAACTACAATCTGCTATTCATTGACAGGACACGATCACCATGTTCATTTAATTTAATTTTAACGTGGACAAACATCATCCATCATCCATCTGTAAAGTTATTTTTTGTAACTATTTCTCTCATGAATTGATTTAAAAAGTTATTGTATTAGATTATAAAACTGATTTGACATGGAATGCTGAACTTTGGCGTCTTCAAGTCTCAAGTGTCTATTCACTTTTCACACGCAATCAACTACTATATATACGGTCTATTCAGAAAATAACTTTAGGGAAAACTAAGTGCAAGCAAAAATAGGTATGTTTGAATTGCAGATAAGTTTGCTATCAAATATTGAAACATTACAACTTAACATCTCTGTTTTGCAGGTGGTTTTGTGAAATTCCTAGGGGCATATATCTTTTTGCCTGTCCGTATGGTATATGGAACTATTCTTTGGACACTTGGACATCAACAGTTGAATATCTAAATATTGTGTAAGGGTTTTTAAACATTATTTAGACATGATGAACATGAGCAACTTATTGACATAACTTCTTGCTTTAACCCACAATTGTCCCTATTACCAGAATGTACCTGAATGTACAAGAACTGTACAGGAATCCCATTTCCCATATTGTTCAACTACATTTATGAATGACAGTTGTGAAATTATTGCATTTCCACCAGGAAAACCATCTGGTGTGTAAAATACATTTAAGTGAAACAAGTTAAGATTAACCCCTTCAAAATGCACAATAATGAATACCAGAAGGTATTTGTGACGATATGAGGTCAAGCAATAGATCATTTGAGATATAGTTTTGACAGTAGATTATGCCCAATGTCCTGTCACAATTAACCAAATGACATCAACATGATTATTACACCATCAAGTTATGACTCCCAATGCTATGACGTCAAAATCCTGATGTCATCATGATACCATGACGTCATAAACATAATGATTTAGAGTGCTATGACATCACCGCACTGGAAGTATAATGGATGTCACCCAAATGTCCTCTGAAAATAAATTTATCAAGGCGAATTGATAAACGTTACAAATATTCGAGGCTTGCGGATCTGCTAATTCAGTTTGGATGAATGTCTAAAAAATTCCAGTAATCACACAATAAAGGTAACTAACTAAATAAAGTTGAAGGATTTATCTACTTATTTTGTTATCTGTCCTTAGTAGATGGCAAACTGAAGATTATTCGGGAACCAGCTCTATCATTAGATACTCAGTCAAGTTTTAATAAGTACAGTTTTCAGCTTGTGGTATCAATATTGAACTTTATGTCATTCTGTTAACGAGTTGAAAATTAATCTCTTATACAATCTTAATAGATCATCCTACACGAATGATAACAGTGATACGAGATAACACTTACATCTATAGATACATGTACCTAACAATACCTGACCACATACTGAAATTTGTTTACAGGTTTTCAAGACATTTCAGATGGTTGTAACATCAAGCAGTTAGATATTTTTAGAACTTCAGTTTAACTTTAAGTACACGACGGCTACGGTTGCCATGACCGGGAGACACTCCTTGCGTTTCTGTCTACAAATGATTGATCTATCTGTTCGTTAGTTTGGATCAATATTTTTTAATAGTCAGTAATTACCCAAGACGTAACTAAGTAACTAAGAAACCAACTAACTAAGGTTGAACTTATGTTGAGAAAATACGGATTTATCTACTGATTGGCCATTTATCCCTGGTAACAGGTACAATGAGGAAGAATAGGAAGCTAGGTGTATCATTACTGTCAAATTATTTTAACTTAACTTACACGCTGTAACTACAACTTGTACTGCGCGAATGCACCTTTATTTTCGGTTGAATAGTGTGTAGTCTACTGGGTATCTATTTTGATTTCATTGATAATGTTAAAAACGCTTTGGTTCAAATTAGGAGTGTTAAGATAAATACATAAACTCAGGGGTAAAAGAAACAATACCAAAGAATGCAAGATATTATAGTTCACGTGTGATAGATACGACGTATTTAGACAATGTCTTGTCAAGACATCAAAACTTAATTCGTAAATTCTGAAACATTATCTCATCATGTTTTATGTCCAAGAAGATAAATTTTACCAAAAATATATTGTACTAACATTTCATATTTCATAAAATGTTATCTTAAAAACCAAACATTATTTTCAAAAATACCCATTTGAAATAGCAATTCGTGCACCCAATTGGTGTTTGAACAGATATGAAATATTAAGTATCATACTCTCACGAATGAAATTATATCTTTGCGATATATATCCTCATCACAAACATTCAAAATTGACTGTATACGGTATTTTTCTCCCTGAGTGTAAACGTATCACATTGTTCATTCATTTCCATGTATACCTGAATGTCAAAATGTGATCGGATTGGCAATTAATGTTTTGAAGTCCATTATATATGTAAACATATGGGACATACTAACCTGCACGTGTCATGTGCTTGTGTCAACTAGCAGCATTTCTTGATGTATGTATATGGCGCTTGGCGGAGAAGCTTTATCCAAAATGCAAGTATTCTGTATTCTCTCTCTCTCTCTCTCTCTCTCTCTCTCTCTCTCTCTCTCTCTCTCTCTCTCTCTCTCTCTCTCTCTCTCTCTCTCTCTCTCTCTCTCTCTCTCTATATATATATATATATATATATATATATATATATATATATATATATATATATATATATTAATATATATATATCTTATTTATTACGACTGAAGCTATTTCTCCTTTCAGTAACACTTTCAAATTACAGTTATAACTAGCCAGAAGTTTATATGAAAAAATGTCACCATTCTGATAGTGATGACAGAGACGAGTTATCGTGATGATCTTATCTTTCCCAGACACTTTTTGCATAATAATAGTTTACCTCAAGATCAATGAAAAGGTCAAACATTTCCTCATACTGTATATACTTAAAATAATTTTTGTTATAATTTCACAGCAAATCTACCGTGAAAAGCTACAATTCAGCATCATAGTATTTCGTACTGTTATCCGTTATTTATAATTCATAACAAACAATGTTTTCTTTAATTATTTTACAATGTTTCAAGCAATTGAAATGTATAAGATGAATATTTTTGTTAGTAAAAATTTTCTTAAATTCTTTAAAACTATTCTTGGACCTATATTAGTACATCTAGCTATGCATCTATGCTCAACAATTCTATGGGGTGCCAAATGGGACTTTAATCGCTATTTAGTAAGCTTACTAAATCGAATTAGTAAGCTTACTAATTCAGGCATGTATTTAGTAAGCTTACTTATTCGATTTAGTAAGCTTACGAATTCGATTTAGTAAGCTTACTAATTCGATTTAGTAAGCTTACTAATTCGATTTAGTAAGCTTACTAATTCGTTTTGAATTAGTAAGCTTGCTAAATGAATTAGTAAGCTTACTAAATGATTTAGTAAGCTTACTGAATGATTTAGTAAGCTTACTAAATGATTTAGTAAGCTTACTAATTCGCCCGATTTAGTAAGCTTACTAATTCATTTAGTAAGCTTACTAATTCATTTAGTAAGCTTACTAATTCATTTAGTAAGCTTACTAATTCATTTAGTAAGCTTACTAATTCATTTAGTAAGCTTACTAATTCGATCGATTTAGTAAGCTTACTAATTCATTTAGTAAGCTTACTAATTCATTTCGTAAGCGTACTAAATCAACTGAATTAGTAAGCTTACTAAATCATTTTTTTATTTTCCCGCCTTAAACCAAATAATGATTACTCCCTTCAATGCGGTAAAATGGCGGGATAATTTCACACGGTAAAACGTGATGTATAAGTAGTAGCTTGTGGACGTTCCAAGCAATACTTTACAAAATATAACTGCCAATGTTCTCCCTATAGTGTCTTTAATATGTTCCACTGTTCGCCGCCACAGTTACAGAAACATTTCACTGCAACGTTCGGCAAAGAGTTTCCGTAGAACATCGGAGTTATCTCCCTTTGCAAACATGAGCCACTGGTTACCGCGCATTTTAAAAACGGGTTTTTGTCAGTCTCCCCTATTTAATGTGCTTGTTCAAATATTATCTAAGTGATCTACAGTCTAGAATGAACACTGTACGTGTATATAATTATTATTTCATCAAAACCTGCCGCTTGTCTGAATAAACCTATGTCCGATCGTTCTTGGGAGCAGTCATTTATTGAGATGTCAACAAACCGGAAATGAATTAGTAAGCTTACTAAATCGTGAAACTGAAAGTGATTTAGTAAGCTTACTAAATGAATTAGTAAGCTTACTAATTCATTTAATAAGCTTACTAAATCGTTTCTATTTAGTAAGCTTACTAAATCGATTAGTAAGCTTACTAAATGAATTAGTAAGGTTACTAATTCATTAAGTAAGCTTACTAAATCGATCACATTAGTAAGCTTGCTAAATGCATTAGTAAGCTTACTAAATGAATTAGTAAGCTTACTAAATGATTTAGTAACCTTACTAATTCATTTAGTAAGCTTACTAATTCATTTAGTAAGCTTACTAAATAGTGATTAAAGTCCCGTTTGGCACCCCATACAATTCGCTATTGTAGAGGCAACTTGACTCAAACAAAATATGTTTTTACTGTCTTTACTACATAATCTTAGGCAACACTTTTTAAAAATACATAACACATGTTGCGACAAGCAGGATACAATAGCCCTTTCACAAACAAATGATGCCATTAATGTAAAACCTGATACTCGAAAATACTATAGGATTGGTATTAACTTTAAGCTGATGGTGACAATAGAAAAATTTAAAATGTTCAAATAGTGCAGTTAGTTATTCAGATACAGAAACGTAGATGACAATATCGTATAATTAATCTAATGATGAAAAAATTATAATCACTGTTTCATTTTACAAATTTGTTTTAACAATTGAAATGAACTTAGTGGCTCCCAGAGTTTGTTTAATCACCATTAATCCATATTAGTTAGCTATGAGATTCATCAACTCTTAATGTTATTGATCTTTAGCGAGATAAATGAGTAATGGAAAGAGACCATTATGCTACCACCACTTATTTCATTCTAAAATGGTCATAGACAAATAAACCAAAGCGATTGAAATGAATGATATAACAAGTCAACATCTAGCTTCTCTGAAGTTTCTGATGTCACATTAAGATCGTAATTCTGCTACCTCACACGTTATATTCACGTCCAGGTTTGAATAAGGAACAGCACATTAGTTTAACGTGAGAGTGTTGAAGCACTTTCACAGCTTCAACATAAGCCAAGGGATTGGTTCAGGATATTCCAGCTTCCTGCCAATCACATTTGAACGATACATCAACACTTTTTTAGCTTTTTAACTCACAATTTTTAACCTTAAAAGGCAAACTGATTTCACATTTCTACATTAAACGCACTTACCAGTATCTTCACATTTTGCAGGATGAATCTTAACCTCCTCAATCCAGCAGTTAATCAGGTGGATTTCAATCACTCATCTTCACCGAAACATTTTTTTCATAACTGTGTTACTGTTGTATGGATGCAAAAAATTAATTTAAAAAGTTTAATCGATCAAATACTATGCTTATGAACAATCGTTTGCTGATAATAGTTAAATGCAATGTTAATGAAAAATAAATAAGAACTATTGACATGATTAAGTTTTAAAGCCAGTTTGTACAGTAATACAGTTAGTGTACAAACAACAAACTGCAACTAATAACAACATGGTTGTTTGTATGACATAAAAATAACAAAAAAACACTAAACACATTCAATCAGTGTTGCATCATAAATTATTATTATTTTAAATAAATGATTATAATTGGCATTTTAAAATCTCCAAGAGCAAAGTAAATTCCCTCCCCGGTGTTGGTATCCATGTTGAACGTCAACAATATGATCTTCCTCTTTCTGCCAGCCCTCTTACATCTAGTGAGGATATGGAGGAGCAAATGACTCTTGATTAATGATGACATGCTTTTAGGCGCCAGGGAATCAATATCCATGAAATATGTATGTGGTGATTGATTTGATTAGTTTGATGTGTTTGATCTCAACTTTGCTTCTATGGCTTGGGTGCTCTATATGAGTTGTAATATGATATATGTGAGGACTTTAAGGAACGTGTAACTTGGGTACATGGCTTGTCGTTGACAAAATAATAATCAGTGGTCGACTTCTGTGATTGCAATATACAATGCTAAAGTAAGTATGACAGTGATTCTGGACAATTAGTCAACTAAGTGACATTTAAGTTATTTTCAAGTTGAATTTGCTCCAATCTGTCTGCTCATGTAAATACAATGCTTAACTGCATTTAGCACAGGTAGTGACATTAAATTGTGTATGAATATTGTGCAAAACTTTGCTTATTGATGAAGTCGTTACTGCACATGGTTCCGTCTGAAAGTCCACAGATGAAGGTGAAGATGAAAGGTGATGCAGTTCATTGATATACAATGTAGTATGTGCATGTCCGACTGCAGTGTCCACCGGGAGACTTTATAAAGGGAAGGGGCAACGGCCGAGGGGATGACCATACCATGGAGAATTGTGTAATCACCGGAGGAGAGGTGAGGTGAGGTGAGTTGGGGTTTTAACGTCGCTTTCAAGAGTATTTCACTTATATCCCGGCTGCTAGTATTATGGCAGGGAGAAAGCCCGCAACGCCATGTGGCTATGCTTTGCGGTGAAACCTGCGAGCATCGACTGGAAGTAGTGGTATTACGCTGAAATTCAGTGTAGCATTGCACCCAAACCTTACTGCATGTAGAACAGTTCTCTACTGCAGACAAAGTAGCCGTGCCCCTGGCGGGATTCGAACCCCGGACCCCCGAACGCGCTAACCACTGCGCTAGCCCGCCCCCACCGGAGGAGAATGTACGGTACTGATGGTTATGTAGAAGGGAAAACTTAAAACTTAAACTCAAAACTGAAATAAAATTTAGTCAGTAAAAAAGTGTACATAGGGATTAATTACAATATAGGTCTAGTAATTAAAACATAAATTGAAGAGCGTAGTAACAATATCAGTAAACCCAATACTATGTTCATACCAACTTGAGCTACTATCAATGTGTGAATGTCTAAGCACTGCATGCAATCATAGATTGTCATGAGACTCATGATCAAAGACATTTAACGATCTTTTCCATAATGCATCCAAAAGAATATACAGAATTTTTTCATTTATAGGCACTTCTCTGATTCGACTTGTACTTGTACTTGTACTTGTACTTAACAGCAAGAAAAAAGTCGAACTTTCTCTACATATCAGATCCTGCGGTTTCCTATTCAAGACATGTAATGCTGCATATACAGTGGGACAAATGTGCTGCTTGAATTATTCATAACCGAAATAGTATAATGTCATTGAAGTGATAATGCTAAAAGTTTAATGTATCTAAGATGTACGTTGTGCCTTAAGGAAACCAAGCTGGTAAATTAGTTAGCGATTGCAAACGTAAAACATTTTAAATCCATTTTAAGGAGAAAACGTGTTGTTTAGATTGATACCAGAGTAATGTGACGGCACAAGTTCAAATTAATATTTACATGTATAGCTGAAAAACAAACCCAGACACATTATCACATGTTCTGTTTTCTTTTTGAATATGTTCTGGACATAAAGGAACTTGGTTTGTAAATAGTTTGAAATGAGTTATATTTCTTGCGTCTACGGATACATAATTTCATATAAATGCATTTCATTTTAATATTACAATATTCGGTAGTCCCTAGTAGTAAGTATATGGGTGTTTAAGTTTACATTTGTTTTAAATAGAAATGTAGATGGTGATGGTGTGGTTTCGTTTGAGTAAATTGAAACGGAAAAAAAATCATCCACTGTGTTTCATGTTCCCAAGACACAATTGTTTACCAGGAAATATATAGTAAGATATGATATTTGTTACTGCTTTGGCATTTCCTTTTTTGCTCAATTGCTGTAATGGCATATACGAATCTTAGACGTGAAAATTATGTTACTTTTTTAAAATTCAATACAGAATATGAAATATATCTCAGTAACAGAGCATACAACATCATCTAATTATACACCCGCTACGACGTAGTCGGGGATATATAGCGCTCTGCGTGTCCGTCCGTCCGTGTGTGCGTGTGTGCGTGTGTGCGTGTGTGCGTGCGTGCATGCGTCCGAAATCGTTTCCGAAGCATATTTAAAAAAACTATATGACTTGTAAACTTCAAATTTGGTATGGAAGTAACCAATATGGTGATGTCGTGCCTTTTAGGGGTCTCGACTCCAAGGTTAAAATAATTTTTGAACTACCAGGTATTTGACTTGGAAACTTCAATTTTGGTATGGTAATAACCTATATGATGCTATTGTGCCCTTTAGGAGTCCCGAGGTCCAACTAATTTTGTAAATGTTGTCATTTGTGTCATTTCTGCAGCATAACTAAAAAACTATGCAACTTGAAAACTTAAATTTGGATGATGCCTACCTATATGGTATTGTTGTGCCTTTTATTGGTTTGAACTCCACGGTTCAAGTAATTTCAAAAAATATTTTCATTAAAACAGATCATTGTTATTCATTGACATGACTGACTAGATTATATTTTCCAATTTATTTATACTGTATGAAGGCGATCAAACTACAGGCGGGTGTATGTGAGGTGCGCTCACTTTTGCCTTGTTGTTTTTGCAATTTAATGTTCGCTAATATTGCCACTTGACGTTAATTGAGTTGATAAAGGCATTTCGAATTAATGCATTAGACCCGAAGGTATTTAGCTCTTGAAACTTCAACCTGTTGCATTAGATCTGCATATCCTAGAAGATAAATCATCTGTGCGCTCAAGGATAAACATGTTACATACAACACTTGCTAAACATTAAACTAGAGGGATTTAAAGCTTCTCCATTTATGCACTTTTTCAACACCTTTAAAGGTTAGAGAGACTCGATGATGCTTAATATCCTCGATCTTTCAAACAGAGAATCAAAGCAATTTTGCAATCAACTTAAGTCAAATGAAGCCAGTCTAGGTGTTGCGAGAGAACTGTGATGATGGTCAGTTAAGCAAGACAATTATTGCCAACAAGCAAGTACAATATCCATATCCATTTGTCATTTTCAGTAGAAAGTACATGTATATGCAGTACGAACTAAAAATTGTATTTCCAATTGTAGCATTTTTTAATCCATAGATTTGGTAATCAAAACCACAATACAGAATGGAAAACTTGGAGAAGAGAGTAAGAGACATGTATCTGTAAGTTTTCCACACTGTATTACATGTTCCTACAGAGAAGACAAATCGGTTTAAATTACCATAGAAAGTATTACTTGACTTTTTTTCGAAGACGTCACAAGGACATTTCAATTCATGACACTATAGCATAACCTATCTTAAAGTGTTTTCTAGAACACTCATGAGAGAGATCCTCTTACTATAACATTTTTACATGATGGTTATGCTATATGTAGTTAGACTTTACGGACGGAGGTTACCATGACCAAAATCACTTTACTCATTCGTTGCATTCTTGTCTACAAGAGCTTGAGTTGTCTGCTGAAATAGTTTGGATCAATGTCTTAAAATAGCTAGTTCTCAAACGAGATAGTAAATAAATAAGGTGAAACTAATTGAGAGATTACCGATATATCTACTGATTTGGATTTGATCTATTCTCTGGAGCAGACCTGTACAATGAAGATTGGTTCGGTACCAGCTGAATCTTTAACGAATCTTTCAACTATGTGTCCATTATCGACAATGGAGGAAACTGTAAGCTACTGAATATACATTAAGATTTCTGTGAAATGGTAAAAATAACTGTCGATGTTTATCTTTGTTTAAAATTTACAAATATATAATGTATTAAGTGTTTCTTTTTCAAATTAAAAAAAAACTTCTTTGATAGGATGTCTATCAAATCTGGTGATGTGCAGTATGGTGAAGGGGCATTTGATGTAACTTCTCGTTTGTGGTGTAAAACCTGATCTTCAATTGCATAACTTGAAGTCAAACTTACTTTGTGTGTAGATTTCATTGATGAATGAAGAAACACTCTAAAATGATAACATACCATACATATTAGGTCAATAGGATAATAGGCCTAATGGGATATCTTAAGAAAAGATAATATTTTATGAAAAAAAGCGATGCAGGTACCATTTGTCAATTTTTCAAAAACATACTGACATCTTAAAAGATTTGAATGTATCCACGAGAAAAACGAATAGTATTGTATTGAAATAGTAGTATCCTATTGTATATGCAATGCCTGTACAAATGGTATTATGGAACAAAAGGCAAATAGGGAGCGAAGTGGAAGTGGTCACCCCCAGGTCAACACAATGCAATTACATAACATGCAGACACTGGACTCACAGCCAGTAAAATTTATATGTTAGATGTTGTTTTTCCTACAATTAATTATTTTTCTATACTGGAGAAGAAGATGAAAATAGGTGTAGTGTCACAATCTCATGTAGCTACTTTTATAGTCCTATGCTATCACCAGTCATCACCAGTCATGTTGATAAATTGTGACATGCTTTGATGGACCTTAAAGTAAATATCCATGGAATGTGTATAGAACGTTTGATTTGATTAGCCTAGTATTTTTATGTGTTTCAACTCCGAGTGATTTACAAATATAGTGATATGGTAACTTATCAGTCAACAGTAACTTAAGAGAGAAACAGAAGGCGAAACTGCAATATTGACACTTGGACAGAGAAACTATTATTTTTACACACTGCTGACAGACTACATTGTAGCAGCATGTGTAATGGAAGCTTAACAAAAACACACAAAGAAACAGGTAGAGATATTTATCATAATCTTACAATACCCAATGTCCATGCTGATAATACTTTAGTTACTTCTGTCCGCTGAAAACGAACTCATCAGTCAAAATGAAACTTTGTAAATACAGACACATTAGCGAATATTGGAAAAATCACTATTCACAAGTGCAATTGAACAAATACATTCTCACGGACTTTTCAAATCTATAATCTATTCCCTAAATAAATCTGATCAATACAAACAGCCTGAAACAAGAAAACGTGCATCCGACGAAAGACTTTCTTCTGAAGTTGGTCTGATCTTAACCATAAGCAGACAGTTATTTTTAAGGATATTATTTTCTATCAACAATTAGTTGCGTTTCAAATGATTGTCATTTCATAAAACTTGTTTGTACATACTTGTAAGAAGATATTATTATTCACTTCACTTATAAAAAATACCAAATTTTACGTTTGAAATTTGAAGGATTTGTTCCCTAACAAAATGCATTGCTGAAAGTAAGTTTCTTCTTTACTTTGTAAATCTATATCCACTCAGTCAACAAACTGCATTGCTTCTTTACTTTGTAAATTTGTGTCGACTCGATGAAGCTTATCTGTCAAAATCAAATCTAAAATCTAACAACAACACAAACTGAAAACAAAATCTAATGCAGACATATGCAGGCATAAAAAACACTTTCTATATGTGAAAACAAAACATCTTAAGAACGTTCATCTTTACACACATCTCTGACGCGATTTGCACAGTTCAAATAACCCCCAGCAAGATAACATTCTGTACATGTGTCAATCAACTAAAATCTGTCTCCTGATATTTGATCTTACGATTTCCTTCTCAAGTTCTGAGCTACATTAATATTTGAACACTGCGAACGAAAAGGGATATATGCCCTTAGGACATCAGTATAATCGACTTGTATAATAGAATGTTTTCAGAATAATTAAGCTTTTATACATAATTTTAACATACCCTTAATGTCAGTCATGCCTACTCAACTAACCTATTTAATATAATCAATGAGTGTCGAATAAACTATCGGGCAAAAGAAACTTGTGTTATATACATGTAACGACTCTAATAAAACAAAAAAACCTGGTAGAAGTTTTCAATAAAGTGCATGTATTACTGCCTTCATTTCTTAAAATACTGGTACCCTAATATCTGTTGTGTAGTTTAAATAACAAGTCTTTCACTCTAGAATTTAAAAGTCAGTGGGATGAACAAAAGTTCAGACATTAATTATGTTTTTTATCATTTAATCCATTTGTAAACTTTGTAACATTAGTACAAAACTTGTGTTCTAACGAATAATAAAAGCAGTTTTGAGCGAAAATTACAAAATGTTACTGGCAACCTCTTGCAGTTGTTATAGTATTAATGCAAACGTTGCACTGACTCTTGTTCATTAACAGGAGGATGTGGTTGGACACTTACACGTTATACTGTGTTTCTCAATCATTGATAAGCTCTGACATTAAAAAATACTATAAAACTTAAAATGTACATGCTTGTCCGACGTTCTCATTCCAATATGACAAATTCCACCTGTCCAAGGTCGCCGTGTGCATGTCTTCAGACCGACATGCGGACTAATGGTATTCGTTGTCCATTACGTCACTTAAAGACAGCGTTGGTGGTTGGCAAACGTAAATAGATGTGCTCCTGCATGAAGCCAATTACAGAGACCATTGTTATTTCCATTCTTGTCTTGTCCAATATACCCCCTACCAGGCTGTATTGTGACAACACATTGCCAATACAAAATTAGGAACAATGTCGATTTTACTAGCATTGGTATACGTTGCCCAGGGGGGTTATTGTCGTGGCGCAGCCCGTCTGTCCGTCTGTCCGTCCCGAACATGGTACTTGGGTTAGAAATCAACTCCAACAGTTTTTGACCAATCTTTCTGAAACTTTACACATGCTTCGGATGTACATCGGTGATACGCATGATACGTTCTTTCTTGGGATTAATTTGTTTTAGAGTTATGGCCCTTGACTCAGTTTTCCGATTTCAGACTTGCAGTAACTTTTAATTGGTCAGCATTTGAAAATGTTATGTTTTCAATGTCACACACTGAGGTTATTACCTTTGATCTTGGGACCTTGACCTTGATGTAGGATTCATTTTTGAGAAACAACCATGGCAATATTTTTTTTATTGAATGATGATAGGCCTTCGATATTTGATATGCTTATTTATTTTTATTAGGTCATTAAATTACCCTTACATTTAAACTGCTTGTTTTGAGGATAAGGAACTCGCGGTTTTTTGTGCTCTCAGAGCACTCTTGTTGTTTCAACGATTACCCACGTCTCTCTCGTGTGACGTTTGTAAGATTTGAAGTTTTGTTTTGTAACATTTGGCTGAAGTGATAAGTTGTTATGAGTTTCAATGCTAGCGGAAGCGGCGTTCAACTCATTCAACTCACTCACTCACTCAATGCTAGCGATTGGTGCAATTCCAGAACCAAAACATAAGGAGGTGAGATGAGTTGAGTTGGGGTTTAACGCCGCTTTCAAGATATTTCACTTATATCGCGGCTGCTAGTATTATGGCAGGGAGAAAGCCGCAACGCCATGTGGCTATGCATTGCGGTGAAACCTGCGAGCATCGGCTGGAACTAGCGAACCATCGGTGGCACTACGCTGAAATTCAGTGTAGCATTGCACCCAAACCTTACTGCATGTACAGTTCTCTACTGCAGACAAAGTTGCCGTGCCCCTGGGGGGTTCGAACCCCTGACCTCTTGATCCGAAGCCGAACGCGCTAACCACTGCGCTATCCCCCCCCCCCCCCCCCCCCCCCCCCAAAAAAAAAATAAGGATGTTCAATTGTTATAAGTTAAAGATATCCACTTTGGATTGACAGTTAAAAATGAATCGCTTAGATGTTATCATGTAGATGTTAGTCCATTTGCTTTTAAAGTAGATTGAATGGTAATAAATGAAACATTGTATTTAATGTCACATTCGATGATTTAACTGACACGTTTGACTAGGGGTTGCATATTTGGCAAGGGATTTACAATAGATAGTTCAGAAGTGAGCCCACGCTTTCATCTTGGAAGCGAAATCAATTTACATGAAAGCCATGACTATTTAGATTCAGACGCAAAAAGGAAACAGGAATGAATCGAAACATGTATGTTTAAATGCGGAACGTAAAGAATTGGATGAGATAAACCATTTGTCACTGTCTCGATTGTTCCAAATCAGGCTTGCTGTGACAGTGTGGTCATTGGCTAATAGCGACACATGTACGCTGTCAACAGTTCGAGCACTTCCCTCATTAAAATGCGATTCTAAAGGGGACAGGATGGAATGCATTTCTACATTGTTAGCAAAAACTCAGTTTCGTGCCTGTGTATCGGATATATACAAAATGTTTTCAAATGAGAATCAAATCGGAGTAGGTATACTGCTATTATGCCATGACTGGTTAATATACTGAGTCACAACCTGAAGAGCTCAGAAATGTTATGTTTGTCATAATAATGTGGCTGAACATATTAATCTCCCTGTGCCATCTGCCTGTTGATCTATGCTGCAGGTCTATTGGAAGCATATAAACACGAGGAAGGGTACACAATACTCTAAATCTACCAATTTACGTATCACGTATTTACGTAAGTAATAAGAAATGAACATACTTTAATTTAAACAGCTTATAACTTCGAGATCATGAATTTTAACATTATATTTCATGTTGTCGAAATCGGTTTTGAAACTTTATGAAGTTAATGATTTACAGCGCTTTTGCTTTGCCATAGACTTTCCAAACGCACCAATTGCATGTAGGCACTAACAAACCTTTCATGAGAAAGTAATGTGAGATTAATATATTTACAAATCACCAATCAGAAAATTAAATGCAAGATGAATTGCTATTGATGATTGTATAAAGCATCAAGACAAAAACATCACTATCACTGTTCATTAAAAGGATTGCATTAATTATTTTCATTATTATAATGAAAGCCAACTTGTCAAAACAGATTCATTATTATTTTCAAGTTTTTAATAAACAAATCTAGGTCGACAAGGGGTTCTCTCATTGTTTTTGCAATATTAAATTTTTTAAAACTTCTTCCGAACTTATTGTCAGTGTAAGTTGATTCACATAGTTATATTGCCGGCATTTCAAACGAATACAGTCAATCCAAAAACAACAGATAAAAGTTAGTTCAGCATAAATCTAAGAAACATTGTGCTCAAGGATTAACAAATGCAATAGGACTACAGAAAACACCTGCTCGGGATACACAAAAAAACCCAATTTATTCAGTAGCTAAATCTAAGAAACATTGTGCTCAAGGATTAACAAATGCAATAGGACTACAGAAAACATCTGCTCGGGATACACAAAAAACCCGATTTATTCAGTAGCTTTCAGTTAAGAAAAACTAGTAAATGCTTAACTCCCTGATCCTTCAAGCAGAGAATGAAACCACTTTGAAGTATACTTCAGTCAATTCGGTCAATTCGGTCAATTGAAGTGGTTTCTCCTAAGTAATGACAGACAATTCCCACATAACAATAAAGCACAGTTTAGCAAAGAAAAGCTTCGAAATCATTCTTTTGAGTGCAAAGATTGATGTGACATATATATTTTGAAAGTCAATTATGTGTCAATGTCCCAAATTTGTATTCTATTTTAAATAAAAATCATAAGACTTCGCACATCCAGACATGCAAACAAGTTCCACTGATAATGAGCTTTGAACATACATAACAATAACATCTAAGTGATACATATTACATATTCACGATAATATGAACATAATACTACTCTATGTACTGTATAGACAGCTGTTGTTCACGGTTTGATCCTCAATGTTTTAAAGAGCCATCAAGGATAAACAATCTGTCTCCGTGAAATATATACACTTAATTTTCACCGATTTTTCCGATCCAAAATAAGCCGAGAAATTGCACTAATTAGTAAAGGTGTTTTCCAGTCTAAATATAGATCAAGTCCATTATTTTCAAGCGCAAAGCATTATGGTCTAGCTCACACACTGTATACACAGACACGAAAGAATAACACAGTTTATGAGCAATGAAAGAAACCGAACTAAACACAGTAAAAAAAGTTAAGCACCCCCTACTTTTTTGTGATAGGGGTATGTTTCAGAGACCCATTATAGCAAAACTAAATATCCCACAGGGGAAAAACGAATTTCAGGAGCAAGTGTAATTAATTGTTTTATTCGTTGACATTTTTGTGTAATCTTCAGAGATTTCAAATGACCAAAAACAATGGAAAATGGTGAAAAACACAGACTCGTAAATGTATTGTCATTTCAAGTTTGACGGCTGAACATGATGAAGAAATCATACTGAATAACCCGTGCCATTGTCTTAGGAACGATTTAGTGTCAATATCGTGTGCTGCCACCTCGTGCCTGAAGTACTACTGCCAGTCTTCTGGGCATACCCCTGACAAGGTTCTTTAATTCTTCCATGGGGATTTGCTGCCACTCATCGTGAAGTGCGGCGTCCAGTTGTCTTAGATTGTGTGGAGCAGGGTTCCTTCTCTGTAGACGTCGACCAATCATGTCCCAGACATGCTCGATGGGATTCAAATCTGGAGACAATGCTGGCCAGGGGATACGAGAAACAGCATTGTTCTCCAGATGTTGAGTCACAGCTCGTGAACGGTGAGGCCGAGCATTATCATCCATGAACAGGGGTCGAGTTGCAAGTCTGTGATCATCAAAATGGTCAATCACAACTGGATCCAACACTTCTGCAATGTAGCGGGCGCCGGTAAGTGTGCCTTGTAGTGTCACCAAATCCAACTTGCAATCAAAAGAAAAGCAACCCCACACCATAACGGATCCTCCACCATATGGAACCCTTGGAAGAATGTTCCTTGGTGTGTATCGACTGTTCTTGACTCTCCAAACTCTGATTCGCCCGTCAACGGTATGGAGGAGGAAGCGACTTTCGTCTGACCTGTGGATACGTCTCCATGACCTCAGGTTCCAACGCTGCCGGTCACCACACCACATCCTACGATCCCGTTTATGACGATAAGTAAGGTTTGGACGTCTGATGACACGTCGAGACCTTAAACCTGCTGCTTTGAGGCGGTTCCTCACCGTCTGATTGCTGATACGTCTATAGGGTAGCCAGGCTTGTTTCAAGACGGTACTTGACGCAAACGGTTGACGTCGTTGATGACGCAATAGGTTCCGGTCCTCTTGCAATGTGGTAGCTCGGGGCCTTCCGGAACGTGGTCGATCGAGAACATGGTTAGTTTGGACATGTTTCCTCACTTAACGACTGATGACCGAATAGTGGTAACCAGTTCTTCTCCCAATGTCCTTGTACGAGAAACCTGCTAAATGCTGTCCAATAATTTGCCATCTCGTAGCCTCGGACAATCTCCTTCGTGGCATTGTTCATGAATTTTGTGTATTGAACTGACATTGAAGCCGTAAAAGTCGTTTATTTAGCCATGGTAAGTCGAAGGGTGAAACTGCATTTTGCTGAAATCATGGGTTGCATGATATGCATGCCAATAGCTCCGTTCGTGAGAACCGTTCCATAACAGAAACAACACCAGTTCCCATCCAGAATACCATATTTGGCCTGTCTATCGAATTGAATAACATGATCATAAAATCCAAAATGGTATACAACTTTTAATTTGGGGGTGCTTAACTTTTTTTTACTGTGTATATATATAACTATTGGCGATTATCTATCTACCATTTCATTTAATTGTGTATTTTCTACAGATATTAATAAATGCTTTAACCAATTTCTCTCAATAAAAAGTACATTAAAGAGGCAATAATTGGTATATTCTCAGACTCAGGACATTAAGAAACATTGTTTACAAAGCAGTCATCACATTCAGTAATGTATGACAAGGGTAGCCTAACTTGCAAGAGAAGCACGTGCACCACGTGCTTCACGTACGTTGCTATGGCGACATGCGCTATAAAGACGCATTGGAAACGAATGTGTGTACTACGTGTTATTCAATAAAAGAAATTCTGTTTATATGACGACAGATACCCTTAGCGCGCGCTAGTCGAAGGGGTTACATCTCTTTGAAACGAAATTTCATTATATTGTCGTGATATGAAAATTATGTATCACATGTCATGTTGTAGATAAAAGATTTCTCTAGCGATTGACGTTCTAAGTATATGTTCCACAAATAATTTTGTATTTGAAACACTAACATTCTTGATGGCTCTATTAAAGTAGACGATAGGTGTAATTTGATAGGTGTAATTTGATTGGTGTAATTTGATAATGTGATAGGTGTAATTTGATAGGTGTAATTTGATGTGCAATTTGAAATATCTCTCTCTCTCTCTCTCTCAAATGAAGATCTAAACATAAACTCATGTATGTATATTATAACAAAAGAGAATGTTATTATAATTTAAGTCGTAATAACAAGAACGTTATTAAGTAGTAATAACAATAACAAAAGATTGGAAAAGGGCAGAAAACCACAAGGGTATTTAGTTATTTCCAAATTTATTTCCAAAATTGTAACTTTGTCCCCTTAAGTTATTATGATCAATTGAATATCTAAAGGATTCTCGAAATTGAATCAAAACAAAAGGGCACAGTTCGGAGGGTGGTTTATAACAACAAGAAATGACGAATGTGCTCGAAGGCAAATAATGGCACAGAACATATTTATGAAAGGGGATACAATTGGTAGGTTGCTTTGTAACTACATGACATGGCAGTCTTTGATTTAAACAATGGATGAGCTTCTTCACCCTCATATAAATCCACATAAAGGTTCAACAGACTACATCGTTCTCATTAAAAGCTGAATAGTGTTAATGATCAACATTTAAATGCTCGCTTTAATTGGAAACTGTTCTTTTTACCAAACACATGTTAACTGTTGATGACGTTTATCTGCTACTATTTACAATTAAAAAAAAAAATTCAGTTCTATTGGTTTAATTAATGAAAGTGAACAGTTGGTACAATGTTCAGTTGTCTACTGTCATTTACAATGTAAAAATGTATATTCGATTTGTGAAGTTGGTGAAATTGAGTACTACAGATAAAGTTGGTCCAAATGAAGTATTTACTAAATTTCAAATAGGCTGAAAATACCAGAACATAAGTCCTGGTATTAATCACTGGGACATTCCTTGGTCAGGATCCAGCACTAGTGACGCTTGAAACAGTTGAATTTTATGATTGGGCTATTGTTGAAAGCAGACGTTTTTGTTCAGTATGTTAGAAATGATTGTCTATTTTGAGCATACGTGCTATTTTACACTTTTATACCTGTATAACTTTATATTAGTGTGCAGAGGAGTCCCAATTGGACAGATATGGATAGTAGAATTATCTCAATCCATTAGCCGTTCTTGTGCTTGACACTAGCACTTTGTTCCACCATTTTATGTGTTGCCCAGACCAACAGTATTTCCAAATCGATTCACGGATTACTTACCAAATCTGTCATACTGACATAGATAGATGATTTGTCCACTTTATTCCGTGTTTAGAGAAAAGAAGCTAGTTTGGTTTCTCACTGAGCCCGCTGGTTTTTTTGCTTAATCCAAATGGTAAAATTGAGTCTCCTCATTATTTACAGGAAAGTTAATTATGAAAAATAATATTCCATACATGGACTTAATTGCAACAGTCTCCTTCATGTAAAGTCCGTCATTATCCACAATGATATACTCCTGATTATATCATCCCTTGATTAATCAGATGTAGAATTGTCTGATACCTTAGAAGTTAATCCTGAAATAAACATGTAGATAACACCAAGGCAAAACATCATTGTTGTTCAGTCTGTGTAAGGAGCGAATTGTGTTAGGTGAATGTGAATAATCCGAAAATGTAGTCCATCTGACCGTTTTTGATAAACTCTTCCAAAACTATTTATTTGCACCTCGGATTTGAAAACACCACAAGTTGAAGTTTCTTTGTCATAAGGTTTCCATGTTGTGCTCACTGAACGATTTTGGTTTGACACACAGGCGAACATGGAGCGCTGAATACGCAGACTACATCCTATGTAGGATAAACCCGACTAGGATGTGGTACAATACACTGTGTCATTGAGAGGAAAGGAATCATTGCAAGGGTCTTCAGCTTATGGTACTGAAACATGGCTCCATTGTATATTGGTTCATGGGTTTTGTCACATGGTGCTAGTTACTGAGTGAGTGAGTGAGTTATTGTTTAACGCCGCTTCGGCACTATTGCAGCCATTAGCGGCGAGATATTTAATTTATTTGTCTAATTTAAAAAAGAAAATTGCAATTGAAAAACAGAACACGGCACGAAGGCCGCAAAAAAATCAGCGTATTATCACAAGTTGAATAAAATCTGATAATGAAAAGTTAAAATTTACAATGCTAGTTACTGATATGTTATCTAACACCAAACATATGCTAAATAATAGGTTAATAATGGAAACAAAAATTGTGTAAATGGGTATAAAATTGGCAGGCTACTTTATAAATACATATAACGACAGTCGTGGATTAGGACATTGTGTAATTTTGTTTCAAACTCATTATTAAATACATCGTTCTGGTGAAAAACCGAATGGTGTTTAATGACAAACTCTAAATTCCTAAAACCATCAGTTAACGTCCTTAAAGAATCCAGGTTTACGAGTAGAGATTTATGTAAGGTATAGCCTGGAGGTTATCGAGGTTGTCATGCTCTCAGTTCATCTTCTCCAACTGACGACAGACGACAACATTGCCGGTAAAATACTTTATCAACATAAGTTACATCTTCACTAACCTCACTTACCCTTGGGAGTAATGGCTATTAGGAGATCGTCTCTTTCAACAAGTGAATGAGCATGTTATGTGACTTTGTATCATTTAACAAGCATTGGATTTGTTACATAAAGCCACCATGCCCCAAGTCGTAAGTTCTGTTAATATTTCGAACATTAATTTAACTACATAGTTTTACACACATCGTTCCTTGACAAATTACAGGTCTGGGCATATCATAATTAAATTGTTAGTTTTCTACTCATCTTTTTAAGACAACATTTAACATTAACCACATTTTGCCGAAAGAACGTGAAAATGATAATGATGAGACAAAGGTGATCTTTTCTTTTTAGAATTAATTGCTTTTGAATAAATTGTGACATTAATTATAAAACTTTAATCAGGCACTGCAGCAGGTTAACGTCAATGGGAGAGCGCTTATTGTAATAATCGAAGTTCTGACATTGAAAGGATTATCATTATCTAGCATGGCACATCTGGCAACTTAAATCACTTGTTAAGAAGGTAATATCTTATGGAAACAAGATATGATTGTGGATTGCAAATACTTGTTGTTTTAAACAATTGATTTCTCAATAAGAAACATTTCTTATTTTAATTACTGACTTATTTCTGAATATCTAGCTGAGAAGATGCTCCAAAACTGACACGTGGAATGAAGATAGTATGGCAAGTATGGCCACTTAAATAACTCAACTCAAATCAAAAAGATTAATGATAATGGAAATAACGGACAATTGTGGTTTCGATCAATTTAATCGATTTCTCAATAGGGTATTTTTCTTAGTATTTAATTGCTGACATATTTCGATAAAAAAACATTTTAAAGTCATGTTCCACAGGTCGGACCTGTCTTCAAAATGTCTTATCGTAGACAAACCTATATTTTCTGTATACCACTTGAAGTATTTGAGACAATAGACTGGATAACACCCGTGTTTCCTACAGTTGCAAAGTAAAAATGATGTGTAAAAGATGAAGATGATATCCTGATGGAAACAGTTTAACTGAAGTTCAGCCTGGGTCGTTATCTTTTGCATGTTGCTCAATTTAAAAGCATGAGGGAGACAATATCGCTGTGCTGTTTATAGCAATCAATTACAGATAAAATGTTGCATTTGCAGATTAAATATTTGTATGTTGTTTGACATGAAACAGTTTACAGCTTCATAATTTGTTCCAAGAGGGGGCGAGTGATTTGGGGTTTAACGTCGCTTTCAAGAGTATTTCACTTATATCGCGGCTGCTAGTATTATGGCAGGGAGAAAGCCCGCAACGCCATGTGGCTATGCATTGCGGTGAAACCTGCGAGCAGCGGCTAGAACTAGCGAACCATGGGTGACACTACGCTGAAATTCAGTGTAGCATTGCACCCAAAGCTAACTGCGTGTAGAACAGTTCTCTACTGCAGACAAAGTTGCCGTGCCCCTGGCGGGATTCGAACCCCGGACCTCTTGAAGCCGAACGCGTTAACCACTACGCTATCCCACCCCCTCTTCTCAAGAAGCCTATATCTGATAAAGTGTCGGACACTTTTTCATGAAATGGTTTGGATTGTATTGTCTACAGTTATATTTTCTAACATACACACAATATGAAACTGACAAATGCAAACAGACAATCAACCTCTTGCATTACCACATATAGTTAAATGATATACATGGCATCCGAGCTTAGCAATACATTGACCAATGAATGATACTGAATTAAGTTTTCAGTGAGTGAACTATTTTACAACAATGGCAAAACCATTTAGACCTTCTTTTCATGTGAATAGAGCTTACATGTACACAATTGGTGATTCTTGTTTTCGAGTAATGATGGCAGTTTGAAAGAAACACTTAAACAACATAATAAAATCAAGTGAAAACATCATAGTACATGTAAATACAAAATCAAAAGTGTTACTAATTTATTTATAGGTAATTGTAATAGCCGACACCATTGACCATGGTTAACGTTTCACAAATCGCCCAAAACCTTGCAACAGGATTCATTGTAAGAATCGAGCGACCATAACTCACTCAATCAATCATTTTAAACATATTCGTGTATTTTGAACCTTGAAGGCAGGCCAGCACACAGAATACTACAGTCTGCTATTCATTGACAGGACACGATCAGCATGTTCATTGAATTTGATTTTAACGTGGATTAACATGATCCATCATCCACCTGTAAATTTACTTCTTAAAACTATTTTCGTCATGAATTGATTCATAAATAATTTGTGTGAGATTATAAAACTGAATTAACATGAGGTGTTGAACCTTGGTGTCTATAAGTCTAAAGTTTTTTTTCACTTTTCACACGCAATCAACTAATGCATCAACGCTCTAGTTTTTCTTTTCAGAAAATAACCTTAGGGAAAACTGAGATCAGGTTGCATGTAAAATAAGTATGTTTAAATTGCAGAAAATTTGCTATTAAATAATGATGCATTACAACTTAAATTGCTGTTCAGCAGGTGATTTTGTAAAGCTCCTTTAGGCGATCTATCTCTTTGCCTGTCAAAATGATATAGGGCAAACAGACACCACTCCAAGACGCCCGAACTTCGGACCCTTTTCACTTGGAGAATAGAATCATAACTGCAATAAATTGTAATAGGTTTAATACGGTCAAAACGTTCCTTTTCAATGTGTTCTATTTGTAATTTCTTCTGATAAATACTTGATAGCTGGAAGTTTTAAAACTAATTTTTGCGTGAAGTTCATTTAATTTAACTTAACAGTTTTATGAAAGAAATCGCGAAATATTTGGTTAAATGTAAATGTTGGTGTACAGTTAAGAAACTAAAACAATCTCCAGAATATATACAATTTAATAAATATACAAAATGGAGCAACCATTTATTACAATGATTTAGAATATTGGTACTCCAAATGCAATTCTGGGGTTTAGTATTGAGATTGTGATTACAGGACAAAATTACTTAGGACACTTCGGTTACATTTTCGTTATAAACACTATAAAAATAGAGCCATGGGCTCTGTAGCTCATCAGGATTTGATTTATTATCTAAGGTTGAATATCTAAGCTATCTCAAGTAATACATTTTTAACAAGCAAAACATAGGTTTTTAGATCATGACCTCTGTGACCTGTATTTGGAGTCACAGGGTCACCAATCCTACAATCAAGAATCACATTTGACCAAAGAGTCTCTACACAACTTTTCAGCTCTCTAGACCTTTTGGAACTTGAGAAGAAGATGATAATAGGTTTTTAAGGATGTGACCCATGTGACCCCATTTTGGGTCATGGGGTCACGAAATCTACAATTTAGAATCCCCAGTGGTCAAGGAATATGCACACAATTTTTCAGCTCTCTAGAACTTTTGGAACTGGAGAAGAAGATGAAAATAGGTTTTTAAGGATGTGACCCCTGTGACCCCATTTGAGGTCATGGGGTCACGAAATCAACAATTTAGATCCCCATTGGCCAAGGAGTCTGCACACAACTTTTAAGCTCTCTGGAACTTTTGGAACTGGAGAAGAATATGAAAATAGGTTTTTAAGGATGTGACCCCTGTGACCCCATTTGGGGTCATGGGGTCACGAAATCTACAATTTAGAATCCCCATTACCCAAGGAGTCTGCACACAACTTTTAAGCTCTCTAGAACTTTTGGAACTGGAGAAGAAGATGAAAAACGGTTTCTAAGGATGTGACCCCATTTGGGGTCATGGGGTCACGAGATCTACAATTTAGAATCCCCATGGGCCAAGGAGTCGATCTGCACACAATTGTTCAGCTCTTTAGACCTTTTAGAACTGGAGAAGAAGATGAAAATAGGTTTTTAAGGATGTGACCCCTGTGACCCCATTTGGGGTCATGGGGGTCACGAAATCTACAATTTAGATCCCCATTGGCCAAGGAGTCTGCACACAACTTTTCAGCTCTCTAGACCTTTTGGAACTGGAGAAGAAGATGAAAATAGGTTTTTAAGGATGTGACCCCTGTGACCCCATGTGAGGTCATGGGGTCACGAAATCTACAATTTAGATCCCCATTGGCCAAGGAGTCTGCACACAACTTTTCAGCTCTCTAGACCTTTTAGAACTGGAGAAGAAGATGAAAATAGGTTTTTAAGGATGTGACCCCTGTGACCCCATTTGGGGTCATGGGGGTCACGAAATCTACAATTTAGATCCCCATTGGCCAAGGAGTCTGCGCACAACTTTTAAGCTCTCTAGAACTTTTGGAACTTGAGAAGAAGATGAAAATAGGTTTTTAAGGATGTGACCCCTGTGACCCCATTTGGGGTCATGGGGTCACGAAATCTACAATTTAGAATCCCCATTACCCAAGGAGTCTGCACACAACTTTTCAGCTCTCTAGACCTTTTGGAACTGAAGAAGATGAAAATAGTTTTTAAGGATGTGACCCCTGTGACCCAATCTACAATTTAGAATCCCTATTGGCCAAGGAGTCTGCACATAAAATTTCAGCTCTTTGGAGTCATTGGTTCTGGAGAAGAAGTCGAAAAAGCGAAAAGTTTACGGATTTACGGACGGACAGACGGATGGACGGACGCCGGACACCATGCCATGCCATAAGCCCATCGGGCCTTTCAGGCCTGATGATTTAAAAATGAGGAAATAAGTAGAAACATTACAGTTTCAGTAGTTTATCTATCTGATATATTATTATTCATGGACAATTCATCACGTGAATACTAAGAATAATTTTGATTAATAGTTTAAACCATTGATACTTTGCATGCCGGAAAATAAAGTGATACTGTCAACAGTTAGGGCAAAACTGTCAGAACCTTTGGTGAATTGATATACTGAACTAAACCCGTTACTCTTAATCATAAGAAATTCCGCATATTTATGTCAAAATCAAGCAAAATACTTTATACTCAATATTTTAATTTGGTGAAATTGACTTTTTACAGATAGTTATTTATTATGCAGTCTTAAACTTCCATAATCATTTAATCGGATCCCTGTCCAAATGATGGTCACTTTGCCCTATGGAACGTTTCTTCGGGCATGCAAAGAAATATAAATGATAATCATATAGAATTAAGTGTCAAGTGTGTACATGTCGTATTTTATATATCGAAATATCTATAACAAATCTTTTAAAGTTTTGTGACAACAATTTCGACGTAACAAGCATGAATAACGGATTGACAAAACTCCTTGTCTTCGTGAGTGAGTGAGAGAGTTATTGTTTAACGCCGCTTCGGCAATCCTTGTCTTCGTCACATGTCTCTCTATTACTAGAATGAAGTTCCTGAGTTATCTTGAGTAGATTGTGAGAGTGGTTTATTCAATGCTTGATGGATCGAGGAGATCCGATCCAAGATAAACCTGAATGTGCTGAAGAAGACAGCTTCGCTGAAGAAAATAACTGTGCAGGAATCCCATTGCAACCACATTGATGATGAATGTAAAATTATTGCTTTTTCATCAATTGACCACTTCGTGTTTCAGATACTTTTAAGTGAAACAATTTAAGATTACCCACTTCAAAATGCACCGTGATGAACAGGATGCTCTAACTAGATGTGGCAAAAGTGAGTGAGTGAGTGAGTTATTGTTTAACGCCGCTTCGTTGAGAAAGTACGGATTTATCCACTGAATTGGCTATCTGTCCTAAGTAGAAGGCACACTGAAGAAAAATCAGGAACCAGATGTCTTATTAAATAATCCTTCAAGTTTTAATGAAGACGGTGTTATCAGCTTGTGGTATCAACACGGAATTGTAGGTAATTCTGTTTAAAGAGTTGGAATTTTGGAATTTCAGACTTATAGACCTATATATATCCTCCAAGGAACGATAATAACAGTGATCAACGATAATACGAACATTAGTAGAAGGGATTCATGTACATATAACAATTCATCATCTTTATTTATATGTTTCTACGGAAAATAACTATTCTAGATCTATAATCTTCAAACTGATGATAAATTGCCTGTTTTCAAAACATTTCCACATGGCTATAACATCAAGCAGTTAGATATTATTATAACTGCACTTATATACTTTAAGTTCACGACGACCAAGGTTACCAAGACCAAAAGTTTTAACTTCAATTAAGTCAACCCTTGCGTTTCTGTCTTCAAGTGATTATCTGTTCGTTCAGTTTGGATCAATGTCTTCAAATAGCAAGTAATCACCAAAGAAGTAAGAAAATTAAGTTTGAACCAATGGAGGATTTATCTACTGTTTTGACCATATGTCCTCAGTAGAAGGCTACAATGACGGTTGCAGTTAGGTATTAGGTATCATTACGTCAGCTTTCAAGTTTAAAAGAAGATAGTAGTACCAACGTGTAACATCAACCTGGAATTGTAGCAAATTCTCTATTACTGAGTTGAACTGAACTCGGAACAACTGCAGCGAACCACTATACGTTATGTATCTGTAAGAGAATGTCAAACTGTGATTGGATTGGATTGCATTTGATGATTTGTAAGTCTCAGTTCTATGTGAAGATATGGACAACTATGTGTCAAACTAGATTGTGTTACCATAGAACTTGTCAGTGAACCACATGATGATGCCATAGCTTTACCGACATCTGCTGCTGATAAGGGACATCTAAATGCTGACTCTTTGTCTGGCAAACTTTTGAGCAAAGATATTGATAAATACATTTACATTGATAGAGATCAATAGTGAGTGAGTGAGTGAGTTATTGTTTAACGCCGCTTCGGCAGTATTGCAGCCATTAGCGGCGCAGAGATCAATATGGACCGAAAGAGTGTATTGAACACTTCAACTTGATGTCATGGTTGAGTGCCAGAAAACTTTGCTCTCTACATTAACCAACGTAGGCATGAACGACCTTAGCAATCCCAATAAAAGCAAAGACTTGCTGATTTTATGCAGAATAATTGAGAACCTTTATTTCTTCAAGGCTGATATAATAATTATATATATGGTTATATAGTTATATATAGTAATATGTAGCTTTTTAGTGGGTATGCTGAGTTATTTCCAGACGGGTTCCAAAACAGCACAGTAGTTATATGCAATCACTGTTCCATGTGGTTCATCAACTTCCCAATGCAAGGCATAACTCTTGCCAGTCTCCATTACTGGCTGATTTAGGCCTTGCAGTATTTCCTTAAGAAATCTGTGTTTAGAAATCCAGGCCCGCTATGCATTTCTAGTACAGCGATTCACTATCTTGACACAACAAAGCGAGGGAAATACCGCAAGGGTTAAATCAGCCAGTAATGCAGACTGGCAAGAGTTATGCCTTGCGTTTGGAAGTTGGTGGTTCATATAAACTATGCAAAAACGGCTTGATAAAGGTGCATTGAATGTCTGTCGTACAGATGGAAACGTAATCTAATTTTTTGACAATAACCAGGTTCTAAAAATAAATTTGAGAGTTACTCTGAACTTAAAGAGCAAATGTTCCATAATGACCAACAACTAGGTGGCGCTGCTCCGTAGCGACCCGCACCGTTTTCAGGCTCTCCAATAACTGTGATCTAATTGTGAATGATGTAACTTGGTTTATACATGTGTGTATTGTTTATATATTTATCTTTATGTGATATTTATTATTTTATCTTATCTTATTAATGTGTATTAGCCCTCTATCAATGGCTACATAGACGTCTGTTGAAGATGGAGACTGGCAAGAGTTATGCCTTGCATTGGGAAGTTGCTTTGCAAACTTTAAAATGCACATTTCAAAGGTTCACCACTGTTACTATCTTCCACTTTAAAATCCCCACGTAGTGTACAGCTGAACTTTTCAATTATACCATATTTGTCTAGGTGCTGGTTGGGGGCTTCTATTTTTCTAGGAGGGTTTATTTGTCTTTTGTGTTTTTATTTGTTTTTTTTTCTGTGTAATGTCACGCTCTGTTTGCCCTAGTTTGCCCAACCTGCACCTGTCATGTTCTTTATTGTTATGACTTTCCTATTCAGTGAGACTAAACTGTTTTGAGTGTTACACAGCGGCAATTCACAACTGCCATAGGTCCCTATGACTTTGTTCAAATATGTCATCCTCCTTCTCCCACTACTGTTTTTGGAGACCCGTCATGTTGAATCCAGCAGGATATGACAATTTATCAACAATCCAATCAACTCTACAGAAAGAGACCGGGGTGGGTAGTGAACGTCAATGGATTGTGATAGGCTGTGGCAGAAGTCCCTACAATGTGATCAGTAGAATCATTGACAATTGGTACACTTGCCCTATTGTAATATTGGCATAAAGACAGATGAATCCAAATTTAGTCAACACTTGGGAAATGTACACAACATATCAAAATGAGCATGCTCACATGTCATTTTGAGGTTTTGTCACTTCCCTATTTAAAACATGTTGCCATACTCCGTGAGCTTATGTTTCATGACGCAAGCTCCAGATGAAATTCTTGAATACTTTCAACGTATAGTCCGGCAGCCAGCCCTTGTGACCGGGAAAGTGCGTCCATAGAAAATATTTTTGTTCCTGGTGAACCCTATTGGTATATACTTGAGGAAACTGAATGATGACACTTTGTCATCATTGAGCATTTTGAATAATTAATGTTTTAATTAGATAGGGTACACTCGTGATTTCAGTTATCCAGACAGACAGACAGTTATGTTCACAAAATTGAAATAAAATTAAGGCAGTTATATATCAATTGTTGTCTATTAGTATTATGAAAACAAGTTTACTTTTTTCAATTTTTTTTGTTGAAAAAAAAACCGAATGACCAAAATGTTGATAATGTGTCTGGATAAACGAGGTTTCTGAGCAAATTTGGTTTTCTTGCAGTAAAATTGGATTTATTGGTGTAATAATTTACTTTTGATTATAATTACGATTATTGAATCATAATCAAAAGAAATAGTGATAAAGTTTCAGTTAGTATATGTTTTTTGACCAATTCTGAAAAAAGACCCCCATGAAACCCAACATAGTTATGATTACTTGACATTAGAACAAGGAGATTTTCTGGATAACAACTTCTTTAATATGAATATACAAGACGTTTCGGAGTATATACTTACTCTATCATCAGTTGAAATGTAAGAAATAACACAATGGTATACATTTATATACACTGACGGGCAAAAGAAAGTATATGGCTCAGTTGTATTTATCATATGTATAATTTTCAAAGTCAAATATCTCGAGTTGTCGACGTCGTATTGAAAAACGGACTAGTTTGTGAAATTAGTCCAAAACATTAAATCAGTCAAAGAATACCTCTACGCGGTTTGAATTTTTTTTTATCAAAATTAAAAATTTAAATTTTGAAATTCCCCCAAATTAAGTTTGATAAAACACAACTGTTCATCGACATATAACACATACTCTGTGTGAAAATCAATAAATGTGCTTCGTCCTGCACACATTTACAACATTTTGAACATGGTAGGGGTCATGTTGGTGTAACTTTCATTTCTTACCCCTGTCTACTTTAAATAATGATATTTTATCAATAAAGAAGTTGACTATCCACAGAACTTGTTCTTATTCAATGATATTTTAGTTAAGAAATAAAACAGTCACCAATTAAGTTATTCAAACTACTGCCGAAAGGTGTTATTGTATCGTGCCATAATCAAATGCATCTCATTTCTTTAAAATATCGAATTAATCGAAAACAAGTGTGTTATATACTTTCTTTTGCCCGTCAGTTTAGTAAAGAAACCAATGGCGAGAAAACTCAATCAGGTAGATTAAATTAAGTTTTTAAGATGAATTCGCATGAGAGTGGTATAAATTGATGATTTGTGATACAAACCTGAGGAGCATTAATAGATGATTTTAAAATCAGCAATGGCCTGTGGGCTTTATTGAAGTAGTGATTGGACAACAGTAATACAAATTGGTAAAAGGAGGAAAGCCAATTGCCTTTATTGTATATACAAGAACAGTTGATTGGATATGAAATGCAGAAGACATGGTGATTGAGAGTATTAGGAGTGGCCAGTGTTTTTGGTGTGAAGTGAATGGTTCTGATAGGTGTAGACTCCTCGGATAGGCGCTGACAAGAGTGAATTGATGGTAGGGTGGGTGCTCCTCGGATTTGCCTCCGACAGAATATAGATGTTCGAGATGAGTGAATCCCCATGTACATGTTAGGAAGATCCTTTGGTCGCGGTTTATTGCAGATTGTTCCCTTGTAATGTCAATCGCTTATTGAAGTTTTCTTTGGTGCAAGTTGTTATTTGTTGACAAGACTGTGGTAGCCTCCCAGTTGATAGTGTGATCCTTGTTCAGAGTATGCTCAGATAGGGAGGATTTCTGGTCAAAAGTGTTAACATACGCTTTATGTTCCTTGATCCTTGTGTTGATAGGCTGCAGCATTTCTCTGATGTACTCTTGTCCACAGTAGCATGGCATTTTGAAGATGCATCCTCTTGTAGTGCTGGTTCGTCTGCTGTTTGCTTTTATTTGAGTAGCTGCTTGAGGATCTTGCACAGGGAAATGTAACATCAATGCTGACTATTAGTCCAGAGGCAGGGCCAAATTACCTTGTTGTGATTATTAACAAGTGTTTTTTTGCTGTTTTACATAGCAGTAAGGGTCTTGATGAATTTTAGCCCGGGTGGCCGCTCGCCACCCTGGTGGCTTTTTCAAAATCCAAGATGGCCGCCAAGATGGCTGCCATGAACGTAAAAAAACAAAATATCTTCATAACATTTGTTCTAGATTGTGTAGAAGGGCATATTTGGTGATTTTTTTAACCTTTCATTGTCAAACAATGTTAATTTAGTATTTTGGGGTCATTTTTTGCGAAAATAAATCCAAGATGGCCGCTAAATACAAAAGAAAACGCAAAGAAAAGATATAATTTTGAATCGTGATTGCTGATATTACAATGATTACCTCTTCCAATAGCTATTAACTATATTACATTTATGTAACATTCATGTTTAAGACATCACAAGACTTTATGTCCATTTCTAATTGAAAAACCATGCAGGTGTGATCGCTTTGGTTAAGTTATGTATATTTATGCTGAGTCATGTTTCCCTAAAATTTAATATATCTCAACCGTGGGTGCAAATATTAAGATAAAATTTTTTTAGACTTAACTAAAACATCTAATACACATATCCCTTATTTAAACATATTCGTTTTTAGTCTGAAATTGATATATGAATGAAATATATTTTTAATCATATTTGCTTATATATCATTTTCATGTGATAAGACACATACACTCCCCCTAAATTATATCTTATGTCTTTTACACTACAAAATGCAACTAATTTATCACAAACAATGTACAACAATTCATCAGTAACGGGACGGGATATGTCTAGACGTATCTTGGTAGAGAAGGTGATCCAACATTTTGGAGAAGAAATGTTACCTTTACATTCCCCTGGAATGGCAACTTTACTTGTGTTCAGGAAGCATGTTGCCAAGAATCTTAGAATTGTGGATGATGAAGAGAATAGTTTTATGGATGATTGTGTGAAGAAAGTTGGCAAACAAATCATGAAGGAGTCTAGGGCATTAAAACGTGACTTCAAATCGTACAACAAACGTATTGACAGGGACATTGCATCAGAGTGTATAAGTGAGACACTGATAAAGTTACTGTCATCAATCAGCCCAAAATTTGAAACCTCACTGCAGACGCTAATGATAGGTAACATCATCAGCTCCATGGTTACATGTCAACCAACACCATTGCAAATAGCCATAGGGGTGTTGTTAGGAGATCACAAGATGCTCATTGAGGAACTTTACAAGTATGATGTCTCCTGCTCATATGATGAAGTCCGTCGAAAAAGTCATCAGTTGTCTATCTTCCCCTCATCAATATGAAACCCAGCGATCCAACAACGGATCACCAAGGGCTTTGAAGTCACCAGAAATTCAAATCAAGACATTCTTGTCCTCACCTGTGATCAAGCGATCTACAAGATTGTTTTAGACATTATCTTTCACCAACCGTTGCTACTGGAAACCATTGTGCCCATTCTAGGTGGGATGCATTTCATCATGGATTTCGTAAGCAGCATTGGAACTCTAATGGAAGACAGTGGTTTGAAGGAAATCCTGTCAACAACTTTTGGCTCCATTGAAAAGATGTTGCAGGGCAAAAAGTATCCACAAAATGTTCGTGCCCTACGACTGCTTACAGAAGAATTGCTCCGACCCGTCTTGGAGAAGGAAAATTCGGACATAAGCAATATGGATGATCTGGAGGATGCTCTCGATGCACTCTCAGTGCAGAGTCGCACCACAAAGCTGTGGGTATGTAACATCATCAAGCCAACATTTCTGATGATGAGGTTTTGTCGAGCATCACATGAAGGAGACTGGCCTCTGCACATCAAAACCGCTGAGGACATGCTGCCCTATATGTTTGCTGCACACAAGTACAACTATGGTAGATATGGGCTCTACTTCGTTCGTTCCATGACCTGGCTTGGCCAAGAGATGTTGGACAGATTCTGCAACGGTCAGCAATCGCTTCACCATAATGCTGGGATCTACAATGGACAATGGAGCGACATATTCATAGAGACGAACTGGATGAGAAAAGGACATGGTCCAGGTGGCATTATTGGAACAACAGAAAGGCCTCAAACCATGGCAACATGGGTGTACAGTATGGATGCTACCATGACCATGACCGGAGACCTCAAGAAAATGTCTGGAAATGAAGAGGCAGTGCAAATGACCCACAAGGAAGAATCGCCAAGTCGAATCAATGGGGATGGGGATGATCGTCAGTCGTTGCGCAAAATACAGCTGTCATGTATCAATCCCATGGATCCAGAAAGTCATGAAAGTGGATCTCTGCTCAACATCAGGACTGGTCAAGTAGCCCAACCAGATGTCAATGTTGAAAATGCCGTGGACATTGGGGGTGATCAAATGATCCAGTTCGAGAAATCCTGGCCAGAAGGTTTCTACACTTCACTCTCAAGAGAAGTCGTCAGATTCAACACCAAGAAGAAACATCTGACTGTCGGAGAACATGCTGTGATTGACCAAGAAGCCATCTATGCCCGCGTCATTGGCCTCCTAGTCAGTCAGAGGACACTCAACTTTCAGGAAGTCCTCGCTACAGAACTCACAGCCTATCCACCTTCCATGTTTCATGCTGATTGCCAAATGCGAGTTGCTACCGGAAAGTCCACACTGAAGAAGAACATTAAAGTCGATGTCTCACAACGCTTGACAATGAGCCCAACTGCTCTCGTGCTGGATGTGTCAGCTGTTATTTGGACACTTGATTCGCCTGCTCAGGGAACTGTTGCGACTTTCATATCTGGATTCAAGGCATGGCTCTCTCTGCTTTTGTCTGGAGCTGATGTCTACTTGTGTTTTGACAGATATCATGACTACTCAACGAAAAGTAATACCCGATCTGCCAGAGCAACAAGTAGCCGTATCCATCATCTGACACTGACAACTCCATTGCCTGCTCGAGATACAGTGCTCAAGAACTACACAAACAAGGCACGGTTAAACAACTTATTTGTGAGCAAATACTAAGTGATGTTGACTTCTTGCTTCAATCAACTCAGTATCACAAGCTAGTACTTACAGCAGATGAGTCCGAGCCCACACAAGTGTCTGAAGGACAAACAACTCTTCGTGAAGATCTCTCTTCATCTCATGAAGAAGCAGACATCTTCCTCACCCAACAAGCCATCCACATTGCTAAGGAGGATCCAGAATCAAGAATCGCTGTTGTTTCTGATGATACAGATGTGTTTGCTTTGCTACTGCACTTCTATTCGAGTGAGAAGCTAGAGTCACCAATGACTATGCAGTCCCCAGTCAAGGGTCGAGCTTGTATTGACATAAAGGAAACTGCTCGCAAACATTCTGACATCACGTCCTCAATCCTAGCACTCCATGCCATTACTGGATGTGACTCAGTTGCAGCAACATATGGAATTGGGAAGACAAAAGCAGTAAAGGTGATAAGACAAGGCCACACACTTGATCAACTTGGTAAATCTACGGCAACTCTCACCAACGTGGTCAACCAATCAACTGAGTTCATGGCTGCATGCTATGGTTGTAAAGCACCATGTTCTTCCATGACGGAATGCAGGCAGCAGCTGTGGGCACAGAAAACAGGAACATCAACTGCAGCACCAAAACTCTGTGGCTTACCACCAACAACTCAAGCATTTGAGCAAAATGTTTACAGAGCACACTTCCAGGTTGCTCAGTGGTACACAGCCCTTAGTGGAGATCCACCTTCTCTCAATGCGGTGGATTATGGTTGGGAAGCAGATGAAACAAATAAGTGTCTCATCCCAAGAAATATGACAGAAGGAGTACCCTATGCTCCTGAACAAATCTTGAAGCTGGTCAAATGTGTTTGCTCTTCACAGCTACCTTGTAAAGGGACAAACTGTGGGTGCAGGGGAAGTCAACTTCCTTGCACGATGTTCTGTGCCTGTGGTGGTGGTCAAGGCTGTTTGAATCCTTTGAACACACGGGACACTGACGAAGCAGTCAATCAAGAAGAAGACGACACGGCCAACAATCATGGCGAACCTGATGACTTTGCAGACGAAATCATTGATGAGGATGAATATGTGTAAAATGTACGATTTGTGGTATTTTGTGGTATTTTGATGATGTTCTTGAATGCATGCTTTGGCGGCCATCTTGGATTATTATTATCAAGAGTCAACAAATTGTCTTAAAATAGGACAAAAGAATCCTTGTCCTTGAAAAATATATCTTAATACCCAACATTATGAATCTACTGGGGCAATATCCATAGTCATTATCAGCGATAGATTTATGTCACTATTTTGACCTCCATGGCGGCCATCTTGGATTTTTTTTTGTCAAGAGAATCACAAAATAGTTTATAATAGGATGATAATATTCCTTGTCCTTGACAACATATATAATGACTCCAAAATCACGATTCTACTACGTTTTTAATAAAACCATTTTCATTGATGGATTTTTGCTCACTATTTTTGCCACCATGGCGGCCATTTTGGATTTTGAAAAACCCACAAGGGTGGCGAGTGGCCACCCGGGTTAAATTTCAAGTATATACTAGGGACAACTGAAAAATGAAAAAAACCCATTGTTAATAGACAAAACAAGCTTTCCTTGAAATGTGGGATCCTGCCACTGGACTATATGTTCTTGATGAGGCTGGCGATCTTGTAGCTGAGATAGCCGAAGTATTTAGGAAATTGTTACTCAAATTTCTCGGTTAAGGCTTGTGGGATAGATCTTATGGTGAGTGTTTTCAGGGTAGTCTTGATGATTAGACTTGCTGGATATTCATTGAGTGGGGGTAAATGTGTCCTTTCGATGTTTTGGTTCTTTATTGAGGGTATCAGGTTTACAGATGGATTTTATCACATCTTGTGAGTGTGACTATGCTTATTTAGTGGATGATAACATGAACTGTATTGTGTGTACTGGTCAGTGTGTTTGTCACGGCGCGCGATAGACAGATATTCTGGGTCCATGCCCAGTAGTTTGCAAGGAGACATATGAGAAGGGAAGATTGTGGTTACTGGTTAGACTCTGTTTCCATGACCAACCTGATTCTTGGATGCTTGGCGTTGAGATGTTGTAGGAGATGATGGCTATGGTGGTGAAAGTGTCATCAACCTTGTGGAACCAATAAAGCGATTGAAAAGGAGCATTAGAGAGTGCTGGTTCTTGGAAGGATGTCATGAAAATCTCTGTTATTAGGGAAGATAGCTGTGAGCCCATTGGAAGTCCGTGGATCGTGTCAGTGAAGATAAAATAGAAGTAGCCGATGGTTAACTTGGTATCGAGCTGTTCAATGCGGATGTGGAGCTTGGTGTCTTCTAGGGTTTTCTGTTGAGGGATATGTTGGTGAAGAAATCGACGACATCGTAGCTGACCAAACTGTCTGTGAGACAAGTCCTACATCATCGACTCACCATCTTCTGCCAAAATGATACCCTTTGGACATTAATTAATACTTGAAATCAACGTCATATCTTGCATCTGCAGCAATGTAAATCACTCAATGCTTCGTTGATTCGACAGGAAGACAGTACATTGTTCTTTAAAATGAAACACATTATTGTCCGTACAATGTGCAATTTCTTTGGAGAAGCCGAGCAACTATTTGTGTCTGTTGTTTCGTTGTCTCTGTTATCCTTGTCTTTGCTGTTTTTATGTATAAATAGATACACATGACCTATGAAATAACAAGGTGTTTGATATTCCTTATTAAAAAATGTGTTGCAACGTCTGGCCTACACCGTTAGTGTCATCTGAATAAGGGTCTGAATATGTGCACGCCCATACTTTTTAATGTCACTTTTCATGTCATTGCAGTTATACATTTAACGTTTAAGAAACATTTTTCTTTTGCGAGACTACTCTTGTCAACCAATAACTTAACCTTCAAATTGCCCAATATCAGTGCCCGTTTCGTGTTCGAATCTTGGGTCTAAACTTTGAAATTGACTATTTCCTGTTTTTGTCTTTTGCAAATTAACTCTTTGTGATAAATGTGTTGCTTGGTGAATAATAAAAAAATCATTTCAATACAAAATAAAAATGGTAAATTGTGTTTTTTTTTAAAAACAAAAAAAAGTAAACAAATATAAACACTAACTGAAACTTTATCACCATTTCTTTAGATTATCATTCAATAATCGTAATTATAATCAAAAGTAAATTGTTACAACATTATATCCACTTTTACTGTAAGAAAACCAAATTTGTTCAGAAACCTCGTTTATCCAGACACATTAAACACATTTTGGACTTTGTTTTTTTTTCAACAATTTGTTTTTACTTATTTTCATAATACTAATAGACAACGATTGATATATAACTGCCTTATTTTATTTCATTTTTATGAACACTAAAAAATAATTACTTGATGTGTCTGGATAACTGAAATCACGAGTGTACCCTATCTAATTAAAACATTAATTATTCAAAATGCTCAATGATGACAAAGTGTCATCATTCAGTTTCCTAAAGTATATACCCACAAGGTTCAATTTCTGTAAAAATATTTTCTATGGACGCACTTTCCCACCTAGGGTGAAAATCGGGGTTTGGCTGCCGGACTAGTACGGAAGTTGTTTCTGTATCGGGACATCCAATCCGTGGAGAAGGTGGAGATTTTGTTCTGGGGGCTCGTAATCGGTATAGTAAGATACGGATTCCCCCTGGCGTACCCACCGAAGTATTGGAATCTAGATAAATTGAACCCTGTACGTATGGACTAAGTTCACACCTAATAAACTAAAAAAGAGACGCTAAACCCTTAAGTGATGCATTTAGTAATTGCTCCTTGCAATGAAATTCATTCCAGTCACGGCGTAGAACTGTCGAAAATGTAAAATCGGCACCGTTATCAAATAATATAAAGCCAATCTTCGTGTATCACATTTGTTTTTTATTTATTTTTTTATTTTGTCTTCCACTCACATTGACAATTATTAAGGAGGGAAATCGATTTTATTGGTTGAAGAACATACGTGTACAGTTGATACATAAGCGAGTAAATCCATACGTATATTCTCACTTGTACTAACTACGACGACACGAAGGAGAATAAGCCACAAAAGCTGCGATGAAATCAGTATTTTTTCTGTTAATTAAATATCAATGATCACGTTGCAATGGATAATTGTTTTTGGTGCATATTATAATCCATACCTCAATAATTACTACTTATACAGTTGAAAACTATTCCTGCATACATACAGCCATAAACCAATTTGTTAATTTATTATGAATTATATAAACTGTTGAAAATACCTTCAGTGCATATTTTCAGTACCAAGTGAAAAGACGACCGTGCAAATCCGCAAAACAAAAGAAGGCCCAAAACGACATACAGATGCCATCTGTATGTTTCCGAAAAAGATCATGAACTAGCCACGATATATGGTGCCGAAGTTGAAATAACAGTGAAAACGGGGTTCAAAACCCATTACCATTGATCCTCCAAGGTAAATAATATGACTTGAATGCCAAAGCTTTAACTACTACTTTTTCACGTGATTTTCATTTAGATATCAGTAATTATCTCAATTTTAGTTGCAAACTTATAATTATACGCACTAGTCATTCAACATATAATAAGTGTTTGCCACTAACATGGCAATGTCCCCCGCCGATAACATTGAGTTTAAAAGACACATCATTTGGTCAAAATGAGCTACTTCATATATTACTGGTAAAAAGTGTCATGATAATCATCAAATTTGAAGACTTTGGGTGCTCGGGTTCATGAGATATTGGTTAACCAGAGTTCGAAAGTGGTCAAAGTGTCGTGGTGCCCTTGAAAATAAGGTCAAGGTCACCAAAAATCGACTGGTGTCTGCGTCCAACCACAATGTAGGCTGACACCAAATTTGAAGACTTTGGATGCAACGCTTCATGCGATATCGCGTAAACAAGAAATGTGACGGACGGACGGACGCCGCTGAATACATAATCCCCCGTTCCGCGTTGCGGCGGGGGACAAAAACAGACACACGAGCAAGAAGACAACACTGACCCGCCAGCAGCAGGACTCTGACCGATGATAACGAGGACAATCCCTCACCACCAGAAAGTCCAAACCCCAGAGCCGATGGACAGTCTAACCCTGGGCCCTCTACGACGGAGACGCCAACAAGAACAATCAAGAAGCCAGCAGCGGGTCTCTCCAAGAAGCCGAGACATAGTTTCCACCCCCCTGGTAACCAAAGGAAGATGTCAGACACTGGATTTTCCCCTGTCCCTATTGGATCCACATCAAATGCTTGGGTTTCACAAGATAATTTAACTGTATCCAGCATGTATAAATGGCAATTGATTGAACTAATGTTTGTTACGTATATTCGATTACTAAAATATTGCTTTCCCCCCATGAATAATGAAGGAAACGTTGACTGAAAAGGTGAAGTAGAGATGTGTTTGTGATGTCTAATCTTGTATTTAGACATGGGGCTGCTTGATTTTATTTTACTTACATGTAAGGTGCATTCATTGTGTCTTTTGGGGTCACATATGCCAAACGTTATATATAATGTTATAAAGTCTTCAAAACGAAAGTCATGAAAACCTACTGTTTTGTATACTGACTGTAAGTAGTAATTTCTGATCGTAAACCGGACAATGCAGCGAGATTGAGCGAGGGAGTGAGTTATTGTTTAACGCCGCTTAGGCAGTATTGCAGCCATTAGCGGCGATAGCGATATTGACGCGCGTCAACAAGTCTAAGGTTATTTTGGAAATATATTTAAACATAGGTGAGGTGAGTTGGGAGTTTAACGTCGCTTTCAAGATTATTTCACTTACATGTGTTGCTAGTAATTTGGCAGGGAGAAACCCCGCAACGCCATGTATCTATGCATTGCAGTGAAACCTGCGAGCATCGGCTGTAACTAGCGAACCATGGGTGGTACTACGCTGAAATACAGCGTAGCATTGCACCCAAACCTTACTGCGTGAAGAACAGTTCTCTACTGCAGACAAAGTTGCCGTGCCCCTGGCGGGATTTGATCCCCGGACCTCTTGATCCGAAGCCGAACGCGCTAACCACTGCACTATCCCGCCCGCCCCCTGTTGAATAGGTCAATGTTTTTAAGTCCAACGAATTATTATGAAACACAATGAGGATATATTTAATAGCAGGAAATTTACGAAATATTTAAATGATTAAAATACCAATTTTAATAGCAAAAAAAATCAACGATTTTAATCTAACACTGCATATTGATTATCGAACAATGAGCGTGATAAGCATGCTAGTGTGGAGATCAGCGGTTCCCGGCAGCCAGCGGTGTCCGACGTCTTCCGAGTGCAGCTCCGATCAGCCGAGAGTTCCCGAACTGGGCCGACGTCGGATTCCGAACAACCCCGAGGACTGCCGATCTCCGCAGAGCAACGGGGAGTCTGTCGATAGCACTGTGAGTATAAGGACGTAATATTCCCTGCTTGCGGTGCTGTTTGGCTCGTGCACTATTAGTGCATATATATATTACATGCTTATCTAATGCCTAACATGCTTAGTTAACCTCAATGTAATTCTAGTGAATCCCATATTCACTACAGTGGCGCTGTGAACAATTCGGAGCGAGAATTTGTAATGTAACTGTAACTGTAACTTTTGTGCCATTCATCACAGTTATCATATTTGGATTTCCCGCTGAGGCCGGGGTGTCTACACGGTGCTTGTTCACCTGTGTCAGCCACCTTATTATGAATATTTCCTACACAGTTTATTTAAATTGTGTTGTTGTGTGCTTTTCATGTGTCTAATTCTCTAACTTTTGTGCTTTTCATTCTACTCGTGGTTGGAACTCAATGCACGTGCGGTAGACGTGCATGGTAGCCATATTGAATGTTGTGAAGACTACACGTGAGTGACACTTTTTCATTCAAATTGATGTGTTTCATGCTGTGTTATTGACAGTGACAATAATTGACAATATTATTGCAAATTTTCATTCAGGATACGTTTGAATAATTTGCACTTGTGAATTTTGATGAAAATTCTATTTATTTTCACCCTTGAGTAAATGACTTGGGCGGAAGTTACCGCTGCGCAGAATACATGCGCAGTCGTGTTTTGTTTACATCCGGTACTGATGTCAACATTCTAGATATTCAACATGTGCAACAATTCAAGATTGACAATTTAATTATCTCTTTCCATCACTGTTATTGATTTAACGTGATGAGTTTCAAGCTCTACATGTTTGTTTTGCTTGAATATAATAAGTAAACAAGACTTTGTTTACACTTCCGGTTGGACTTTGACATTTTTTCATGTTTGTTTACATTTGGATTAAACATGAATGAGATGTTTTTCAGTTGTCAAATGCACATATTTGTGAATTATTGTGAAATACAATATCTGCAGACACATTCTTTAGGATTTTCATTTGGAACTAATGGATTTTTCCTACATTTCTTTCATGATGTACTGAAATTCTTTCCTACACTTTGTAATTAAGTGTATGGTTTTCTAGACCTACAGTCTACATACATGAATTTACATTGATTCTTCATAACATTGATAAAGACAATGAATATTCTCTACAATTTCTACATCAATTTCTTGGATTGTTTACATTGACATTGACAATGTGTGTTTCTATGTTCTACATTTGATTGACTGGATATTTCAACCAATGAATTCTATTTACATCTTTACATGGTGCATGATGTTTTATGAACAGTGTTTTCACTGACATTAGTTGTGTTGTGTCACTTTCTTTCGTGGATTTTTCGACATGGATTCTTTGTTCTTTATCAATCGTTTAAAGTCTCGTGACTTGCGTTCTTCACAATTAACTACGGAACAATTCGATGAAGTGATGACCCAAAATCAGATTTTCTGGATTCTGAATTTTTCACGGAAGATGTTCTCTCTAAATGTAACTTTCAATTCAATCCTAACTTGAATGAACGCCCTTATCTTTATGATGAAGGGGAGGAGGAGACCGATGGTAATTACGAGAACACTTCTCCGGTGAAGTTAACTGGAGCCACCGAAGGGCAAAGCGGTTCTTATTTTCCGCTTGGTGGAGAGGGGGTAGAGGCAGGAGTCAACAATGCCGACGTAGATAAAGTGCATGTGCTGTTCGCGGGTTATGTGAGCGACTCAATCAAATCTCTTGCGAAGTCTACTTATGACGGAAATCAAACCCTGAAAACCACTCTCGAAACGAATTATGCCAATCTAAAAGAGGAATTAAAAGTACGTGAACAAGACTTTATCACAGCTTTGCACCGTTTGAGTGGTAAAATCTCCTCGAAAAGTGAGCAAACCGACACGGCTCTGACACATATCACCCATAAAGTCGCTGATGGAGAGGCAGGAACTAATAAGAAATTAGATTCCATAATTCGTCGGTGCGCAGACCTAGAGAGGAAAACTGATGACTATCAGGATGGTTTGAGGGGTACATTGATAGACCTAGATCGGCGCGCAGATGACAAATTTGCAAAAATGTCAGACATCTTCATGTCAAGAATCGAGGAGATAGATACCAACTTTAAGGATGAGCTATCCAAGTTACTTCGTAAGGTTGACACATCAAATGAGGATCGTATCTCTCAAAAGATTCACATCATTCTCTCAAGGACGAGTCGCGTACAGACTTTAGAATAAAGCAACCACACAGCGCGCAACCGTCATTATCTAACCCCCAGCCTTCCACAATGGATGACATGATCCGAAATGTCACAGGGATAGCAGATTCTAGGAATCTAAAGAAAACTCTAGAATTCGATGAGGGTTTGGATCTAGACTTGGATGAGTACCCACCCTGGGAGCACAATAAATCATATCGTCGTAGGTCAACCCCGCGTCGTCAGGACAACCAACAAGCTAGTTTGAAACCCGTGTCGAACGTAATTGTCTTTGATGGGAAGGAAACTTGGACTTCGTTCGAAATGAAGTTTAACCTATTTGCCACCTCCGAAGGATGGTCAGACAGAGAACGGTGTTACCAACTGTGTTTCGCAGGGGAGGCAAGCCATTACTACGCTAACTGTAGGAGTGCGGAACCAGACATCAATTTCACGAAATTGATGAACAAACTTAGGAAACGCTTCAGCATTATAGAATCAGCCTCATCCGCTAGACTTCGTCTCACTACCATGACTCAACAGCCAGGAGAATCGCTTGAAGCCTGGGCTGAACGGGTGTCAAACACTGCTCACATCGCTTACTCTAATCTCCCGGAATAGTTCGTGGAACAGGAGGTGAAATCTCATTTCTGTAGAGGATGTAGTGACCATGAAGCAGCAACACTTGCCTACAATCTCCGACCACCGACGTTCGAGAAAGCCATAGAGGATATCAGGTACTTCCTTCACAGTGAAAGGGGGACACACCCAAAAATAAGGCGAGAAGTGAGAGTTGTACAAGCTGAAGGGGACTGGGACTCAACAGTTCCAGAAGTGAGAGCACTCAGTCGTTCTCAATCACCAAATCGCTATGACAGAGAGGCTGACACTCGACGCCTGGTGAAAGAGGTAATGAAGGAGGACATAGACAACATCCGAAGCGACATGGATATCATCCGGTCGGATGGCATCAGAAATCGTGAGGATCTTCAGGCAATACGGAAGGATACCGAGGCACTCAAGTCCTCCATCTCTCATCTCACCAAGCTGATGGAGAATAGATTTACCCCACGGTCACGTTCTCGTTCTCCCAGCCCATCGCGCAACAACAATTGTTACGGATGTGGACAGTCAGGACACTACAAGGCTGAGTGTCCCCAAAGGCCACGTTCGCCAACTTCGGAGAGGACAGTTTCTTTCCAGGAGTCACCAATGAAGCCTTTAAACTCCTAGGGGGTGAGTCACCTGACCTACACTCTCCCCCTCATGGTCTTGAAGCTAAAGGTCAACCTCCATGGCCCCCGGACACCTTCTTTGTAAATCACGACAGCTGGTTTGGACACACCCCTCTTTTAGATGAGTGGGGGGAGATCGATGAGGAAACAGGTCTACTGATAACTGATAACCTGTACGAGAGCTAGAACAGTTCGCCATTATGCCTAGAACATTTCACCAAAGTTCAAGTGATCTATCAGTATGCTTGATCAATGTTACAGATCACAATGTCAGGATGGACAAAGGACAGCTTGTGGGTCACGCCTATGACGCTGAACTTATACAACCAGATGGACCGACCCCCACTGCTCAGATTGCAGGAGGAAGTCAACAGCCTTGCATCCCCGATATGAAGAGGGGGGATTCCGTCGGGGCTGTGCCTGCCCATCTTCAGGATTTGTTCAAACGATCTAAAGGTCATCTGGAAATCGAGGATCAACGCCAGCTTGCTCTTCTATTAGAGGAATTTGAGGACGTCTTTGCGCAACACGATCTGGATCTTGGAGAATTCACCGCCATTGAACATGCAATAGACACAGGGGATCATGTACCCGTCCGACAACGCCTCCGCCGCGCCCCCTTAGGATTTGCCCAAGAGGAGGAAGCACATCTTAAGAAAATGTTGGATGCAGGAGTGATCCGGCCCTCCACTTCGGAGTGGGCTTCGGCACCAGTACTGATCCGGAAACGTGATGGTAGTGTCCGTTACTGCATTGATTTTCGCGAGACAAACTCCAAATGTGTTAAGGATAAATTCCCACTTCCTCTAATAGATGACTGTTTGGATACCTTTGCGTCAAGTCGTTGGTTTTCGAAATTGGACGCTAACTCAGCCTACTGGCAGGTGAGGATCAAACCCGAAGATTGTAAGAAAACTGCCTTCGTGACCAGGTACGGGTTGTTTGAACATGTCAGGATGGCATTCGGACTCTGCAATGCGCCAGCCACCTATGCCCGTGTAATGTCATTAATACTTGCCGGACTGAATTGGGACATAGTACTAGCCTTCTTGGATGACGCCATTGTCAACGGAACGGATGTGCAGCAACATTTCACTAACTTAAGACAGGTGTTACAACGATTCCGGCAATATGGACTGAAGCTCAAACCACGAAAATGTGAACTGTTTCAACAGGAGATAGAATTCTTGGGTCGAATGGTGAGTCAGGGTAAATTGATGGTCAACCCATAGTCTAACAGCTGTAGAGCAATGGCCCCGACCTAAGTCCACCAAGGAGGTGGAAGCTTCCTAGGGTTTGCCAATTATCATCGAGCTTTCATCAAGGAGTATGCTCAAATAGCCATTCCACTGTACGACATCACCGGGAAGAAATCATTTGTGTGGACAGACACCCAAGAAGAGAGTTTTAAATGCCTCAAACACAAACTCGTCACCACGCCCGTCCTAAGTCTACCAACCATGAATGACCCATTTATCCTGGACACGGATGCCTCAAATCATGCCATTGGAGCTGAACTAATCCAAGTGCAGGAAGGCCAGGAGAGGGTAATAAACTACGGAAGTTTCTCCCTCACCTCAGAACAGCGACGTTATTGCACCACCCGAAGGGAACTTCTTGCGGTGGTGAGGTTCACAAGGCAATATAGACATTATCTACTAGGACGACATTTCGTGTTACGGACAGACCACAACAGCCTACGCTGGTTATTGAACTTCAAATCTCCCGAGGGTCAACTAGCTAGGTGGTTGGAGGAGCTCAGTCAATACGATATGACTGTAGAACACCGTCCTGGGAATAAGCACCTGAATGCGGACGGCCTCTCCCGGCTGGGAGATGACCGTACCTGCAACGAATATCAACCGCTCGTGGAAGTGAAGAACTTACCTTGCGGGGGTTGTAAATACTGTACCAAGGCCCAACAGAATTGGGGATCATTCATCAAGGACGTGGACTATGCCGTTCCATTATCCCAACGTCCCCGATATGTGCAAGCTGTCCCAAAAGGAGAGGATCCTGTGGGTATGAACTACTCGCTTCAACATATTGAAGTACAACCTCCCGTCCAGCAGGTGACAATGAGCTCGGGCACCAACTTGAACACACTTCCCCTTGAGGTGCGTAAACTCAGCAATCAGGGGGACTCCTTAACAATGGGGTATTCTCCTGATGAATTGACCCAATTACAATGGAAAGACTCGGATCTACTCCTTCTTTTGGAGTGGCTCCATGGAGACAAAGAACCAATGGACGCAGAATTGCAGCTCTCCAGTCCGGCAAGTAAGTCATACTGGATGGATCGAGGACTGTTTAAGTTAAACTCTGACTGTGTAATTGTTCGAATTGCCCCTTTGACATATCCGCCCCGAGAGCAGATCCTTGTTCCCTCAGCAGCCCGAAAGGACGTTCTATCGGCTATACATGATATTCCGACCGGAGGACATTTAGGCATTACAAAAACTAAGCAGAAACTGCAACACCACTTCTACTAGTACCGATGTGGACAAGATGCAGCTGAGTATGTCAAAGGCTGCCATTTATGCAACAAAAACAAGAAACCAAATCGGAAAGCTCGTTCCAATCTAACCACCTTTCATGCAGGTGCACCCATGGAGAGGGTGCACCTAGACTTTATCGGGCCACTCCCGGAAAGTACAAGAGGTAACACATGTATACTCATGATGGTGGACCAATTCACCAAGTGGGTTGAGTGTATCGCCTTACCCAACCAAAAAGCAGAGCTGACTGCGATGACTGCAATTAATGAATTCTTCACCCGATTCGGATTCCCATTTCAGATCCACACCGACCAAGGTCGAAACTTTGAGAGCAAGGTATTCCAAGCAGTGTGCGAAATGCTTCATATCACAAAGACCCGTACAACGCCGTACCGGCCGTCATCTAACGGCCAAGAGGAGCGATATAACCGTACCCTCATGCAAATGATACGATGTCACGTGACCAAATCTCAAACGACCTGGGACGAATACTTGCCTCAGTTAGCAAGTGCCATTCGATCTTCGGTGAACCGACAGACCGGATATACTGCCAACAAACTTATGCTGGGACGTGAGGTTAATCTACCGGCAGACCTTATGTTCGGGGAACCCATGGACATGGAAAGGTCCCCAGACATGGACGACTACACCAGTGCATTGAGAGCGGCCATTATATTCGCTCATAATCAGGCGAGAAACCAATTAGGTACTTCCCTAATGCGCATGAAAAGGGACTATGAATTGAAAGCTAGGGTTCATCAGGTTGAGGAGAACCAACCAGTGTATGTTCTAGATTCAGCTGTCACCCCAGGCCGTTGCAAAAAGTTGTGTCCTGTTTGGAAAGGCCCGTATTGGTTGGAGAAGAAACTCTCACCAACTCTGTTCATTGTAAACTCTCGTAATAGGCAATTCACAGCTCACCATGATCGTGTGGAAATGTGTAGGGATAGAGTTCTCCCCCTGTGGTTACAACGGAAGGTTTCTCGCCAGGGGGCCGCGGCCAACTTGGCTGCGGTCCCTCAACCTCTAGATTCTGAGGATACTCCCGAGATTGTTTATTGTCTCTGTCAAAGGCCTGATGATGGCGGGTTCATGATCGCATGTGATTCCTGTGATGAGTGGTTCCATGGTAACTGTGTAAAAGTAACAGAATCCGCAGCAGCCACAATGCCAAAATACTAGTGCCCCATCTGTGTTTCGGATACCCTGTAACAACTTGTTCTCTGTTACAGGTTATTACAGCTTACTCTTTGCGTTCCGCAAGCAAACACACGAACAATCAGCAATCATGTCTCGTCAACGCTCACCTGCCGAGGAAATACGCGCAGTCGTCAGCGAAGAAATCAATCGGGAAAGAGAGGAAAGAGAGAGAGAGACAGTACGGGAGGAAGTGCGCAGGATGTGGGCTCTCACCCAGACCCAGAACACGGTTTGGATAGCCCTGATGGAGCAGGAGAGGAGACAGTCAGGACAGGCTCCAGTCGCCCCTCGACGGGAGCCTGAGGTCATGGTTACCCTACCAGCGCCAGCTCCAAGGTTCCACCAAGGGAATACTTCAGTCACCAGACCCCAATCGAGGAACGCCCGTTCATCACGAGTAACCAGCCTGTCTCCAGCTCGGACCAGCCACGCAAGAGGACGTTCCCCAAATCGTCGCCCTAGGACCCCACCGCCTAAGTTTCAGGTGGTGGTGGAGCCTCCGTCACCAGACCGGAGAGGACGCTCGCCAGTTCGACGCTCACCACCTAGGTCTCGGGTGGTGGTCGTCCGCTCAAGGAGTCCCCTACCAAGAAATCCACCCAGGTTAACCCCAAGACAACGAGAGGAAGAACGGAGGGGAGGAAGACAAACTCCGCATTGACCTTCCTCAACCTACAGTCGTTCGAGTCCCCGGACAAGAGAGGAGACCCACCGTCGCCCAGAGGAGACCCACCGTAGTTCAAGGAGTCCCCAGACAAGAGAGGAGACCCCCCATCGCCCTGACTATCGCACCTTGCCAAGGGATAGACGGCACGAGGCCTTCCCAAGCACTCTGCCAGCCAGCACCCCCTCCGGATCTCAGTGTCCGGTGGTGGGATGTCCTAAGTGGACAAGGAAGTTGAGGGACCACGCCTTCAACGCTCATCTGCCCCGCTACCTCCGGGACCGTTATAGCCAGGAGATAGTTGATGATGTGGATGTTCTGGACAAGACCCTGCTAGCCCTCAGACAACTGGCCATGTGGATACTTGGACCTCAGGCTACCATCAGCAATCTTTTCCACCATGTACGAGGCAGCCTTCACATGCCGGGGAACTGCATTCTGCCGGAGACGGCTATTGGAAGGAAGGAAGGTTGGCAGATACCGACAACATTCCGTCTCCATCCGCTCAACTCCCCCGCTTGTCTTCGTCACTGGCGGATGGGCCTTCATCTGGTTAATTTAATCTCGGCCGAACAACGGAAAGAATTCCGCGCATTCCTGATGCCGGTACCACGATCAACACTGCCTGGACCCTCCAACACAAATGTGGAACACACAGAGACAGAGCCAATGTGGCTCGAGGAGGATCGGGAAACGGAAACTGAACATCAGGAGACCGACACCCAGACTAGGGAAGAAGCTGCCATCATCCCCGACGACGCAAGTCCTGTTCCCCTGGTGATCGACAGCCACTACCACCTGGACAGGACCTGGAGGGCACTCAATCTGCCCGGAAGCCCCTCCACCACCCGTCTGTTGGAGGAAGGACCACAGCCAAGTCGCCGCCACTCGGTCATTGTCACAGGAGGGGTGGAGGTGTATTGTGACCCCGAGACGCACCCAACGGCGCCATCTCCGGAAGAAGGGATCGTCAGTGCGGTGGGAATTCACCCCAAGAAGGTGGGGACGGCTACGGACAGCCAATTCCTACGCATGATCGAGCTCTGGAGGAAACCCCGAATCGTTGCAGGCGAGATGGGCCTGGACCGATCCGTGTCGCCATCGCTATGGGCACAGCAAGAGGAAGAGCTGACCCGTCAACTCCGTTACATCCCCGGCAACACTCCAGTCGTCCTCCACATCAGAGGGGTGAATCAGGATCTTTATGGAGTAGACCCCCATACAAGATGCCAGCACCTTCTGTCCAGGCACCTGGATACCAATCACCACCTACACGGAAGAGTGCGGGAATGGACCCAAATCTTCCCAAACACCTACTTTGGAATCGCAGGCCGTGTCAGATCCTTCGACACGGTCCAACAAAAGGGCCTGGCCGCCATCCCTCTCCAACGGCTACTCCTGGAGACGGATGCCCCGTACATGCCCCCTCACGGACACCAGACCAACAGCCCCACCCTCATTCGGGCAACGGCCGACCACATTGGGGACATCTTGGGTATCTCGTCGGAAGAGGTAATGGCCGCAACCTATGACAACGCCCGCCGGCTATACAAGATGTTCGACTGAGTGAGGGGGGCAATGTCATCAAATTTGGATTCCGGCCATATTCCGCCGGAAATTACTGTTTCCTCCGCAGGAAGTTACTTGCGGACGGTTTGTACATAAACAAAAATCTTTGGAAAGTATAAGCATATTCCTCCGTTCAAAAAGAATGGAGGCGTTACTTAAACAATGATAATATAGAGTGCCAAATCAGCACCACGTCCAGGGTCGAAGTGATGATACAGATTATGAACACAAATAAGCTGGAGATATAGGAAGATAACACGGGGGAAAACCTTGGAACTATCACAAGCTCTGAGAAATTAAGATGTAACAAACTGGATTTTAGAACAGAACTGGCAAGGCATTGGATTAAAGTTCAAACACCAAGGACACAACGGGAAATCAATTGTTAATCAAGGCAACGCGGAGAATCCAAGAACTCCTTCAAAGCGCAAGACATTACTTGTGAAAGGGACTATGGGCCACCCATGGATGGGGGCTCATAAGACAGGGAGGAGTGTGGAGATCAGCGGTTCCCGGCAGCCAGCGGTGTCCGACGTCTTCCGAGTGCAGCTCCGATCAGCCGAGAGTTCCCGAACTGGGCCGACGTCTGATTCCGAACAACCCCGAGGACTGCAGATCTCCGCAGAGCAACGGGGAGTCTGTCGATAGCACTGTGAGTATAAGGGCGTAATATTCCCTGCTTGCGGTGCTGTTTGGCTCGTGCACTATTAGTGCATATATATATTAGATGCTTATCTAATGCCTAACATGCTTAGTTAACCTCAATGTAATTCTAGTGAATCCCATATTCACTACACTATTCATTTTTGAAAATGAGAATGAGAATGTCGAAATGGTAAATACAATCATCCTACGCCCTGGTGCAAATAATGTTTACGATTTGAATTATTCGTCAAGCAGACAAAGTTGTATTTTAGTATGAAAAAAGCACTATCGTGAACTTGATGCTTAGTTTGATGACTTGAAAACGGTCTATTACATGATCCATACACGTAGTTGTTTCACATGCAATATCAAATGTGGTTAAACAACAAATGAATTAGTGTAATATACAATGTAACTTACTTTATTTCGATCCGAAAAGACCTATTACACGTACATTGTAGACACCCTAGACACGTATTATTGTTTGAGACCACTCCATTTTGGTCACCTCCTTGCAACCACGCGCTTTTGATTGTGTGCAGCACGTGAAGTTAGAATCTCAGCTTGGCAACATGACATTCATATGCTGTCCATGCATCACAAGTTGAAATGAACAACGTCCGTGCAGCCACGATTTTCGCTTAACGCTTATAGTGAGTGAGTGAGTTATTGTTTAACGCAGCTTCGGCAGTATTGCAGCCATTAGCGGCGATTAATGCTTATAAAGAGTTATCATGGACTGAATAGCTAGTTAAAACTGTATATTTTCTCATAAACAATCTTATAAAAAAATTCATCTGTATTGTCCCCCGCCGCCGCGGAACGGGGGATATACGTCCGTCCGTCCCGTTTCTTGTTGTTAGCGTGATTCCTCATGAACCGCTGCATTTAGTCTTCAAATTTGGTACCAGTCTTCATTAGGGGAATACGCAGATACCAGTCGATTTGGGTGACCTTGATTTTTTTCAAGGTCACTACGAGACGATGATTGTCAAAATGTTGGCACGATATCTCATGAACTGCTGCACCTAGATTCTTCATATTTCGTACCAGTCTTCATTTGGGGACTACACGGACACCAGTCGACTTTCAAGGTCACTACGAGACTTTGACCAGTTTTTAAAATATTGTTGGCCCGATATAACAATAATTGAATCAAACATGTAATGGTCACTACTCGGTATAAGACGTGTGTCCATCCCTTTAGCTCATTTCTTAATTGCGGCGGGGGACATGCTCACATTTGTGACAATTACTTGTTTGATATATATTCGAGTTCTGTTTCGGAAAAGAAATTCTAAGTAACATTTCCATTGAAACGGTCAAAAAAAATAACTCGAAGAAGTTGAAAACCCCAAAAGGCACATCTACACATGATGATTGTTCCACACACCAAGTTTCGTTGAGATATGTCCTATAGGTTTTGAGTTCTGTTCCGGAAACGAAATTCTAAGTTACATTTCCATGGAAACGGTAAAAAAAAATAACTCGAAGAAGTTGAAAACCCAAAAGCCACATCTACACATGATGATTGTTCCACACACCAAGTTTCGTTGAGATATGTCTTATAGTTTTCGAGTTCTGTTCCGGAAACAATGTTTGCGGGGGATAATTACCTCTTCATCATCGATATGGTGTTCACTTACATTGCACTTCATTTGTATCGCTGTGCAATCCGACGAGGCAACACCAAGCTAGCCAACCAGTGCTTCTCCCGGTTTTCAGACATGTTCTTCATTACCAACATGACCCAGTATCAGGAACTGAGCGTCAGAGCTTATGTCACGAGACTGCAAGCTCCCGCAAAAGTCCAGGAATTCTTGGAGGTGAGGTGAGGTGAGTTGGGGTTTAACGCCGCTTTCAAGAGTATTTCACTTATATCGCAGCTGCTAGTATTACGGCAGGGAGAAAGCCCGCAACGCCAAGTGGCTATGCTTTGCGGTGAAACCTGCGAGCATCGGCTGGAACTAGCGAACCATGGGTGGTACTACGCTGACATTCAGTGTAGCATTGCACCCAAACCTTACTGCGTGTAGAACAGTTCTCTACTGCAGACAAAGTTGCCCTGCCCCTGGCGGGATTCGAACCCCGGACGTCTTGATCCGAAGCCGAACGCGCTAACAACTGCGCTATCCCGCCCCCAGGAATTCTTGGAGCCAACAAACTCAATGTCAGTGTCGGGCAATGATTCCAGAGGTGAAGGCGGCGATTTCACTTTAGAGGCCAAGAATCGCAGCATTAAGATCTCGCTGCCTCCTGAAATGCCCAAACCGTCACAATGGCAGAGAGTTTGTCGCAACCTTGACAACCTGGATTGCGTGTGTCAGCACATTCATGACTTGACTGGTACATCATCAGTCGAGTCTGACTACAGCATCAATCTCGCCAGCGAGATCAATCACTGGCGTCATCATTTACGGCAAAGCAGCTACTTCCTGTTCCCTTTTAAGTCTTTGACACATGTCAGCTTAGCCGGCGGTTCATTGGACACGCAGTTAGTGTCATTTGCTAAGAAAGCAAAAGCCAACAAGAAGGCATTTGTAGATGGCATTCTGGCCGGCATTCATGTTGAACGAGTTTACATTCTCCCCGGAGATCGAGACAAAGCTCAGGATGTCTCAAAGAAAACAAACAAAGAGCTTCTTATTCTCGTTCAACAGGAAATTGACTCCATCAGGGAGCTGGGAGCACGAGCTCGGGCTAACTCCTTCCAGAAGGAGCTGGACTTCAACATCAAAACGTGTACAAAAACGGTAATTCTTAACTTCTTGCAAGTTTTGACTGACTGCCGCGCCAAACTGTTGACCCAGCTCGAGGGCTAAATGTATGAATGCACCTACTACTCATTGTATATACAACTAATTGTGTAATAGAGAATTGTATATAAGAATTTAATGTAAATCACAAATGCAATACTTCTATTATGCAAACGTAATTGAATATAGTATAATTGTACACAAAATATATCGTTTCTATACCTGTGCAATATGAGAAATATTTTTATCATTTGTTATAGAAATGTGCAATATAATTGAAAATATCAAAGTTTTATACCCAAATATATCAAACATATCTTAATTGTGTCTCCTATCAAATATTAATTATCATAAATGCACTGCATATAAGCATGAAGTTATGGCAATCAAACGCAATAACTGTATTTTACAACCGTAAATCAAATGCAGTATATTTGTTAAAAATATATATACAATTTCAATAACTGTGCAATATGAGTGACAAAGTTTAAGGAATATATGATACAATATCAAAGTCGTATACCCAAGTATGTCAACCATATCTCAAGTTCAAAGCCTTCTGTGTCTGTGTGTATTGTCCCATAATTTGACTTATAACACAGATACATAATCTTATTCAACATTTTGCATATATTGAAGTTATTATAAAATAAACCTCATCACGAGTTTAACATTTCTCTCAGTGGGTACCAACGTCAAATATGAAATAAATGCGCATATTATATATAATACAGCAATGTAACCGAAACATTGCATACAACACGAATAGTCACTAACGAGTCACTTATTTAGGTCCAATTGAAATCAAAACTCCGTACGCGTGCCGATACCAACAGCAGTTACTCCCCTTTAAAGTTTAAACTAGTTTATGTAATGTGGACGTTGCGAAATGTCATCAGGTGATTTTCAATAGACAACTTGACAATCTATGTATATTACAATTAACAAGTTTCATAATTACTGAACGTTGCTCATCTATATTCTAAAAAAGGATATGGGAATTTTTGTATTCCTAACAAAAAGTAAATGACCTCATCTCATTAGATAAGTGTTTAACTTCAAATGTAAACTTTGAGAGCTGTTTAGAAGTTGTAGAGATGAAGAAAAAACAAGTGTTCTGAAGGTATTGATTAGTTTCTTCGTATTTAGTTCTAAAACATAGAAACATTCGCCAAAACACAACAGTGGTTTGGAGTTCATCTCTTTTCATTCTGCACGTGCATCAGGTTTCAGAGATGCACGTGCTTTAGCTTTTTTCTCGTGTCTGGGGACCAAGACATTGTCTAGACATAGACAATGTACTTGTAGCTTGATCGTGCTTGCTTCAAGTGATATAGAAAAGCCCTAGTTATTTCGGGTTTTTGTTCATAGAGAACAATTAGTTTGATAGTGTCCTTACCGGAAGGACACACATATATTTAGTGTCTCCATCGCAAGAGACAAACAGACATCATATAGTTTTACATTATCAGTTCACATTTAGCTCATTTCGTTAGTTCATTAAGAGAATCACGTTTTGTTCCTTGAGTTTTTTTGTTTTTTTCAACATACCAGTTTATTTAATATCTATAAGCTTCCACTGCAAAACAACACGATATATGGATAGTCAACTTCTTTATTGCAATGAATGCAAAGTTTCTATATAGATGCTTACACCGTTATTGAACAAGTGATGCTAGTAGCCTACACCGAAACGCCGCATTCATGGCAATAAACGACTTGACTTATGTTAACCTTTTAATCACTGTATGCCGTTAGATAAGAAAACGTGTGCGTTGATAACGACACAAGTGCCTAATGCAGGCTCTATAACGTAATGAACACATTATAGTCTATATAGCAACAGTTACTTCCCTTTGTGGTCCTCATGAATTGATGCTAATTATGCACACTTTTGGGTTCTCCTTTTGGTAATTGTGTTATCAATTTGTAGGATAAAAGGTCACTCATATTTTGATGTTATTAGTGAACAGCAGTAAAAATAACAAAAACACGTAAGTCACATAATGTTTAATCTTTACATTTAGACGTGTTAAGGACAATGATATGGAACATTTTTGAAATTCGTAATGGTTTTTTTTGTCACGGAGTATCCCGTACACTTGAAGTGGGCCCAAAAGGAACAGTGGCTTTGTGTCACATCCCACCCAAGGGCATCCCCGGGTTCGCCGACGGAGATGTGACACAAGCCACACCGGGTCTCCACGTTGTCTGTGTCGACACAGATGTGTTTGAAGGACGTAGAGTTGGAGACGGGAAGTCTTCTGCGGAGGTGGACGGTCCGGGTTAACTGGCCGTTTCCGTAGATCCGGACAGTGATTGGTTTGCCTGGTGGTTTAAAGATTAATATAACAACGTGAATATTAATTTGACACTTAGGCCTATCTGTATGAGGTACTTATTGGTGACTTATGCTACACGTTTTCCATTTACATTTTAAAGGCATTACATAAAAGTGAATATATTCACATGTACTAAATTTTAATATGTATTTTCCATATACCGAATAACCAGCGGTTGTGAGAGGAAATGCTGATGTTCTTTACCAGTAGAGCCATATACTGGTTCTTGAGGACGGGGGAGCCGTGCATGCAATTCTGCCCGGTGTCTGTCCGGACATGGGCGTAAACTTCGGCCCGCACCGTCCATCCATGCTGTCTTACTGTGAAAACAAGAACATATATTCAATTTTACAGTGTATATTCAACCTTTTGGATAATTTTTTATTATTAACATCAATAAATGTTACAGGCGATATGCCTTAGTTTTATGACGTCACAGCGAAAACTTAAATATTCCCCTTCGGCTTAATATATGAACCCGGCATACTTATCCTCGAAGATAATATTAAATATTTACATCTTTAATGAGCGCCCGTTTGTGAGAGTCGTGGATAAAATCTACTGGCATGGGCCCTGAGTGATGTTTGGGGCGCTTCGCCGGCGTTTGAAGGGGGGCCCGCTTCCTCTTGCTCACCCTCTTCCCCTTTTGATATTCTATAGGAATCTGTAATATTGACATAAAGTCTTATATATACACAGTATATAAATAACATCATTATAATTATGTCACTTTGCATTATGATGTTTTAGCAATGTAATTTGTAGCTTATTTTAAATGTATTATCGTAATAATTAATCATTTTGAGTTAAACATTTGTGAAAATATGAACCTTCTTACCTCAATTTCTTCTTTGGACATTTTTCTCTTCTCGTAGGCAGGATAAAGTATGATAAATCCATAGAAGTTTCAGTCGATTTTACCCTTATAAATACCATTTGAACCAATGAACAAACGCAGTTCAAGGAACCAAACATTATTGACCGAACATATTGCAGTTCACAAAACTTGTTATGAAAGTTTCCATAGTAACTAATACTCTATACCAAGGATAGACATTTTATTAAAAGCAATAAAACGACGCGCCTTGAAGATGTCAGCGATTGGTTGGTGGGCCTCCATATATAGCGGTACTTTTTGCTCCGTTCTGTGATACTCGCAAAAATACTTACTTTTATCGATTAGTACTACATCCGGTTTCGTATCTTAGTTCTCGTAAGTTTTGGAAACTCAGTGATAGTCTTTGTGTTATTTCCTGTTTGAAGACATTTTGAACTTACCGTGTGAATTATTATTGGCTACAAAGTCAAAGTAGAGGGTTTCAAGTCACAAATTGCATAAATCGACCAAATGTTAAAAAGCGTAATTGATTCAGCACATGCCGAATACTCAGGAAAACGGCATACGTTGATCATCCAGCGAAAATGTTCAAAATACGCCGAACTATTTATGGTTTTCTACGTAGATCCGAGGGTTATTCGTCAATCGACGTATTATACGCCGATATCAGGGTTTCCCCAACCTGGTCTGCTTTGGCCCTCAGTGTGTTGGTCTGTCTCCTTTCCAGCTGTCCGTCAGTGACCATCCTGATATGCAGAGGAATCTGCTCTTATTCCTTGTGAAGCATGGGGATGAGTCGGTAGATGTTACGTCTGCCAGTCAGCTGGTTGAGTCTCTTGTTCCAGGCTTCTAGGTCTTTGTTGGTGTGGATGGCCGTCCTTGAAAACACACCAGTTTCCAGATTCGAGTCCATGTACTAGGACAGCTGCAGCAGCACGGGCGTGGTGGTTTGGGTCTCCAGCTCTGAAATGCCGGGATGATGTGGTTCTCGTCCAGGAACTGCAGGGCCATCAGTTTCTTGACGAATCTAAAAATAAAAGGAGATCTTAGGTATATTAATTATGGAGTTTAAAAAATATTTATTGATTATAAATGTATATTTACCTGTGTGTACCCGTGTTCTCCTCGTGGGCAGTTGCAAGGCCCACGTTCTGTACCTTCCTATAAATTGCTTGATTCATGTGGAAGGTGCATCCCTTGACCTGCACGCCTGAGAAGATCTCCTGGAAGACCTTCCTAGTTGCTGCCTGGAAATCTGTCGCCATACCCTAAACGGAGATTCCCTGTCAGCCCCTTCACTGCATCAAATACCTGTAATTAAACAAATACATTAGATTAAGAAGTCCATCTCTAGGGGTCATCCGTCTGTTGAAAGGTTGATCACTGTGTCACACAGAGAGCCATGGTTGATGCCAAATGATTTACTTTTCCCCGTCTCGTATCTTACATACCTTGTGTGTTTGTACACGAAACTTGTGAGTCCAAGTAATAACCTACTCTCCAAACTTTTTAAGTAGGTTATTTGTTTGTTTAAACAAACATAATGTTTTGAGTTGTTTTGATAACAAAATGGGCATATCTGCTTTTAGCTCGGACCCGAGTAAGCAGTTATCACCAAAACGGGTTAATTAAGAAAGTAGAATCGGTAATGTTAATGGAAACAGATTAATATTCACTTTTCATCCTTCCTAGGAATCTTCAGTACACTTTGGGTTCCCTTAAGAGGAAAGTGTATAAGTGAATTATGTACATGATGGTTTTTAAAATGGGAAGAGTGTTATGACAGGAGGGGAGGAAGTCAGCGACAGGGTTTTCCATTCAAGTACTCACATCTTGTATTAGTAGTTAGTAACTGTATAAATATTCACATCTGCCTTGTGGAACCCTCGAAAAAGAGCAGCAAAGTATCGGTGCGCACTGTCATCTGTACACTGGCCCATGAGCTCCACCCATTCCATTGTGTAGGTGAATGTGGCGAGCATTATTCGGTCGAAGTGGGTTAAAGGTTTTATCCAAAATAACCTACGTATTCTCTGGGACCAATCAATTGCTGGGCCTATGAGGTCCTGAATATCACTCCATAACTGATGTAGTTTATAAAATGGGAAGAGTGTTATGACAGGAGGGGAGGAAGTCAGCGACAGGGTTTTCCATTCAAGTACTCCCATCTTGTATTAGTAGTTAGTAACTGTATAAATATTCATATCTGCCTTGTGGAACCCTCGAAAAAGAGCAGCAAAGTATCGGTGCGCACTGTCATCTGTACACTGGCCCATGAGCTCACCCCCTTCCATTGTGTAGGTGAATGTGGCGAGCATTATTCGGTCGAAGTGGGTTAAAGGTTTTATCCAAAATAACCTACGTATTCTCTGGGACCAATCAATTGCTGGGCCTATGAGGTCCTGAATATCACTCCATAACTGATGTAGTTTTTTTCATTATGAGAAGACATTTGCAACTTGTGGGAATGTGAGTAGACAGTGGGAGCGTACACAGTAGTTGGTGATAGGATGTATGCACCACAGTGACAAGAAAGAAATTTAATATCACGTGATTGCATATCCCCAGACTGGTAGAAAATCGTGCGTCCCACATTTCAAGGCTGTATGCTGTAGTGCATCTTAATCATGCAAAACACACTTTCTTATGTACCATTGTAAATGTCATGGTGTGTATTTCCACGCTTATTAAGTGAAATGTAAAATGTACCCTAACAATAAGGAAATAAAGGAAATTTTCACATGTTCGTAGTCACTTGTCTGTTTCTTCCTTGGACCCTCAAGAGTGAAGGCTGCACTAGCGAAGGTATGAAAAAGCGCTTCATATTTCTTTACATTTTGTTAATGAATGAGAAAAAGCAATCAGTATACTTGAAAATACTTCCACATAAAACATTAGGACCGTTTTATTTTTGTAATTGTACAAACTCCATTTATGGAAGTAATAACCCATCCTCATAGAAGAAAACCACATCCGAGGTACTACCATCGCCCTTGTCATCATAGCATGTATTCAAATACTAGTAGGTCATACATATTTTAGGGGTACATAATAAAGAGTATTTGAAGAAATGAAATGTTTTTTAGGGCTGTACTAATAGCTCCGACGTGGTGTTATATGTTCTTTGTGATAGAAATACACCTAATTCCGAGCTAAAACAACAGTATATGTATATACAGCCAATTTCTCTATAAACAATCTGCAACTGCCTTGAAAAGGGGATCGTTTATTCCGAGGTATTAGTACAGTTCTACATAACATTGCATTTCTTAAGAACAGGAAGATTTTCTCGATAACAACTTCTTTAATGTGAAAATACACGACGTTTCGGAGTACATACTCACTCCTTCATCAGGTGGAATGTAAAGAAATAACAAAATATGGTACATTTATATAGCAAACAAAACAATGTTGAGGAAAGTCAATCAGGGAGATTAACATGCATGAGAATGGTATACAATGGGGATTTGTATTACAAACATGATGGAGATGAAGCATGAGAATGATGAGGATTTGCAATACAAACATGAATGGGAGTCAGTAGATAAACAAAAGCCTGTAGGATTTATTGAAGATGTAAATAAACACACATGATGAAACGAGGGAGGCCAATTGGCTTTATTGAAATTAAGCAAATAATAATTATAGTTGATTGGAAGAGAGGCCAATTGTTGATGTGGGTGGTTTTGAAGTTGTTGCATGGTGATTGGAGCTGTTAGGCGCTGATAGGCGTTGATTGGTGGGGACTCCTCGGATAATTTGCTCCGACAGGAGTGGATCGAAGGTAGGGATACTTGGATTGGTTTGGTTGGGTTCTCCTCGGATATTTCCTCCGACAGGAGATAGAAGTTCTAGATCAGTGAATCCCACGCACATGGTAGAAAGATGCCTTGATCGCGGTTTATTGCAGGTTTTTCCCTTCGAATGTCAATCGCTTCTTGGAGTTTTCTTTGGCGCCAGTTCTTGTTGTTGGTTGACAGGACTTTGGTAGCTTCCCAATCGATGATGTGATCCTTGTTTTTCAGGGTATGCTCAGATAGGGCGGATTTCTGGTCAAGTTTGTTGACGGACGCCTGGTGTTCCTTGATCTTTGTATTGTGAACACTGGTCACAACTGGTCAACTTAGGCCAAAGTTCTATAGAGTAATCAGGTAGTTAATCCTGAGTACTGGCCAAACGGGCAAGGAAGCAAAACTCAACTTACTCGGCGTGTGGCTTGTACAGAACTCTTGCTGCGCGGGTCGACATCGGGGCTCCTCGCTGGTCTGTCACTCTCGTGACATCTCGTTGATCCGGAAGTCATCGCCAATCGCCACATCCCTCCCCGTCTTATAGGCTTTGGTCCGGTTGGCGGCGGTTTCCTTTGGCGGTTCAGGACAGGGTCGTCAGAGTCCAAACCCGGCGATGACGGAGCTGTGGTATACGGGACACCCCGCATACCTCCCGCGCAGCATCCGCTGGAAAGTCAGGGTGGTCGGCCCCTCCCTGTCAGGTATTCTCACACCCGTCGCTGGAACCTCAGGCATCGGCTCCTGGGTTCTTTCGTCAACCGACGAAAACCCTCCTGTCGGACACACCGCTTCGGTGCATCATTCCCCCCTGTTCACCTCACAGGGAGTAGACGCGGCGCGCGTTCTCGGTGGTGTAGCGCGCCACATCCTGAAGAGACTCCCCCCGGATTCTCCCAATCTCGGCCAGGGTGTGCCCGACCTACTCGGGCCTGTTGACATCGTGTCCGGGGGACGGGTGCCTTGGGGTGTCTGTCTCCGCCAATGAAATTTCAAGAGTTTTCACGTCAATATCAATGCCAATCAATAGTCACCACTCCGCGGGTAAATCGTGAATGTAGAATATCCGAATACGAACAAGCCAGGCAGTACTACTGTTGACAGTCGATCCTATTGTTGAATCCGAGTGTAGAATGACAATTCTCCGCAAACAGGATAGTTTATGAACAAAGCTGCCTCAAGAACAAACAAAAGAAAAAACTTCGACAACGTACCAGAAGTGACGGGAATGGAAGTAACTCTAATATGTTTGTACTTTGTTTGTGTGCGGTCTGTTTCTGTATGCTTCACTGTTATGTCATGAGTGTAACGGTTCAAAACCAGGCTACCCTTTGTTAAACATTTGTGACCCAAAGACAGTTTAATATTATAAAATACATAGAGGATATTTGACATTTCTCGTCGAATACCTTATATATCTCATCGAGTGAAGTACAAAATGGATATTTTCACGAGTGGTGCAGCCAGTGTAAATATATTATTTCTTCTTCACGAGATGAGATGTACATGGTATTCGACGAGACATGTAAAATGTGCTATTTATTAGATCCGAGATCGTTCCATGGCCTTCCTATGACGTCATCCTATTGTTAGGATGACGTTACATGATTGAAAGTGTTATTTCACTGAGTAGAATACCATGTTATTTCACTCAGTGAAAATACGGATTTTATTTTAACTCATGAACGCCGTATTTCAGCACAGAATATATAATAAATTCACATTTTTCATCACTCATCTTCACTGGAATATATGTTTTCTACACATGTAACAGTTGTACGGATGCAAAAATGAATATTGTTCAATCAATCAAATTCTTTGCTTATGAACAAATCAAATGCTGAAAAAGTAGGTGGTATGAGATCAATGCAATGCAATTGAAAAAAAAAGAAATACATCTTGATAAAAAATACTGTCAAAGGTCAGTTAATGAAACAAATAACAACTAAATAATTGGTAGTTGTTTGTAACCCAGAAAAGTGAAAATTCGTTACACATTCAATCAGTGTTGCATTTTTATTCATTAATATTTTAAAATAAAGGACTGGAACTGATAAAAAAAATTCCATAAGAAACACATTTCCTTCTTTGGAGACCCAATTTGTGTCCAACATCAACAATAATTTAATACTGTTTATGCCAACCTCCTTACATCTAGTGAAATATGGAGCAGCATATGACTCTTGATTAATGATGACATGCTTTTAGGCTCCAGGGAATCAATATCCATGAAATATGTATGCGGTGATTGCTTTGATAGTTTGATTATTTCATCTCAACCTTGCATCAACCTATAGTGCTCTATATGATAACTGAGTTATAAAGTAATAAAAATAATAAACAATGAGCTACTACATGCAATATATTATGTGAATATATATACAATTCTGAACAATTAGTCGACTAACGGACATTGAATTGGCTTTAAACTGTCAACATTGTCATGTAAGGTTGCTCATGTACAAACTAAAATGTTTAATTGCATTTAGCAGAGCTGTCTTTTCTATCTAATCGTGTATCAATATCAATAAACCCTATCACAAGGTAGTGCTTAATTGTGCTACTGACAAGTCCTGACATAGATTGTCATGATCAGACATACTTTATAAAGACATTTAAACCACTATTTCCTGATAAAAACATGTTAAGAACTTGTTTTCATTTATAACCTCTTCTCTGATTCGATTTGTTCTCCTCTGATCCCACGGTTTCCTACTCAAGACGTGAGCTACATTAATATTTGAACACTAATTTTAATATATGGGATATATATTCTAATTGGATGTTTTATAAACATTGTAGTATAATGTACTTTAAGTGATGAATCCTCTTACAACCAAGATTTTAATATGTCCAAGATTTAATATTTGCCTTACCACATCTTGCTGAGGAAAATAATGAGCGAATGTAATGTAAATGCGAATGTCTAAACCCATTTGAAAAGGAGAAAATATATTATATAGATTGATATCGGAGAAATCTGACAGCACTACCCCAAATAAATATAAAGTATGTAGCTGAAACACAAACCCCAAAACGAGTATTGATTTTTATAATTACGCAGTTTTCTAATTCAGTATGTTCTGGATATCTAAAATGTAGGAACGTCACTGAACAAAAGTTTGAAATGAGTTGCATTTGTTTTGTCTTGGCATAAATAATGTGAGATGAGTTGCATTACCTTTGTCTCCGTATTAATAGTTTCATAAAAATGCATTTCATGTTAATATAACAATATCCGTAAGTCCCCCATGAATAAATGATAAAATGAAAGATTTAGTTTACAGTTTGTCCTATAAATCGATGCAGATGCGTGCGATGTAGTTTCATGTATTTTAGAAGTAACATCAAATTAAAAACATTATCCACTGGGTTTCATGTTCCAAAAGATACAAGTTTAACCAGATTTTGTATATTTAGCTTGGCATTGGCATTGGATACATATTTCATACATCAAATCAAATTCCTTTCTTGAAAGTTGAAACATTGAAATGGAAGCCATGAACATTTGAAAAAAATAGATCCTAGGACCCCTACAACTAAACCTGGATGAAACCTGTTTGGTGAAATGCGAAATTTAATGGATTGGATGAAATAATCAACTTGTGTCTACATGTTTACCGATACTTATGGGAACATAACAAAGAAGAAAATTCTCTAAATCTGCCAATAACATTGTCCCAAGATCTCAATAACATAACAATAACAAGGAAACACTTGAGGAAATCAAGTGTATTTGATTTGGTACAAATGAAGCATTTACATTGCAAATATTTGAAACTGTTTTATTTGAAAAAGTTACTTCTAATCTTAGGCAAAAATCAATGTCCTCAATGCATTCTAATTTTAATGTAATCAATACAATAATCCATCCAAGCTAGTTTGAAATGATTTTGAATAAGTACGTCGCAAAAATAAATAAATAATTTTCCCTTCAAAGGACAAAACTATTTGGGACATTATTCCGATTATAAATTATGCTATTCCCTTTCGTGCAGTAGAAGTCAGGTTTTTAAAAAACGGTATCATATTTGTTATTGTTTTGAACATAGATATCCATATTGTCATTATTGTAATGGCATATATGAATCTGAAAATGATTTTTAAAAAATTTTCAATGCAGTATAATGACGTCGCATACAACATCACTTCGTAAAGACGAGAGGCCATTGTTTTTGCCGTATTATTTTTTTTAGGTTTTATTGCCACTTACAAATGAATGCAGTCAACCCGAAGATAGTTTGCTCCTTGAGCATCAGTCTGTTGCATTAGATCTACATATTCTGGAAGATACATCATCTGTGCGCTCAAGGATTAACATTTTACATACGCCACTTGCTAAACAATAAACAAGAGGGATTCAAAGCTTCTCCATAATCATTTTTTCAGTACCTTCAAGTTTACACAGATTTGATGATGCTTAATGCCTTCGATCTTTCAAGTCAAACCAATTTCGCAATCCACTTGAGTCAATTGAAGCATCCCTTTCCGTGGCGAGAGACAACTGTGATTGATCAAAGTTAAGCAAGAAATGCTACAACTTCATTCATTGAATGCCAACAATGAAGTAAAGGATTCATCCTTCTGTTTGTGCATTTAATGCATTGCATTGCATAGGTGCATTGATAAGTTGAATACATATGGAAACAATATTTTCTGGAAAACAGCTTTTTTATAGTCGAGATACACGACGTTTGGGAATGCTTACTTCTCAACTTTGGCTTTAACAAAGTAATTTAACAACGCCATATAGGGCAAACTGAACGAGGTTCTGACAGTGTTCCGATTCAAATATTATTAAAGACTGTGAAATAAATGATTATTTGTAAAATGTCAATTTCAGCAAATCAAACTATTAAATATAAAGTGTTTTACTCGATTTCGAAAAAAATATGCTAAATTGCTTTATATTTACCGAAAAATAAGTTTCAGTATACCAATTCGCCCGAGGTTAAGACAGTTTTGATCTAACTTCGGACAGTACCACCTTAATGTTCCATCATGCGTAAATGGTTTAAACTATTTATCGAAATGATTCTTAATATCCAAAAACACATGATGAATAGTCCTAGAACAATAATATATCCGTTGTTAAACTACTGGAAGTAATTAGTCACTAATACAGAGCATGCTTTCCGATGATAATTCCATAGATACTGCTGCACGCGTCGTTAGAATATATGACGTCACAATCGAATTCACAGGCATTCACACAAAAACGGTTTTAGCGCTAAACTTCTCATTTTCTAACTTAATTTTGTTGTCATATGTGAAACTGTAATGTTTCTACATATTTTCTAGCCCCCCCCCCCCCCCCCCCACCCCCCCCACCCCCTCCCCAGTCATTTAAAACGATGCAAGTGTTTACAAAGAAAAAGTGTCCGAACCATGGTCAAAACTTTCTGAACCAGGGTCATTTTGACATATTATCAAAATCTCAATATTGAACCTCAATATAGCATTTAAGGTACCAATATTCTAAGTCATTGTAAAAAATTAGTTTCTTTTTCTATATTCATTCAATTTGATACATTCCAGAGTGTCCTAGATGTTCTGGACTGGGCTCCAACATTTACATTAAAACAAATATTTCGCAAATTTCTTTCTAAAACCGTAAGCAAAGGTTGACATTGAAAAAGATCTCAACTATCAAGTATTTATCAAACGAAATAACAAATAGAACAAATTGAAAAGAACATTTTGAAATAAACATATTAAAGTTGTTGCAGTTAGTATTGCCTCCGCTACAAGTGAAAAGTGTCCAAAGTATGGGCGACTTCGAGTGGTGTCCGAACTTCGGTCAGTTTCCCCTTAGCAAGGTTGAAATGAACTACATCAAACTAATCAAATCAATCACTGCATACATATTTCATGGATATTGATTCCCTGGCTCCTAAAAGCATGTCATCATTAATCAAGAGTCATTTGCTGCTCCATATTTTCACTAGATGTAAGAGGGCTGGCATAAACAGGAACGTCATATTGCTGATGTTCTACGCCATGAAGCAAATTTGCTTTGCTCGTGGAGTTTTAAAGTGTCGATTCTAATCCTTTATTCAAGTATTTATGATTGATGATGTAACAATGATTGAATGGGTAAAGTGTTTATTTGACATTTGTTATGTCATGCCAACAATCTTGTTGTTATTAGTTGTGGTTTGTATAATTTTTAGTAAGAACTGACTCACTAAATTGTCAAAAAATTAAAATGTCAATAGTTTCTTATTTATGTTTCACTAACATTGCATTGAACTATTATCAGCAGATGCTTGTTTGTAAGCATAGTATTTAATCGATTAGACAGTTTTCATTTTTACATCCATACAACAGTGACAGTCATTGAAAAAAATGTTTCAGTGAAGATGAGTGATTCAAATCCACCTGATTCACTGCTGGATTGAAGAGGTTCAGCATCGTCCTTTAAAACCGGAAGGTACTGGGAAGTGGGTTTAATGGGAAAATGTGAGGTCCTTTTGGCTTTGGGTTAAAAAGGTCGAGTTGAAAGCTGAAACTGTGTTAATGTATCGCTTTAATATGATTTGCAGGAAACTGGAATATCCTGAACCAATCCATTTGCTCGTGTTAAAGTTTCAACATATTCACGTTAAACTAATGTGATGTTCGTAATTCAAACCAGGACGTGAATATCACGTGTGAGCTAGCAGAGGTACGATATTCACGTGACATCAGAAACTCTAGAGAGGTTTGATATTGACCTTTTGTATCATTCATTTCTATCATTTTCGTGTATTTGTCTTAGTCCATTTCAGAATGTATAAGTGGTGGTAGTATAATGGTCTCTTTCCATTATTCATTTAACTCGCTAAAGGTCAATAACATTAAGAGTTGATGAATTTCATTGCTTAATAATATTGATTAATGGTGATTGAACAAACTTGGAGAGCTGCTTAGTTCAATTCAATTATAAAAAAAAATGAAACCGTGATTATCATTTGTTCGTTATTAGGTTCATTATGTGGTATTATCATCAACGTTTCTGTATCTGCAGCAATCTTTTTTAAATTAGGCAAATAAATTAAATATCTCGCCGATAATGGCTGCAATACTGCCGAAGCGGCGTTAAACAATAACTCACTCACTCACTCACTCTGTATCTGCATACATGTCTGCACTATTTGAAAACTTTAAATACGTTTTATGCTCATTCAAAGCTTACATTTTGCACGTTTTCGTCAATACCAATCCTGTAATCTTTTCTAGTATATTATTTTTACATTAATTGCGAAAAGGGTGTTGCATCATGCTTGTCGCAGCACGTTAGTGTTTGGTCTTTATAAAAATGTTGCCAAAGATTATGAAGAAAAGACAGTCAAAAATAATATCTTAATATGGTTCAGTCAAGTTGCCTCTCCAACTGCGAATTGTAGAGCATACATGCGTGGCTATATGTACTAATATAGTTTCAATAACTGGTTCAAAGAAGCTAAGGACTTATACATTTCACTTGCTTGAAAAATTGTAAAACAATTAAAGAATTCGTTGTTTATTATGAATTAAAATTGACAGATAGCATTACTAAACACCATGTTGCTGAATCATATTTATTTATGGTACATTTTCTGTTAAATATCAATTTATCTTTGTTTGAAGTAAATAAAGTTGGAACTTATAAGTGTTCCCGATAGGAGAGATAGCTGCAGTCGTAGTAAATCAAATACATGTAAAATCTAGTAAAAAGGGTTCCTTTAGCAATCTTTGCTAAGGTTGACCTTCTTTAGGACTACACTTAGGTAACCTAAGTGACATACGATCACAAGCTTTTTGAAAGGAGGCACATAACAGTTCAGTTGTTTTACATTTGACATTGTCATCATAAGTCTTGAATGTCGGACATTAATAATACAATTACTATGAGAAATAGTATCACTTCTTTTAGAAATTTCGTAAACGTAATATGAACTGAAGCATGTTATATGGATTGACAACTTCGTTATTGCATCAGTTGGCGGCATGTTGGTTTTACTGATCACGTAAACACCACAATATTGAAGAGTGATTATGGTAGTGAGAGGGGTATTGGAATGACGACTACCGTTACACAGCAGAACATTTTACAGAGCTTGGAATTCCGAAAACCGAAACTTGAAAAGGTGCAGAAACTTTTGTAGAAATGTTGTACATGTTGGTTCTTGATCCCGAAACAAAGCTATTCTAAATGAGTGAGGGCGATATATGTCAATGTCACAATGCTTCCATTTTGGATAAATCTTCTCTGCCAACCAATATATAGATACATTAAGGAATCCTACGAAATCTTAAAAAGATCTAAATGACACATGCTGAGTATGTCCATACCTGTACATATATACTGGACTTAAAATCATTAAAATCCTATCAGGATCTATTGACCTATAAAAGTGAGATTAAATTTTCCACCCACTAACAGAATTACCTACAATTCTGTGTTGATACAAGACGCTGATACTACCATCTTCATTAAAACTTGAATGAGTGACTTGACTGATTATCTAATGATACACCTGTTTCCCGATTAATCTTCAGTGTGCCTTCTACTGAGGACAGATGACCAAATCAGTAGATAAATCCTTACATTCTCAGCATTAGTTATTAAGTTACCTTTTTGTTTGATTACTGGCTTGATACAAACTGAATAAGCAGATCAGTAAGCCTTGGATATCTGTAACTTTTTATCAACTCTTATTGATATGTTTTATAGCAGGAGACACTTGGGTGAAATTATATTTATGATCCAAAATCATTCTTCATTAATTTTAGTTTAAACATACACATCTCTGAACACATTAGACTTCTAGTGTGGTGATGTTGTGACACTGTGACGTCATCGTGATGAAGACGTCTTGACATTGTGATGGCATCAGGTGTTTGATGGAACAGCAAAAATGTTACATCCGTCACACATCAATGTAGTTGTAAACTATGAGAAATGGGATTCCTGTACAGTCTTCAGTGAATCACTTATCAGCACATTCAGGTTTTGACATTATCTTGGATGGGACCATCTTGAATGCATCAAACATTGAACAAAACACTCTATCAATCTACTAAAGTCATTACAAGTGAGAGATATACTCATACTTTTCAGAGTGTATCGAATGATACCCTACACTTTTCCCCGCACAATCAGACACATATTGTGTGAGTGTTGGGACACTGCGCACATAAGGGAAACCTTTTATCCAGATATTGCTATATCTCAAGTTTTTAGCCAATTTGGGAACATCGTGTTTTAGACTTTTTAAAAGCTGTAAATCTTTTCGACAAATTGTAACTTTTGACTATTCTAAATTAATTTTTAACCAAATTGTGATAATTTGCTTGTGTTTTTTTACGACCTTTGTATCATTACTTTTTGCTTTTGCAATTTAAATTTTGTTAATCAATTAACTTAAATTTCTCGCCGCTAATGGCTGCGATATTGCCGAAGCGGCGTTAAGCAATAACTCACTCACTCACTTTTACCCGTGGGGCCCTTACGAGGCGCAAGCTATGTTATGTAAATTTGTTACTCAGGTCCATCATGTCAAAATTATTGATACTAAACCAAATCTTTAGATATCTAAATGTTGATAAAAAAAATACGCCATTGGGCATGTGTACAGACTTGACACTCCCGAAGATTTTCATGTATGTTTTTTCAGTATCCAAAGAAAGTTTCCTTATGCAATTTTGAGATAGATCGCCTCTAGGAATTTCATAAAACCTCCTGATAAAGAACAATTCCAGTAGTTGTCAAATAGCAACTTATTTGCAATTCAAACACAATTATTTTCACGTCATTTATTATGTTTTTGTTGTTTTCAATGGATGATATATCAGGATACAGGAGAAGACGGACTGGAGATGAGTCCATGTATGAAATGTTATTTTTCATACTATTACTATACATATTAATTACCTGGAAATAATAGGTTGACTGAATTTTCACGATTTTCCTATTAGTGTTTGGAGTATGCAGGAAAACATCAGACACATGGAGAAAACCAACTACATTCTGTTCTCTGAAAACGGTACAAGTAGACATATCATCCATCTTGGTCAGTATGAGGGATTGGGTAAGTAATCCGTGAATCGATTTTGAAATTCTGTTGGTCTGGGCAATAGATAAAATGGTGGAACAAAGTGCTAGTGTCAAGCGCAGGAAAGGCTAATGGGTTGAGGTAAATCAACTATTCTTATTTGACCAAACGGGAATCTTAAGCACACTTATAGAAAGGTATACAAACATGTCCATGTAAAATCGTTTGTGTTCTCAAAATAGCCAATCATTTCTAATATACTGAACAAAACTACTTAAAAACTATTTTTAAAATGTTTCTTAAAAAGATAGCTCCAATCATAAAATCCGTCCATGCAAGCGTGCATAGATCCTAACAAAGGAATGTTCCAGTAATTATTGCCATGGATTTTATATATCAAATTTTATCAAATGGTATGTTCAGCCTAATTACGTAAATACTTGATCTTGACTAAATTCATCAGCAATAACAGAACATAGCTTGGAATTTACCTCTATTAACTAAACCCATCAAATTGAAGACATGTTTTAAATTGTAAAGTGTAGCAAATCAACGTTATCAACAATAAACATAAAGCATTCATTGAGCTATACATTTCATTCCATGAATAATATAGTAGGTTTTGTCATTGGTGACAAATTTATAATATGGTAATATTTAATGAAGACTGTCAACTATCCCTGAGGTGTTGTAAATTCACAAGTGACAACATTAAGTGGATTGAGATATGTTCCCTTGACAAACTAACATCCTTATTTATTAGAGCATGTAGCTATAGGCCAGCTCAAATTTATGGACTTTTATGAATGTATCATGTGCTACTGCGATCTATATTTATGTTTCATAATGCACTTTCAAGACAACACTATTTGAAGTCCTAATCATCTAATCTAACATCAATCTAACACATCCATAATCACTGACAATTTCTTCAGGCAAGGTATCTGTAATAAAACAAAGTAATGTATTACTATGAGTTTTAAGCTGTGGTGTTTACAAGGATTTGTTTAGTGATGTCAGAACTCGTGACCTTGACCTTTGACATTGAACAGGAACATGTCTAGACAATTTCCCAGGGGTATAAGTATGAAGATATTCATATGATATATTAAAACCATTATTGGAAAAAAGTTAAAGCCAAAACAAAATGCTGCAGTTGCGACAGCGGAAACTGCACGAAAACTGATAGCACTGCTAATAAAGCTCTTAAAGATGTTGTTTCATCTGAAAAGCATAACATATAAATACACAGGAAACTGCCTTTGTTTCATCTTGTAATCAAAATATATTTAAATATAATTACATAGGAAATTGCTTTCAGTTTCAGTTTCGTTTTATGAAAGATTAAAGGAGACGCCTCAAAGCAAATAACCATCATGAGTAAGAGGTCAGAATCACAGACGAATGATGCCAATGTAATAAAGTCGACTATATTGATGCCATGGCCTCACCAAACGAGGTCCCATCTATCAACAGATATTTCCCAAATGAATAGAATGCTTGTCAACAATAAAATCCAGCAAGAAGTATAGTTTGCTACTTAGGGACTGAATTCCCACACGCTGTCTTTATCTGCACGCTGGACAAGTTTCAGTACAACCAAAGAAGATACAATATAATATGTTTTAAAAAAAAGGAAGAAATACAGTACAACTTGGATTGGAACAGTTCATAGCTTTTTTAACAATACTGTACTGTACACTATACAATACTATTAACAATATAGATAAACATGTTTTGTTATTACTCAAATATCGAATGTATTTAAGCCACATGATGACATTTTGTGCAACGATTATTGCACTTTTGACTAGTACTGATATAAATGCTAATATCAAGAACTGATCTGCAATCTGCAATCTCACACTTAAGTGCAGTTAAATTTGAATTACTAAAAGTTTCAGAAGTTTGCAGACATATTTAAACATGTAGTCCTCAACACCATAGGTTTGATAAAATAATATATTTTTTTCAAAATCAATTTAAATAAATAGAAGTGGCAGTAACCAATCAAATTATTATTTTAGTTGTCTCAATGATAGTTTGTCTCACTTTTTTGGTTTTCTTCTGCCTTTTCGGAAAGTTGCATATGAATTTAGTTCCCAAATTTACCTTTCCATATAATTTAAATTCTTTGAATGTAATTCTGGTAGATGTAAAGTGTTGGCTTTGAATTATTAGATGAAAACTGTGAGAACATTATGACGTGACGATCAATGGGGATACACTGATTAAAGGCTATTTCCGTATTGTGAGTGAAATATATCTTTAATATTTACATAATTTGTATGTGTATATGTTGATATACAAAACATGAACACATAATTTCTATTGATAACAGCATGGCATATCAAACAATATAATATTCCCAAGACTGTTGGGCTCTGAAATAATTTTATGCAGGATAGTTCTCTTTCTTGTTTACTGCAGAAGCTAAGGCCATCCTTAAGGCCGTCCATCACATTAAAAACTCAACCCCTAATAATTACATTATTTTTTCCGATTCACTTTCTTGCCTACAAGCAATTAAAAACTGTAAGAGTGATCACCCAATTATCAGGGATATTTTATTACTTCATAATTCTTGTCTCCAATGCGACATCGTCTTCTGCTGGCTTCCTAGCCATATGGGTATAAGAGGTAATAACAAAGCTGATTCGGTAGCTAAATCAGCATTAAACCTCAAACATATTTCTCCCACTAAAGTTCCATATACGGATTCTAAACCTGCTATAAGATCTTACATTAAACAACGTTGGAAGTCCCAATGGGACCAACAACATCATAACAAACTTCACACTATTCAAACTCATTTAGGATACAAATCTCTATCCTCTTTTACCCGGCAGGAAGCGTGTGTCCTACGACGATGTCGTATTGGACACTCTCATCTTACTCACTCATATCTTTTAAAGGGGGAAGATCCCCCGATATGTATACCCTGTCAGTGTCCTCTCACAATCAAACACATTTTATGTGAGTGTTGGGACACTGCACATATCAGGGAAACTTTTTATCCTTCTATTTCAATCAGTCAAGTTTTTACTCATTTCGGTGAGCATCGTGTTTTAGATTTTCTAAAGGCTATACACCTTATTGACAAATTGTAAATTTTAACTTTTCATTATCAGCTTTTATTCAACTTGTGATAATATGCTGATGTTTTTACGGCCTTCGTGCCGTGTTCTGTTTTTCAATTGCAATTTTCTTTTTTAAATTAGGAAAATAAATTAAATATCTCGCCGCTAATGGCTGCAATACTGCCGAAGCGGCGTTAAACAATAACTCACTCACTCACTCACTCTTTCTTGTTTCACATCGATTTGGTTTCTTCATCCTCGGTTACCCATGGTTTTATATATGCTCCGTTACTCTCAACTATATCACCCATGGGAAACCTTATCAGGAGAATCTGTACTCAAATTACCCGCCCTTGGCTGGCGTGAGCCAATCAAACTGCTACGCAGCTTGTACCTGCGAACCAATGACAATTCATATCACTTCGTTGCACAGCACGCGAGGTCATTTTGTTAGCCATCCGTCACCGGTTATCTCCTTTGACCATTTCCGTCTTATCCTATTGAGCATTTTCTTTGGTTAATGACTTCGTCACGCCGGCCAAGGGCGGGTAATTTTAGTACAGATTTCTCTCATAGAGTTTCCCATGGGTGATATAATGGAGAGTAACGGAGCATATATAAAACCATGGGTAACCGAGGATGGGTTTCTTAAGTTGTATTAGTTTTTAACATGAGGCTCATTATATGCAACGACTCACAAGATCCTAGTAAAGGGTAAATACCATCCTGTAGTATGTGCTTAAATTTCTTGTTTTGGCCAGTCATTTAACTATAACTAGTACATGCAGATAGACGTTACCATGACTGCTATTTTCTCGTGTCACTCAACACGCTCGTTGCAGTTTGTCACTTCGACATTGAGCTGTCTGCTAATACGTTTTGGATCAAAGCCTTCAAATTGTCAGTAATCACAAGGGTAAGTGAACGAAGGCGGAACTAATGTTGACAGAGTACGTTTTTATAAACGGCCTGGTCGCCTGTCGGCGGTGGCAGGTAAAATGAAGATGAATTGTGACCTAGGTTGATCATTAACACCATTCAGCTTTTATTGAGACATGTAGTCCGCTGAACCTTAATGTGGAATAAATATGTTGCATGTGTTTGCCTTCCATTACATTCACTTGGTAAATTCATATTAGCAACTGTCACTAGGAGAAATTTTGAAACAGAGGTACATTTACTTCATGTCTCAAGAAGCCAACTAAGCTTAATTGGAAATTTTGACTAAGTATCTTTTTTTATATTTGTGAAGAACATGCATTTTAAAAAATCGTCATTTTGGAATCTCCTAAAATAGACGAGAAAGACGTATTACCTTTATGAAGTCCAAGATCATCAATTATGTATAACTTTTATTGATTATTTAAGTTAAATAACCAAAATATTTCGAAAAAGCAATTTCACTTGGACGGAAATAGAAATAAAAGTATGATACTCTGATGTACTCAAACTCTGATGTATGAAATTGCCGGTACCTTAACAAACTATGAGCCAAAATCAACATTCCTAATATACTTCCTCCGGAAGCAGTAATTCGTTTAACAATTTACAATTTTTTTGCAGTTAAGTGGACAAAGTAAGAACATTGTTGCAAAGTTGTTTTACACAAAAGTTGTCTAGTAGGAAAGTAGACAACGTATCAGAAAAAGAGTATGTGATGTGACAGAAACATTATCTAACAGTTAAACAAAGCAGATTTCATTTCATTCACAAATTAGCATTCATAAAATTCTGTGTCCAAGAACAAATATTATTACACTCAGAATGAAATTCAATATTCGCTGTTGTAATATGAGTAATTCAATTCTTTTCAAGAGAACTAATGAAACTTTAGTAACTTCATTGTAACAAACTTTCGCTAGTTACAGTAATGCTCCTTAAATTTTTGGAAAAAGACAAATTAGAAGAAAAAGTTGTACACTGGCGATATCCGGTCTGTATTAGTGTAATGACACCTATAAATCACAGAGAAGTGTTAGATTAACGATATACAAAAGATACCAGATTGATTAAAAAAACCCTTTTAAATAACCTTTTTGTCACTTATTGTCAATAATTGTTGGAAAAGAGGAGGACATTTCAAGAACAAGTTACTTCCATATTGTGCATGATAAAAGATGTCCTGATGAGTGAAAATCAACTCGTTAACAACAATTATGTTTTCGTCCTTTGAAACCTAATGTTTATCGCGTAGTTTCAGCAAAGAAACAATATTTATTTTGAGTAAAACGAAACAGTACCATTGAACATGAACATTTTTTGGAGGAAATGAGCCATAAAATATCCTATCTCTATACGGTCTAAATGTAGGGGAGTGAAACACCAATTCTTCTGCATGTGTATGTATATTACGTTTGCTCTTTTCTTGTGTCCTTTACCATTACTGTATATCGATTACTTGGTTTGAAAAGAATGATGCAAGTTGATAAGATATAAGATCTTACATTTAATGAGTTAGCGCGTTCGGCTTCGGATCAAGAGGTCCGTGGTTCGAATCCCGCCAAGGGCACGGCAACTTTGTCTGCAGTAGAGAACCGTTCTACACGCAGTATGGTTTGGGTGCAATGCTACACTGAATTTCAGCGAAGTACCACCCATGGTTTGCTAGTTCCAGCCGTTGCTCGCAGGTTTCACCGCAAAGCATAGCCACATGGCGATGCGGGCTTTCTCCCTGCCATAATACTAGCAGCCGCGATATAAGTGAAATACTCTTGAAAGCGGCGTTAAACACCAACTCACTCACTCACTCACTCACATTTAATGAATGGTATAATCTTGAAGGATACAAACGTGCTTTCATGTTTTTAATTTGAACAATTTGAACAAAATGCATGATAGTTATAATCTAAAAACGTGGTTCAAATTGATACACAATAAAATGTTTTGAAAGTAGAAGTGTTCAAAGAGTAAGACGTGTTAAGTCTAGTGTAAAGAATGTGAAACATGGTATTTTCTGATTTTAATCAAATTAAATTGAATTCCTTTCTTCGTTGACATGCATGCAAGGGGAAACTGGAAAGTGCATGGTATTCGTTTTAAATTCTTTGGTTTGAAAAATATCTAATTTTAGCATACACATCTGTTCACGTCCTCAACGTTAATTAGATGGTGTTGTATTAATGGTCCATCTCGACATACCAACCATGCTTTGTTATTGGTGTTAGCATTACCTCTGTTATGGCTGAGATACGTCAATGATGTGTTTTGTTTGCGATAACTATTTTAAAGGATGAAATAATGACAAAACAATTATTATTATTATCGATAATCCCCATGCATGAAGTCTTTGGAAAATTGAGTAGAAGTTTAAGTATAATTTACAAAATCAAGTAAATTTGGATATGGAGAAATTGTTTCTTGAAATAAAACATTTCGTGACAAACACCAGACAGAACTGAAGTTGTAACATTGTGAATATAAACCCCTGATAAGTGATACTAGTTGATGTTGGTATGAAACATGTCAAGGAATGTAAATTTACAGAGGGTTCAGTGTACACAGATGTGTGTTCAATATACTTGCTATTACTATCTCCATATATTCACCTATATCAAACTTTTACACATTTTAACCTGTATATGAAGGAACTTATTAATTATTAAGTGTGATTTAGTAACGACATCAGGAGATCAATGTAATCATCATACTTACATGTATGCGTTTAATTTGGATCAATTATCAATGGACTGATAACAGTATTTTCAGAAAAGAATATAGTTAGAAATATTATGTTAGTTCATGTTAAGCTTGGCTTGGATATTCGGATTAAGAAATGATTGGAACACAAAATTGTAATAGATTTCATTTTGTCCGAAAAGAACTGCATGATAACAAAAAACGCACTCTAAATAAAGTTGCTCATTTGATACGTATGTGTACATTGGTACATATATTTGCCGAATTTGTTTATTAAATAAAAGAAAGCATTTTATTGTTCTTCCGCATATCTCTCAAATGTTAAGTAAGTGCAAAGCTCATTATCAGTGAATCGTGTTTACATTAACTGTGTTTGTGGGGATTTTCTGGTGTTTTTGCTGGGATGTGAACGGTTTCGATATAGCTCTTGCATTCATTCTTGAACGTTAACACTATTTGTTTCTGCGATTGCACTAAACGTTTCAAGGTGTATAGAGATGTTATGCTTATATGTGCAGATAACATGGCAGTCGTAAATGCTCTGTTATCGGGCTACATAAAAGTAAGATAGGTTATGTAGATATTTGTTATAAATTGCAGCTAAATGTTCATGTAAAGAAAACAAAAGTTATGTTTTTTTTAGAAAAGCTGGACAGCTTAGGAACTATGAGAAGTTTTGTTAACGGAGGTCGGTTGGATTTTGTTAGTACATTAACTTATAAATATCTCGGGATACACATTTCATGTTTATGGTATGGTGACTTAGCTCGGGTTCATGATAATGTGATGATACTTTGCATCTTGGGAGAACTACACCTACTTGACTAGCTCGGGGTGGGCTGGGTAGGCATTCGCTTGATGTTTATTAGTATGTCAATATTATCGAATAATTAGTAAGCTTATTGCAATAACATCCGATTATCCGATCCGATCCAATCCATCCGATAACACTTGGTAAAAAAACAATAAATCAATCTATTCTAATACAAATGTTAAATCTCATAAAAATGTTAAATAATCAACAAACACTTCTTTTATCTTAAGTGAAGTAAGATGTATTTGTAGGAGAATGTCCGAAAACTGGACATTAGTTTTGCACGTTGACCATAAATGCAGTCTGATTTACATGCACACTATTTGTACCATTGTCATCCCTCACCTGACGACTCGGGAGACACTGATGTAAATATGGTACATCAGACTGCAGTACCCTCGAGAAAAGCATACAGATTTTTTTGTCAATCAATAGATCTAAATATATCAAATATTCCATAAGAAGATGAAATACTAATCTTAGTCATTATTCATATTTTCAAAGTTTTGATTCATTCAAAACCATAAAATGAGACATTTCCCTTTAGAATTCATCTGAAAAAAAAAATCCCATTTGCCACATCCTGTTCATCATTGTGCATATTGAAGGGGGTAATCTTAAATTGTTTCACTAAATGTATTTTATACACACGATTAGCTGATGAAAAAGCAGTTATTGTACATCCGCCATACACCAATGTAGTTGTACAATATGAGAAATGGGATTTCTGTACAGTTCTTGTCTTCAGTGAAGCACTCTTATCAGCACATTCAGGTTTATTTTGGATTGGTCTGCGTCGATACATCAAGAATCGAATAAACCACTCTCACAATCTCCTCAAGTCAACTGAAGCAACTTCTTTCTAGTATAAAGAGACCTGTGAGAGGTTATGTCAATTCGTTACTCATGTTCGTTATGTCCAAATTGTTCTCATAAAACCCTACAAAATTAATAGATATTCCGATATTAAAAAATACGGTAAAGAGCAGGTGTACACACTTGACACTCACTAATGTGAAATGATAATCATTTACGTTTCTTTCAGTGCCCGAAGAAACGTTCCATATATCATACTGACAGGCATAGTGATAGATCGCCTCTAGGAACTTATAACATCACCTGCTAAATAGCAATTTAAGTTGTAATGTATCATTATTTAATAGCAGCTTTTCGGCAATTTGAACATACTTATTTTCACATGCTCTCAGTTTTCCCTAAGGTTATTTTCTGAACAAGAACGTTGATATATTAGTTGATCGCGTGTAAAAAGTAAATAATAACTTTAGACTTGAAGACGCCAAAGTTCAATAACTCATGTCAAATCAGTTGTATAATCTCACATTATTTATTTCTAAATCATTAAATGACGAAAATCGTTTAAAAGAATTATATTTATAGATGGATGATGGATGATGTTAATCCATGTTAAAATGAAATTAAATCAACATGATGCTCGTTTTATGTCAATGAATAGTAGACCATAGTTTTCAATGAATAATATGCTGAGAATCGATGTTCAATATTCAAGGTTCAAAATTCAACTCCATGACTTGGATACATCAGAATACATAAATATGTAAAGAATGATTCATTTCGTGTCATTTCGAATCTACATGAACATTTGGATGGCTCCGGGATTGACTTCTGATTACCTGTCAATGAATCCTTCTGCAGGGTTATGAGCAAAATGTGAAACATGAACCATTGTCAAAGGTGTAATAAGAAAATTCCAGCTATTATAGTTATCTAAAATTAAATGAGTATCACTTTTGATGTTTTATCTACTATGGTATTTTAACATGATTTTATTATGTTGATTAAATGATTTTCAAACTTCCATCATTACTCGATAAAAAACAGACAATACAAGGAGCCACGAAAATAGTTCCCAGATTCGCAGTTTCAAAAAGTATTTTTCCATCGAGACATAGCTGTCAGCATTCACCAATTATGTGCATGGAAGCAATATTCACACTTATAGGAGAAGGTCTTAATCGTTTTGACATTTTTGTAGAATAGTTGAATCACTAACTATATGTTCATTCAGTATCAATCAGTGGTCATTGTTTCGTTTTGCTAAACTCCAATGCAATGTATGTCATTCAAATCTATGTTATAATGCAAGAGGTTAATTCTTTGTTTGGAACCTGTCAGGTTCATATTGTGTGTGTTAGATAATTTAACTCAAGTCAAATGAATCAAACACCATTTCATGAAAAAGTGTCCAACACCAGATCAGATAACAGGCTTTCATATTAAATTCATGGAGCAAATTATCAACTTGTAAATTGTTTGGCAGCTTTTTTAAAAATTAATATTGTTATAAACGAAAATATATATAAATATCTATTCTGCAAATGTAACGTTTTATTTTCTGTAATTACTTGTGATAAACATAAAGGAACAGCTATATTGTTTACCTCATGGTTTTTTTAAAATGAGCATCCTGCAAAATATAATTACATGAACTTTACTTAAACTGTTTAAATCGGGAAAACAGCTTTTCACGTTTTTTCCTTGCAACTGCAGGAAATACATGTACATGTATTATCCAATCTATAATCTCAAAAAACATCTCATATTATAGTGGTATAAAGAAAATATTGTTTTGTCTAAGATAACACATTTTGAAGACAGGTCCGACCGCTTCTGCTGAGGAACATGTTCTTACTTTACTTAAGTTAAAAACTTGACCTTAAAAGGGTTCTCAGAAGGATGTCAGCAATTAAGTGATAAGAAATACTATATAATAACATAATAAGAAATCAATTTTGATAACAAGAAATACTTGCAATTGTCTAAACCACAAAGATCCCTTATTTTCATGTTTTAAAATCTTTTTGACAAGTTATTTAATCTGCCATACTTGCCATGCTAGATAATGCAGTGTCTGTTTTAGAGGATGTCCACAGCTAAAGCTCAACTGATAACCAGGTTAGTCAGAAATAAGTGAGCAATAAAAGGATAAACAGGTATCATATTGTGAAATCAATGTGGAAAACAATAAGTACTTGTAATCAAACAAAACCTCAATTATATTATATCAAAATCCTTTAAGTTTGTTGGCAAGCTATTTAAGTTGCAATATTTTCCATGCTAGAAAGAGAATCTCAACCAAGTGTCTTCTGATATCAAAAATATCAACACGAGTTGATACAAGTTACAAGGCTTTGCTTACTTTTATCAACGAGTTTTGATATATTTGATATCAGAAGACACGAGGGTGAGATTCTATTTATCATCCAAAATCATTCTTACGTGAAAATAGTGTTCATATCTGAACATTGGGACACTGCACATATCAGGGAAACTTTTTATCCTTCTATTTCAATCAATCAAGTTTTTACTCATTTCGGTGAGCATCGTGTTTTAGATTTTTTGAAGGCTATACACCTTATTGACAAATTGTATATTTTAACTTTTCATTATCAGCTTTTATTCAACTTGTGATAATACGCTGATGTTTTTACGGCCTTCGTGTCGTGTTCTGTTTTTCAATTGCAATTTTTAAATTAGGCAAATAAATTAAATATCTCGCCGCCAATGGCTGCAATACTGCCGAAGCGGCGTTAAACAATAACTCACTCACTCACTCATATCTGAACACATCTCTGCCATTTGACTTCCAGTGCGGCGAGGTCATAGCATTGTGACGTCATCATGATTATGACGTCATAGCATTGTGATGTCATTACTTGATGATGTAAAAGCATTGTGATGTCATGTAGTTGACGGTGACAGGGCATTGTGCAAAATCTACTGCCAAAACGATATCTCCTAGGAGATCATCATTGAAAATCCATACAACTTTTATCCGCTCACCCACATAATACAAAGCATGATTAATACATAATAATATACATGAGTTTTTTTGTTGTAAATGTAATCTTTTGAGATTCGCTTAGTATTCCCATCAATATTAATTAGATATGCTAAATTTATGTATCACAGCTGAATCGTTATGGGAGCATTACATAGAAGTCTATTGAAACAATGTCTTGTTATATATTCCTCTTCGTTTGCGTTATTTAAATATTAATGTAACTCAGAACTGGAGTAGGAAATCGTAAGATCAAATACCATGAGACAGATTTTATTTGATGCATATATGTACAGAATATTTTCTTGCTGTAGGTTATTTGAACTGTGCAAATAGCGTCAGAGAAGGGTTTAAAGATGAAACATTTAAAAGAAATGTTGTGTACATACAGAAAGTATTCTTTTATGCAAATATGTAACTGCATTTGATTTCTGTTTGATTTTAACAAATATGTCTGGATCGAGTCGACATAAATTTACAAAGTAAAGAAGAAAATACCTTAAGCAATGCAGTTTGTTGACTGAGTGGATATAGATTAACAAAATAAAGAAGAAAATTACTTTCAGCAATGCTTTTTTGGAGGGATCAATACAAATCCTTCAAATCTCAAACTTATGAACATTGCTACCTTTAGCAGGAAGGCAGAAATTGTCTACCATTTGACTCCAGAAGAAGACTTTTACTTATTAGATACATACATGTATGAAATATACCCCTTGCAAGTATTTTGAAACAACAAAGTTTTATTTGAAATTGTCATCTTTTGAATGGATTTCAATACCAAGAAATTGACTGTGGAAATTATCACTCCTAAAACCAATTCAAATGTCCGTTTACAGATTCTCCTCAGGTACAATGTAATATATTAAAGGGGCAGTAGCACGTTTTTTCGCTAAAACAAGTAAATGAAATGTATTTGAAAAATAATCTCACCAATAGTAAAACACCCTTCTCTCTTCGGAAAATCAAGTTAAAAATGAGTGTACATGGTTCGTGAAGCAATGGGAATCGTTTTTATAAATCGAAATAATAAAATGTGTTCACAATAAAAAAAATGGCCGCCATGCAATTTTTGCTTTATACGCAACACCGTTATTGGCACTACGGTTTGTAATTGGTTTGTGTAATAAGATTGTTTACCCTCAAATATAAATGACATAAACTGTCATTATAAATGGGAAATTGGAAAAAATAAAATTGGCAAAAAAAAAGTGCTACTGCCCCTTTAAGTGTTTGTCTTCTGGTTTAAATTATGATAATAAGTAGTGATACGAAATGGACATATTTTCATTAAAACAGCTCATAACTTCGACTTCATGTGAGCGAGTTTGAGTTCTGTTGTTGATGTCTGTGTAATGTAATGATTTACAGCACATTTTCTTTGGAATAGACTTTCCAGACGGATTAATTGTTTATCGGCACTTACAAACCTTGCATGAAAAAGTAATGTGAGATTAATTCAAAAATCCCCATTACGATTTCAGCAATTAGATACGTTCTAAACTTAGATGTAAGATGAAATGCAGTTCATGATTATGTTAAGAAAAGAGCAGAAAACCTATTTGTAGTACTTATGTTAATTATATGTATGTATTTGTTATTTTCATTATAAAAAAAAACATTTTCTGCAACTGAAGTAGTCAAAACAGTTTAATCATTATTGTTAAGTTTATTTTTAATCTAGGTCCACAAGGGGTCCTCTTATTGTTCTTGCAATATTCAAATTTGTGGTACTTTTTCCAAACGTACTGTCAGTTGAAGTAGGTTCACATAATTGTTCATGCTGGCATTTCAAACGAATGCAGTCAATCCAACAGCAACCAAAAACACTAAAAATCTAAAGGTAAAAATGGACCAAACCAAAGGGTTTTAAAGCTTTCCCTTTCAGTAGCTCTAGGTTTAGACACTCAAGATAATGTGTAACCTCCTTGATCTTTCAAGCAGAGAACGGAACCTCTTTACAGTCTACTCAAGTCTATTGAAGTTATACCGGTTAAGTAGTGACATACAACTGTCGCTAATAGAATAAGCACAGTTTAGAAATGTTTTAAAACCATACCTTCCTGGTTAAATTTAGAAAATGTTTTACTAAAAACGCATTAACTTCACACAGTCAGACATGTTAACAAGGTTCACTGGTAATAAGAAATATTTATTATGTAGTCATACCATATGTATTGTCTTCTAAGTAACTCAGTTAACTAAGTTATTATGAACAGTCCGCAGATGATACTTACGAAATTATATCTTCATTATTCAGAGTCAGTTATATATTGATATTCATATGTTTTACCTCGACTATTCTGTTACTAACTTTCATGATACAATAAGTTTCTGGATAACAACTTCTTTATTGTGAGTATATTATATATTTTGGAGTGGTTGTCAGCAGATGCATAAGTTCCTAAAAGTCACAAAGAAGTTGTTATCCAGACATCTTGTACTCTTCGTATGCATCCCACTTCAAGGAAAGCCAAATAACTTCAGGATCACCAAAAGTTAAAATATCCACAATTTACATTTTCTGTTTACATGTTATTTCTCTAAAACGCATCCTCTTTTTCACAATTAAAAACGTAATCCCAAAGTTCAAAATAGATCCCAATAGGTTTGATAACACTATTTCGAATTCCAAAATACATCTGGGAAAGAGATACATGTATCTAGACGTTGATCATCATTAATTACCCGCTCTTTCCCAAAACGCACCCAGTTTACATAACTCTTGTCTTGAAATTTGGTCAAATAAGTCACCACGAATTGTCCATTCACGACACGTTGTCTAGAGTTTCACGACCAAATGGCTGTGAACTAATATTAAAACAGTTTAACATTAATTTATGGGACGATTTATTTTTCAAAAGCTTAGTTAGATAACCATCCATTATAACCGAGGTTGTCATGACCCAAAGTCACATAACTCACTGATCATGGTGTTCCTGTCAACAAGAAATTGAGTGTATGTTGATCTTGGTTGATTCAATGTCTTTAAATAGCCAGTAATCACACGAGATGGTAAGTAGGTTAGGTTGGGCTAATTTTGAGAAAATACGGATTTTATCTACTAATTTTGTCATCTGTCTTCAGCATCAGGCAGGATGAAGATGAATCGGAAGTCACTAAATAATCATTCAAGCTTGATGTACTATAGGCCATTTGTCGGATATGGAGGACAAGGTAGGACCCTGGATATAAATGTTCATTGCTGTGAAATTATTAAAATAACTGCTAGTGTTGGTATAAGTTGTAATATAATATAAATATCTATATAATATAATATACTTACATATACATACGTAATTATATTGTTAAAACGTGTGTATATATATATATATATATATATATATATATATATATATATATATATATATATATATATATATACACACACACACGTTTTAACAATAGAATTTGTTTTTAATGTATTGAATGTGTATCATAGGTCTTACGGCCGAATACCTGTATGTATTGCCATTATGTTTTGTGGATGGTCCATTGAATGCACAGACGTGTGACACCAGTATAAATTCTCTTTCTCTAGCAAAAATATAAGTTGTAAAGACGATTGTTGTCCCTTTTAACGTGTAAGTGAATAATTACTTTCATTCATTATTACATTCGATGATTAGTTCAATGATTATTCATTGCTTCTGGTAAATAATTGACTCCCTAAAGCAATATGAAATATATATAGTACCAATAGTAGATTTACATCATATATTGCATTATCTAACTTCAACATCTGGATGTCAAGTTTGTGCTTTGGTGCGACGTACTGTCAAATTCCTCAAATTAATAAAGATTTAAGGAGGCACATTAATAATCGTTATGTAATTATGTTTCAACTGTGATTTAAATCGGTTAATTCCAGATTTTGTTCAATCACCATCTATTCTTGTTACAAAGCTATGCTATGCCATTCATCAATTCGAAATCTGGCTAATGACGAGATAAAGGGTAATGGAAGAAGAGATAGTGTTGCCAATCACTTACAATGTACTTCAACCCAAGAGTGCTCTTCCAGAAACAATAATATCCAAATAAAATTAACTTAATTTATTCAAAGTGAAAATTACTAGGTGATTTCAGAATTTGCAAGTAAAAGCTTTTATTATACCACCTAACTCAAGTTTGTCACTGATAAATGCTCAACTTGTGAACACTAAATCATCACAAGCATGTATTTTGGTCACAAGAATTACGTTCAAAACAAGAAACAACACTGGAAATGCTCAAAGGGACTGTATGTATAAGGTACTATCTTATGGTCCATTAATGTCATATTCTTGCTACCAGGCACACTGTGTGCACTCAAAGCACTGTACCATGAACAGCATATTAGTTTATCGTGAAAGTGTGATATGACAACACTTTCACACGTCGAAGCTTCGATATCAACAAAGATTCAAGTTTCCTGCCAATCATCATATAATAAATAGAGGATATCTGTCTGTTCCATGTTTATCTCATCGTGTGAGGTAAAAATGTATAACTGTTCTACGTCACGAAATGAAATAAACATGGTATTTGTCAAGAATTGACGGATATTCTATTTACTATATGATGTTATCCTTGTAATTACGTCCGAAAAGGGTTGTTTTCACGCCGAGCGGTCGCAAGGAACAGCCCGTCACCACAGTAACGTCATAAGTAAAATAGCTGCGTCAGTCCATTGTTTTATGACGTCAAATTATATCAGTAGCTGGTCGCGGTGAAAATTTAAGTTATTTTCGCTGTAGATAGACAGTTTATTTCACTGATAAATCCCGGTATTCCATTGCCCGTCATATAATAAATACTTTTTCTCTTCACGAATCTGACAGCTGACTTTATTACAAATCTGTACTTTCTTAACTCAAAACCAACAGGATTACATAGTTTTTCATTAAACACACACATCAAATCCCTACATATTGACATCGAAGATTTATCAATCCTCTTAAACCCACCAATCAAATAACTGATTTACATAATCTTCTAATCAATGACGATTTTTAAAACAAAACAACCAAATACGATGTTGATGAAAATCGTAGGACTGGAATTGTTTTTTTATTGTCAATTTTTAATTTACAAATCCCCGAGAATAATCCATTCAGGGCAATTCAAGCAGACTCTTAGAGATGAAGATAACTGTTAAACATATATCAGCTTGGATATGAACCTCAGAATGGTGGCTATAGATCAGTAGATGATTTGAATTAATCAACTGTATTGAACTTTGAACCAAAACTACAATCTCTCTCTTATCCAAATTTTGGCTTTATAGTATCAAATAATGCAAAGGATTAGAATTTATCCATTAAGAAAACAATTGACCTTTCGTTACTAGAAACTCTAATGCATGTTAAATGTTATCAAAGGTTTTATTCCTGTTCCTGTTGGTGAGTACATACCGAAGTGCCTTATGAAAATGGCGAGCTGTGAAGGAATCCTTATTAATGATGACATGCTTTTAGGGGTCAGGACATCAATATCCATGGAATATGTATGGCGCGATTGTTTTGATTAGTTGGATGTATCTCAACCGTGATTCTATGGTTCAGTTAAGAGGGTGCTACATGTACTTATACCATAAGGACATGTTACATTGATGTTGATGTTACTGTAAATTGTCAATGTCAATGTAATACGATTGAGTGATTACTTAAATTACAATACTCGCTGCTAATGGCTGCATTACACAATAACAATAGGCAATACAAAGGTTGACCGGGAAGTGGTTCTGAACATTTAATTGAACAAGTGAAATTTAATCTATCTATTAACGGTTGTCATTTCCTGAATGATGTGTTACTTTAGGTAATGAATTGAACGTTTCATGTATCTATGGATTTCATATTTATAAAATCCTCAACCTGAATAGACTTCCATTGTGGAACATTTGTCAACTTAATTAAGACCATATGTCACAATCAAACTGATTTGTAAATACAGTGCATTTATGAAAGCACCTTTCGAATGTCCAAATAAACTATCTAAAGAACTTATGTGAATCTTCTCCTCCCTTCTCTGATGCAATTTGTACAGTTCATACAACCTGCAGCAAGAAAATAGTCTGGACATGTATCTATCAACAGGAGGGTATGTGTGACCATAAGGTTTCCAACCCTAGACATGAGCTATACTAGTATTTGAACACTGCAGACGAAATGGGATATAAACCCTATGGGGATGGGAATAATCGATATAGCATAACCTAATACTTCAAGACTGTTAAGTCGTTCAGTCGGTGGCTAAAATGAATACTTGTTTAAGGGACTTTCAGTGCTGGTGATTGATCTCTGACTCTGAGAGTGTAGGGGAGAATTACGTAATCAACAGTCCACAAAATACTCTTGCTGATAGTCCAACAGTTTGGACACTTTACACAATACATATTTTGTATATTGGGAGCATAGTTAAATAATCTTTGAAACACATTTCATTTTGTGCCTATATACATCGGTTTAATGGTTTGTAAGTATGACCAAAAAAGGTACATTGTTATATAAGTGTATTGGCATAGGCACTAAAATCTCACGAGTTCAGAAATTTGGCATAACATACGTACATTGTTGATTAGTGATTTATGGGCGTCACAATAATATGTCTAAAAAATACGTCCTTCACGTTTCACATTGGGTATCTTATGTGTTTATCTATACTGCAGGTTTGTGGGACGAACATTTCTTTCATTTTCACAGTTGATACTTTTGCGAGGAAACCGATTTGAACAGTATGTCTAATCATGAATTATAACATTTTGTTCTATTCAGTTGTAGTCATTTTTGAAAAAGTGCATGATGTACATTTGATTGTAATGTAAAAATATGAAGGAAAACCAAGATGGATACTGGATAGTCAACTTCGGTGGAGATACTAATCTCGTTATCGTGGTTTTCTAACTTCTAAAATTCTTCGTAAATAAATTATGTAAAGATATATAGCGCATTTCTTTGACATATACTCTCCCTATGGATCAACTGTTTATGGGCAAATGCAAATCGTTGATGTTGACCGAAGATTTATGTTAGAATTGATTAAATTCATTAGATACATATTTTGTTCATTGCTTCATCATAAAGGTTATGGTTATGGTGCAGTGAAGATTAAATGAATATCTGAATATTATGAATGCATAAAATACGAAATCACTTCAGCAGTCTTGTTGATTGAATGTAATTAAGAGTAGTTAAAATCACCCCCCACCCCTCCCCATCATTTTGGGATCAAAAGTGGTCATCTAAATTTACAAAAGTATAGCTCCTAATGTCATATAAAAAACTTACTCAACAACAAACCGTAGGTATTTCATGCCTTTTAGACCTCTATTACCTTTACCTCCAGTACCTTTGTGTTTACACAGTCTGAAAATCTAATAAACCTCCTCAATCATTCAGGCATTGAATCACACCACTTTCACAATCCACGCAGGTCAATTGAAGGGATTTCAGTAAAGTGGTGAGAGACAACTGTGACTAATAGATGCAGCAGAATTTAGAGAGCAAATGCTCTCAATGCTTCCCTTTGAGTGTCGACAGACAAGAGAAATGTTGGTAGCATGTGAAAAAAATGTTAGATTTCTTGTTACATTATGATGAACAGTTGTAAAGTACGATGGATATATGCCATGTCTTATACTATATATATATATATATATATATATATATATATTTTGTTGCAAAAGTAGTTTTGCTACAATATCAATGATCACTACAAATTTGTTTCATACTGCATGGCAGCAATTTTCGAGTGATAGCTTGTTAGGTGTTTTGGCCACTTTTGTTACATGCACGCTTGTGTCTGGAGACTGATTGGGGAGCTTGGGCTGTGTTTTGGCGATGTGTTTTAGAGTGTTTGGGGTCGAGCGCTCTTCATCCTTATAAGGTCAAACTGCAAAAAACCTTTCTGGTTTTTGTATTTTGCTTATATATATATATATATATATATATATATATATATATATATATATATATATATATATATATATATATACACTATTCAAGTTATTACAGTTAATAATAAATATAATATATAACACTATTAGTATACTACAATGGACTTGAACTTACACTTCTATTTGCAAAAAATACATATTTGGCTATGATGAATAAAATCATAATACATTCATATTGATTTCTAAAGAAAGAAAACCTAGGGTACTAGGAAATCCATATATGACATATATTGAGATAGAAATAGAAATAATGAGAATGTACACGATTGCTTGCTTCCTATTCCTGGCGTTCTTCACATACACCAGTTAGCACTGTATCATTAAACAAATCTGGAAACATTTATTCAGCAAGTGAAACATTTGTATCAATTACAATATTGTTTGTCACTATTTTCTGGATACGCAAACGTAAAAGGATAACGACAGTGAACAATTACTTCACATGAGAGATGTGTTTATAAACTATTTACATTACAATATCACTCACGTCAAGCAATTTCATTTCGTTCTGGCAGGACAAATAAACATGTACAATCGGAGCACTAGAATACCTCTAGCTCTCAACAACTGAGCATAATGAAATCAAGTTTGTTGCAGATAACACAGTTTCCAGATGGAGCCATCAGTTTCCGCATTAAAACAAGTCCTTAGCACCACTATTTATTTGATAAATAATTTCTCACCAAATTCTAGAATGCCTCACGGACCAAACCTGTAAAACTGCCGCCTATAAATGATTATCCAGTCGTTACTTACATTTGGACTAGTTGTTCAAAATGGAACTGTAGGTGTTTCAAATACTTTTTATATTCATATTTCTTTAGAAATGTGCAACAAGGACACCATTAAATACTATGGTTGACAAATTTCGAGTTTCCAAAACTATAGGCGTAAATATAAGTTTACGGGTTATACTAACATTTAGTTGCTAGATTTCCTTTCCATTTTATATCATTGAAATTTAATCTGTAGACAAAACACTTACAAGATCACATAAAGCAATAGTTATATTCGTTTCGCTTGTCTTTTATATAGCTTTTTAGACCACTGCCTTCAAATAAACACTAAGTGGTAAATGAAATAAGGTGGATCTAATGTTGATAAAGCACGTTTTTATCATCCATTGGTTCATCTGTCGTCAGTGGCAGGTAAGATGAAGATGAATTGAGAGCAAGGTTGGTGATATAATACCATTCAGGGTTTTAATATTAATTCTTTATAAACAAAAATTCGGTTTCGAGATGACAAATAGATTCCCCATCTTAAGATGTACATGTTAATTGAATTTATTTTGAAAACATAAAATTCACAGCCTTGTTTTACTATGGGGTCTCCAATTAAAATCGTGAAATTTATTCCTGTAATTAAAGTTGGAAGAAATGGCTTTGTTGTTCCTCATAGGGAAGTACCTATCAATCTAAATAACACTGATATAGAGTTAATATAATGCTGGAATCCAGCACTTTGAGCATGCAATTTGCATGGATATATGTGCTATATAAATTGTCTATTATTATTAGTATTATTATCATGCAGAACGTTATGGTCCATCTGGCAATTTTAAGTGAACATTATTGTAGACAGCTGACGATGCTATGGTATCATACACTTTCTTAAACTACTAAGACGTCATAATCAAGATGGCATAATGATGCTTTGACTTTAACTGTCGAAGAATATGTGTTATGACAAATGCAATTTCACCTTTTCAACAATGCAAAAACAAACTTGTTGATCAAGATGAAAATATTCTCGATTTGTCTCGAATATGTGTTACTTTAATTACATCGTGTTGATATATATCATATTTATTAGATTGCACCTTGGCAATATTTTCTATATAACTTTTTTATGTTCCAGGTATAGTGTAAGTGATAATGTTTTCTTTATTTTACATCTAATTAATCGTTTCATACAGAAAGCAAAGGAATACAAGAAACATGAAATACTGTCAGTCTCTCAAACTCATGAAATTAACATGTATAATGAAGTTATTTCATATCATATATACTGTATGCTAACATTTGTAACTGTATTTATTATAGGCGAGGTGAGGTGAGCTGGGGTTAAACGTCGGTTCCAAGAGTAATTCATTCATATCACGACTGCTAGTATTATGGTAGAGAGAAGGCCGCAACGCCATATGGCGATGCTTTTCGGTGAAACCTGAGAGCATTGGCTGGAACTAGGGAACCATGGGTGACAAAGACAAAGTTGCCGTGCCCCTAGTGGGATTCGAATCCCAGACAAGCAAATCACTGCACTATCCAGCCCCCTATATTTAATATAACAATATGCTTCAAGGCTGCATGATGGCAGCAGCATCTTTACTGCAGAAGCTAAGGCCATTCTTAAGGCCGTCCATCACATTAAAAACTCAACCCCTAATAATTACATTATTTTTTCCGATTCACTTTCTTGCCTACAAGCAATTAAAAACTGTAAGAGTGATCATCCAATTATGACAATGTGACATCGTCTTCTGCTGGCTTCCTAGCCATATGGGTATAAGAGGTAATAACAAAGCTGACTCAGCTGCTAAATCAGCATTAAACCTCAAACATATTTCTCCTACCAAAGTTCCATATACGGATTCCAAACCTGCTATTAAATCTTACATTAAACAACGTTGGAAGTCCCAATGGGACCAACAACATCATAACAAACTTCACACTATTCAACCTCATTTAGGTTACAAATCTCTATCCTCTTTTACCCGGCAGGAAGCTTGTGTCCTACGACGATGTCGTATTGGACACTCTCATCTTACTCACTCATATCTTTTAAAGGGGGAAGATCCCCCAGTATGTATACCCTGTCAGTGTCCTCTCACAATCAAACACATTCTATGTGAGTGTTGGGACACTGCACATATCAGGGAAACTTTTTATCCTTCTATTTCAATCAATCAAGTTTTTACTCATTTCGGTGAGCATCGTGTTTTAGATTTTCTAAAGGCTATACACCTTATTGACAAATTGTAAATTTTAACTTTTCATTATCAGCTTTTATTCAACTTGTGATAATTTGCTGATGTTTTTGCGGCCTTCGTGCCGTGTTCCGTTTTTCAATTGCAATTTTCTTTTTTAAATTAGGCAAATAAATTAAATATCTCGCCGCTAATGGCTGCAATACTGCCGAAGCGGCGTTAAACAATAACTCACTCACTCACTTAATATAACATTATAATATGTTAAGTACATTTTAAAAATATTTTTAATATAATGTGCTTAACCGTTATTACCAATTTAACAGTTATAACCAATTTAACATTCATTCAATCCTTTGAACGGGATTTTGAAATGGTACTTCATAAGGTATTGCATACATTTGGTTAACAGTGTATGCTACAAGTTGTTTTTGAGAGTGTTGAGGCTCACTCCATTGTTGCAGATGCAGTGACTCTACAGGCCTAGGCTGTAAGAGTCTAATTTCTGGGTAGCAGACTGTAGTTCGTAGACTGTATTGTTGCTAAGCATCAGCAACGTCGAATGAGTATCTCCTTGCTTAAAGAGAATTTATTTTGTGAGGTCAAAACATTGTTATAAGATTTTCAACATATGGCATTTTTCATTAGATACTATCCTCTAGCACTTCCGGTTGTGCTTAAACTGGTAAGTTTAATCTCAAAGATGTAGAGTAGATTTATGCCAGTACACATTCAGGCATATTTGGCTTCATTTTAATGATCAATGCTGTATGTATTTATATTTAAAGATGATTGTATCTGTAGCAGACTGTGATTCCTTGGAAGATGTTATTGTTGTCAAGCATCAGCAATGACAAATGAATATCTACTTGCTTAATGGGAGTTGATTTCCTGAGATCAGAGCACCAATAAAGGACTTTCAAAGTATTCATATGATTCACATTCAATATATTTCATTAGATATGTATCATTGAATCAAGGACAACATATAGAAATAATTGCGTGCATAGGTGGTGTTTTAGGGGATTCGATCCCCTAAGTTTGTATGCATGTTTCAATGTTAAACTGATCATAAAAATACCTTTACCACACCAAATGTCAGCTACTCTTACACAATAATACCTGCCTCGGATGGGTACTTTAGTATCAGCCACCTTTGCACTGTATAAAAAATATCATAAGAAAATGATGTTTTATAACTTGAATTGATCATGAATTCAAATATTTGCGAACAATATTTTTTAGATCCGCGTTCTATCACAAGTGAGAATGTAACATTAATAGTGCTAACTGCATATACTATGATAGGCATAACAGCGTCTGTTTAAAATGCAGCATGGCAATTGTTGTGCTTAGGCTATGCATTTCAATTACACTGTAATATGTTATGCATTCTATTTAATTGTTAATTTACAAGAGAAATATCTCTCTCGAAAGGTTTTAAGATTGATATTTGGGACCTTTAGTCACATCTCATGTCTCAAATATAAGTAAGACAAAATTCATTGTGACATGCACATTTCTGGTACAGTAGAAATATAAGTGCACATAACCTTGTTTACAATGTTTAGGAATCATTGAAGTGAATGTGTAAGATAACATTTGCGATATATTGCCTCTGGCAGAAGAAACTGCATGTACTGTGGCACATTTCTGCATTAAAACAAATAAAACGTGACTATTGAAAGGTTAGAACGGTCTTGTCATACGCCTAATCCTAACAACTCCCCACTATATAGTTAACAGTAAATGCAGTGAGAAAATAATTCGACTGAAATAAGTCGATAAAAAACAGGATCATGTTTTACAAAAATAAATATGTTGTAAATGTTTTTAAAATTTAAGACCAATAATATTTTATGGTACAATCTAGTCAAGTGAAGATGCCTAAAACATTGAAGAACGCAAGTTTTGTCATTATTTCAAACGCGAAGTGATACAGCGATTGACCTTCGTTATTGTGTGTTACATACCTCTCGCCTCACCAAGTTTATCACGAATAAAAGAACTATTATGCAACATATCAACAATAAATGAAATTCAGAATGTTATGGAATAGTGAATATGATATTAACACCTCAAAAGGTCAACATTCATTGACTGAAACATCACAACAGCGTCGTTCACCGTCAGACGTGGAAAGCAAGGGAGATAATCACTTTAAAAAGGGAGATAATTTCATTTCAAAGGGAGACAATCATGAAAAGTAATTCCGGCCACACGTTAGTCACTGCAGTGAAAATATGAGTTATATTTTCACTGCAGTGAAAATATGACTTTCTACTGCTTATGTGCAAATATGGATTATATTTTCATTGTATAATCACATATTTCATTGCTAGTTATATAATAATATGTGTTATTTCAACCACCAAACACAAACAACATGAACATATGAACATATTGTGGATCAAGATGTGGCTCAACACCAGGAATCAAGTGAGGATGAGCTGTCAGATGTCAACTCTGAGAGAGTTGGAAATACAGATTGGCACGTTGGGACTGGCAAACTGTAACGTTACACTTTCACAATTAGTAGTGGATTATGTCGTACATTGAATAATTACTGTCTACTTACAGCTAAAATGGGTGTCTGTATATGATGGTAGTTTATTTAAATCCGTAAATACAAATAACACTTCCTCTATACGTATATTAGCGCTGAAGAGACCAGTTTCAGAGGACAAAATGTATCTTGATTCTCGGTTATTCCTATCATGTTTGCTATAAAACGTATCGATATTGAACAATATTACTTAAATATTTGGTCAAAACCACTCTCCAATAGTAATCAATGACAGTATGATCTAAATAGCTAAATGTGAGATTTGGCTGTTACTAAAACCGGACTTCCACAATAATAGGGAACTCATTAGAATCCAGTAATAACGCAGCGTAGCTTGTTATCAAATATTTCCAGAAATATAGAATTATTAGCTGAAGGTGTGTATCCTTACCAGAATCATTACCATTGATAGAACGAACTGAGTATCTCACTCCAGATTATATGATAAAAACTGATCTCGTTTGTTCTAGGGGTCACAAATATTGTGCGTATAGACGTCTGTCTACATTACCGTACTACAGATTACCAAAGAAGTGTAGAGATGTTTACCCATATCAGAAAATTAGAGCTTCCATCAAAGTCTGTCAATGGATTCAGGTTTGTAAAACCCCAAGAGTCACAAATATGAACAGTGCATTCTATGCACAAAATTATATGTATGAATAAAAATTATTCCAGATCGTTTCATGTTCTTGACTTATCTCAGTACTAAAGGCAAACAATCATGCGAGAATGAGAAACGCAGTCACAAATAATTTGACTTTCTACATAATGCTTTTTTCTTGCTTGCTCAAAGCAGTACAAACATTATAACCCTAGTTGTCTGTACATGATCAACGAATTTGTCTTTCTTTCAACTCCCTGAGGAGTCCAAGTTTTCCAAAGCAAGACGTATCTCGCACCAGTCGCCATTTCTAGCTAATTTAAGGGAGCCAATTTAAGGGAATCAGAGCCAAATGATTTGCGGTGCAGTGCTCCACTATTTTAGCAGTGAAAAGTGACGGAAATTCTGAAAGGCTTAAATCAGCCAGTCATTGAGACAGGAAAACATCGAAAACTGAAACTGATTATTTTTGCAATGTAAAAATATTATCAATGAGTGGAAATGCATTTTTAGTAAATATCAGAAAAACAGAATCCAGTAAAACTGTAGCCACACTGAGCATATTGAGAAACATTGCTCTGAGAATGTGATGCTAATGTGCAGGTGTCACATTTCAGCCCATTTCATACATAAATAACTGTCCTTCAATCATGCCAAAAGTTTATTTTGAATATGGTGACCAAATTACAATTGAAATTTATCTTACACGTTTATTAACTCATAACACATAATTGAACATTAGAGTGCATTTATAGGTTAATAATATATATCCTGATAAAGGCCAGGACTGTTAAAATTACGAACGAAGACTAACTTTTAAAACGTTTTTAATCATATAGCTTAGCACATGCCAACGGTTTCCAGTCCTTCTATCCTCTTTGACACCAGGCCATCCAAACCTTTCACCGCGTTCATCCGTCTTTTCACTTGGAAATTTTGAAAAAAAATTAAACTTTATTCCATGATTTGATGAATTACAACACCCAAGCAACACAATATACCATATCAAGTCAGAAACTGTCTCGAAATTGTCCCATTCACTCTGTTAGAACAACAGCGGGCCGTAGAGCATCTCTGACGTCACAGCCAAACCCCGACGAAGGCTCCCGTTGAAATATGCTTATCGCTTCAGGCAGCAGTCAGTGCGGTTCTTTTATCACGTAATTAGTAGATAAGCACAGCTTTCCATATTATTTTCGGGGGAATATGTTTTTAAAAGTATATTTTACAGAATATAAATGTTTATACATATTCTCCTTTAAAGGTTGTCATTTCCTGAATAATTTGTTTACATGGCGGCAAGCAGTTCATGTTCTGAACTTCAGGTAATGAATTGAACGTTTCATATAACTATTGATCTCATTATTCCAAAATCCCCAAACCGAATAGACTTTCATTGTTGAACATCTGTCCACTTAGTATAATCTGTCAAATTCAAACTGATTTGTAAATACAGACAAAGTTTGCATTTATGAAAGGCTTTTTCGCATGTCCAAATAAGAAACTTAAGAACTTGTTGAAATCAACTTCTTCTTTTACTGATGCAATTTGTCCAGTACATACAGCTTGCAGCAAGGACATAGTCTTGACATGTATCCATCAACAGAAGGCTCTCTCGTCATTGTGATCTTAAGGTTTCCAACCCAGGACATGAGTTATACCAGTATTTGAATACTGCAGACGAAATGTCTATATACCCTCTGGGGATGGTTTTATCAATATAGTATAATCTAATGCATCGACTCTGATTCAGTCGTTACACATGATTTCAAGAAACCTAATGATTTATGTTTCGGTGGCTGTATGGATAATTGTTTCAGTGTTGGTGATTGATATCTGACTCTGAGGGTGTGGGTAAAATATCCGTTATTCTTTTTTTAAAAATACTTTTGCAGATAGTGTGATGTCGTTTCAGCTCTCAGCTGTTTTAATAATGTACTAGATGAGTGAATTGTGTCACATCTAAATTGGGTCTTTCCCTTTCTTTTCAGGTACGGTACAGAAAAGGGATTACATATTTGAAAGAGACGACGATTTACAATATTTCACAAATTATATTGACCTCACACTTTATACCTGGAAGTGAAGTCATTCACATGGACTCAATGAGCCATTTGACAAGATGGACACCCATAGAGCCTAAAACAAAATCAGGATGAAACATGAATGTTAAAATGCTGAATGTAAAGAAATGAACGAATGAGTTTTTCAAGTGTCTCAAACAAAACACGTTGAATGTGACATCAATGTTTGTAATTGTAATGGATTTAATTAAATAAACCAATTTTCCCTGTCCTGATTTGCTTTTAATCATGGTTTAGTTACATTACGCTCACCATCAAATAGATATACTTGTAAACTATCAACAGTTCGGACACTTTATTATAGTGTTTTTCAGGGAGCATGGTGAAATTATCAGTTCAGTGCTAATGAACATGATTTTAATGGTTTACAAGTATGATCAAACAAGGTACAATGTTATATGCCTGTATTGGTTCAGGTACTTAAAACCTCAGGAGTTCAGAAATGTTGCATAACATACTTTAGTTGTTGATTTGTGATGATCGATGTGGCTGAAAGATTTGTCCTTCACGTTTCCCATTGGGTCACTTACATGTTTATCTATACTGCAGGTATTTATGGGACCAACCTAATCAAAACGAAGAATAAAGAAATACTGTAAGACAGTCTATATATTTAAATCACTAAATCTTAAATGTATGGAACATAACCAACTTTAGCGAGACGTTAATATTATAGAACCTTTGGTTTTAGGAGAACAATTGTCATTCTTTCTTCTTCGTCATTAATATGAAGAAATAGAGTGTAGCGATTTTCATTTGTACACTTCTATGAACGTTTGACACATTCTTTTCCCAATTTATTTAATAAAACTTGTTAACATAATCTGTTATTTAATATACAATATAGTACATAACAGAAATAACGTCTCTCGTGTTCACAGTTGATCCTTTTATGAGGAAAATCAATTTGGACATTAGGTCTAATCATGAATTATAACATTATCTTCTATTTACATGTAGTTGTAGTCAGTTTTTAAAAGGTGTATTATGTACATTTAATTGTACTGTAAAGATATGAATGCAATGAATGATATATTTCAGTGTAGATACCAACATCATTATCTTGGGTTTCCTACCTCTAAAATGCCTCAATAAGTCATGTAAAGATATATAGCGCAATTGCTTTTACATGCCCTTTCCCTCTGGACACATAAATCGTTGATGTCGACTGAATGTTGATGTTTGAATTGGTTAAATTTCATCAGATAATTGTTTTATATTGCTTCTTCATAGGTGTTATGGTTATGGTGCAGTAACAATTAAATGAATGTCTGAATATTATGAATGCATAAAATACGAAATCACTTCAGCAGTCTTGTTGATTGAATGTAATTAAGAGAAGTTAAAATCACCCCCACCCCTCCCCATCATTTTGGAATCAAAAGTGGTCATCTAAATTTACAAAAGTATAGCTCCTCACTAATGTCATACAAAACACTTACCCAACACAAAACCGTAGGTATTTCAATATTATGAATACATAAAATACGAAATCACTTCAACAGTCTTGTTGATTGAATGTAATGCCTTAATTATATTCATTTAGATAAATACTCACCATTTTCTACAAATTAAGTTAGAAAAATCAAAAACAGCATTTTCAAGATCTCCCCCATAGTTAAAATCACACCCCTCCCCATCATTTCGGGATCAAAAGGGGTCATCTAAATTTACAGAAGTATAGCTCCACACAAATGTTACACAAAACATTTACTCAACACAAAACCATAGGTAGTTCATGCCTTTTACACCTCCATTCAATAGTTTATGTTTAGATGGTCTGGATTCTGGTAAACCTCCTCGACCGTTCAGGCATAGAATCAAACCACTTCCGTAATCCTCTCAATCCAGTTGAAGGGATTTCAGTTAAGTGGTGAGAGACAACTGTGACTAATAGATGAAGTAGAATTTAGAGATAAATGTCATGTCTTACACTATATACAATGTTTAAAATATTAAAGTAATAAATATAATATATAACACTATTGGTATACTGCAATAGCCACGGAATATTACAAGAGGTAGTCTAGATCAGTTATGTCTTTAATAATATATTGTTTATATATATATGACTAGAATTATCTTTACAAATTTCTTGGGATGTATTAGAAATATCATAGCTTGCTCAATTAATATACATTTTGAAAGCAATACTATAGCCTTGTTGCAAATGGAAACTAATAACCGTATTGTTGTAATGTAAATCCTCACGGTATCATACTTGTATTGTATCTGTTAAGTATCAGTTGTTAAACTCTTCTTGTACACCTATTCTACATTATCGCTGTATTTCGCCAAAGAATAACTGACATTCACATACAATTTGAACTGTAACTGTATTTGCAAAAACTACACATTTAGCCATGATAAAATCATAATGCATTCAAAATGATTTCTGAAGAAAGAAAACTTAGGATACTAGGAAATGTATATATCACATATATGGAGATAGAAATAGAAATAATGAGAATGGACACGATTACATGCTTTCTATTCCTGGCGTTCGTCACATACACCAGTTATCACTGTATCATTAAACAAACCTGGAAACATTTATGCAGCAAATGTAACATTTGCACAAGAATAACTCTAGCTCTCAACAACTGAGCATAATGAAAACAAGTTTGTTGCAGATAACACAGTTTGCAGATGTAGCCATCAGTGTTCGCATTAAAACAAGTCCTTAACACCACTATTTATTTGATAAATAATTTCTCACCAAATTCTAGAATGCCTCACGGATAAAACCTGTAAAACTGCCGCCTATAAATGAATATCAAATCGTTACTTCCAGTTGGACTAGTTGTTCAAAATGAAACTGTTGGTGTTTTAAACACTTTTTCTTTTCGTATTTGATTAGAAATGAGCAACAAGGACATCATTAAATACTATGGTTGACACATTTCGAGTTTCCAATACTATAGGCGTAAATATAATTTTACGGGTTATAATAACATTTAGTTGCTAGATTTCCTTTTCATTACATATCACTGAAATTTAATCTCTGTAGTAAAAACTTACAGAATCACATAAATCGCTAGTCACATTCACGTCGCTTTGCTGTTTATACAGCTGCTAAGACCACTGCCTTCAAATAAACACTAAGTGGTAAGTGAAATAAGGTGGAACTAATGTTGATAAAGCACGTTTTTATCATCCATTGGTTCATCTGTCGTCAGTGGCAGGTAAGATGAAGATGAATTGAGAGCAAGGTTGGTCATTAAATACCATTCAGCTTTCCACAAGTGTGACGATAAAAAAAACCTATTAATATTCAAATTTCCCCCTGTTAAACTCACTGTAATTGGATTTGGTAATGCCCTAGTCAACGTTGACCTACTTTTTATTACATGGCTTCTTATCCTATGGTGAAATATTTTACTTCACCTCAAAAAGTATTTGGTTGGTCAAGTACTTGCAAGGGAAATAGTCTCATAATTGCCCCAAATTAGTTTATCATTGCTTTATTAAATCTGTATTAAAAATTCCGTTTGGATATTACAAATAGATTTCCTCACTTAAACTGCAAACTGAATTTATTCTGAAAACATAAATTCACAGCCTAGTGGTACTGATTGGTCGCCAATAGCATTCTTCAATTAAAATCGTGAAATGTTATCCTATACGTTGTGTGGCAAGGAATTGCTTTGTTGTTCCTAATACGTGAATTCATCATGAGTTCAAATATTTGCAAACAGGATTTTGGATATCCGCCTTGTATCACAAGTGAGAAGGTAACATTAATAGTGCTAACTGCATGTACCCCGATTGGCATCAGTGAATCATTTAAAAATGCAGCAAAGCATTGTTTGTGATTCAGTTATGAATTCCATTCAATTGATCTATAATACGTTATACATTTTATTCAATTGTTATTTTACAAGAGAATCATCTCTCTCGAAAGGTTTTAAGATGGATATTTGTGGCTTTGAGTCACATATAAAGTCCAACATATAAGTAAGACAAAGTTCATTGCAACATGCACAAATCTCATACATTAGAAATGAAACTGCACAGAAGCTTGTTTAAAATGTTTGCCATCATTGAAAAACCTACGTAGGTAATTTCGGAAATACTCCTGGGAATGTTTAAGATAACATTTGTGATATATTGCCTATGACACAATAAACTGCGTGCACTGTAAGTCTACAAATGTTACTTGAGAGACATGTTGATAAATAGGAAGTATATAACGTTTGTAGTCTTATAAAGAACATGCACGAGTACGATTTCAATATTTTTCTCATATCCTTGTAAATCTTAGAATCACAGTAACTGTTTTCCCCACAGCAACATTCACTGCAGATACACGAAACTCACAAGACAGGAAATATAAACAAGATTAAGTAATCTTCAATCTGCACTTACCAAACGTTTTCTTGGCATCAACAGGAACAATAAAACTCCACATTTGTTTAAGATAACACAATTATCTCCAGCCCCCACAGCTGTGGATTGATAAGAAACATAGCCTCATGTGAGAGAGGCATTGAGATAGAACAAACGCTACATGATACATTTCGTATGCATGTTAGTATTTCGTATGAATTGAACAAATGGATTTAGTACAATGACAATCTTAGATATATTCGCAATACATTTTTAGACCATATCCGGGCAATGCTTCTTGTCAAAGATGGCAGGAACAATATTTCACTGTAGAATCTGGCTATCATACAACGACACTATCGACGTAACAGCCAGCGAACAACCAGATTCAGTAACATAAGTGATATCAGCTCTTTACTAATCTGAATTACTTGTGAAGAAGAGAGAAAACGTCTGATTCACACAGTCCAAGTGCATGTTTTACGCAGCTGTATTGGTTTTAATGATTGAGGTAATTTGTAGAGAATCTTGAAAACATTAAGAGAACAACTGCATGTTTATTTATGCTTGTTAAGATAACTGATGTATGTGTATTGCAATATGTTTTGGTGAAAATGTGACCATGCGCCATGAGCATGCATTACTTGGTGGACACTGGTGCTTTATAAATGTCCATCATCATCATAATCATTACAAATGCTACACACTTATTTTAAATATAGATTTAACAAAACACAACAGGAATACATATCTTATTAAGATGTCAACTAAATAAAGAAATGTTTCGTTATGAAATATATTTGTTTGAATGTATTCATAATAGTATAAACTACAGACGTCTTCACACATATACATCAATTTCAATTGTATAACTTGGGTAAGCTTTATTGTTACACTCAGATGAAAGTAAGGTAACATCATTTTCTCAAGAAAGAGAGCAATAAATATGGTTGTCGAACTCTCAGTGTTCATGATCATTTCACTGAATGATTCAATGCTGGTTTAGTAGCGATTTGTTTAATCATTCTTCAAAATGAAGATCAGTCGTCTGAACATTGCAAGAAATTATGAATTATGAGTGTTTTAACTAGTGTCCTTGTTCTGAAATGAGAAAGTGTTATTACCAGGTGTGTACAACACACTGTGCGTTTAAAATTCAGTTTACCTCTCATCCATCAAAACATATCTTATGGATAATAAGAAAGAGCAAGATGTTGAAATGTCTCTTAACATTTATTGGTAAAAGGCTACACTCATATGACTTGAAAATACATTTGGGATTCTTTCTTTTTGGATTCTACGGCCTCGATCAAATCAGACCACCTCAGGGGTCAGGTTCTGAGTCCTTGTATTTCATATTATCATCTCAAAAAGAGTAATTAAATGTATAGTAATGACTTTTTGATTTTTCAAAATGAAAGCTTTTCTTGAATCACAACACATCAGGATAGTGTTGAAAGCAAATAACTAAAAACTATGAATCATAGTTGAATTTCCGTTTTTAATTGGCTAGATGTTTTTCTTTACATCCAACTTTTTTGTCAGACACATTGACGTCCTTCTTATCAGACAGTTTTACTTGTACAGTAAGTCTGGTGTGTATTTCATGTAGTTTACTTTGCCGATTCATAAAGCTACATGAATGAATTGCAACATATCAGACAATGTGAATGCTCTAAGGGAAAATATAATAACTCACTGATTACAAGATCAGAGAAAGGGAAAAAGGTCGAAAACACACAATCTATCCAACGATATTTCTTGCAGATATTTTCACTTTTTGTCATATCCGTACAAATAAAATGACATTTTTTTTTATCATTTTGCTGGGCTATGTCCATGGCTCGGTTTAGTTATATGCTGATATTTTAAACTTTGAAAATACCTGATCGATTTTTATGTTTTATTTATTTATTTTAAAGAAATATGCATTTGTTTTAACGTGGTTTATAATATAGAAAGATATGATGACAACATACTGAAATATTACTTCAAACGGACATGGGGTGTAGAACAGGTCTCTACTGCAAACAAAGTTGCCGTGCCCTTAGCAGAATTCAAACTCTGGTCCTCTTGATCTGAATCCGAACCCGCTAACAACTGCGCTATCTCGCCCCTGAAATGTTACATGACCTAGCATTGTAAATTGTCAATGTGAATGTAATGTAATAAGATTGAGTGATTACTTGAAATACAATACTCGCAGCTAATGGCTGCAATATTGCCGAAGCTGCCTTAAACAATGACAATTACTAAATCGCAGTATACAATAGAAACGAATAGAAAATAGTTACCTCAATACAAAGGTTGGCAGGTAAGTGGATCTCAAGAGGAACAATTAATCGAAGAAGTGAAATTTTATCTATCTATTAAACTTTGTCATTTCCTGAATAAGTTGTGTACATACCTGCAAGCACATCATATTCTGAACTTCAGGTAATGAACTGAACGTTTCATATATCTATTTATCTTATTATTCCAAAATCCCCAAGCTGAATAGACTTTCATTGTGGAACATTTGTCCACTTAAGACTCATCTGTCTGTCAAAATCAAACTAATTTGTAAACACAGACAATTTATGCACTTATGAAAGCACTTTTCGCATGTCCAAATAAAACAACCTGAAGATCCTGTCTGAATCATCTTCTCCCTCCTCTGATGCAATTTGTACAGTTCATACAGCCTGCAGCAAGAAAATAGTCTTGACATGTATCCATCAACAGAAGACTCTCTCGTCTATGTGATCTTAAGGTCTTCAACCCTAGAATGAGCTTTACTAATATTTGAACACTGCAAACGAAATGGGATATATACCCTCTGGGGCTGGGAATTAATCAATCTAGCATAACCTAATGCTTTAAGACTGTTTAAGTCGTTAAGGTTTCTCTTTTGGATGGATAATTTTCAGAGCTGGTGATTGGTGTCTGACTCTAAGAATGGGGATTTGAATTCCGATTTTGTACATGTCAGGTGTATCACTGTTATCGATCTATTGGCCTTTAAGATTAGATCTTCAACTCACTAACAGAATCACCTATTAGTTCGTGTTGATACCACAAGCCGATAGTACCATCTTCATTAACATTTGAATAATTATCTAATGATACACCTTGTTCCCGATTTATCTTCATTTTGCCTTCTTCTGAGGACAGATGTCGAAATCAGTAGATAAAACAGTACTCTCTCAACATTAGATCAACTTGATGTAGTTGCCTTCTTGTGTGATAACTGGCTTGATCCAAACTGAATAAGCAGATCAGTAAGCCTAGGATATCTGTAACTTTGTATCAAATCGTATTGATATATCTTATATTAGGACACGTGTGTGAGAATATGTTTATGATCCTAAATCATTCTTCATAACGTTTAATTAAAACATGTACATCTCTGAACACAGCATTGGCATGAGACTTCCAGTGATGTTGTAACACTGTGACGTCATCGTGTCATAGCATTGTGTGTCATTTCTTGACGATGTAATAATCATATGATGTCATTTCGTTGATTGTGACAATATGCATAATCTACTGTTAAAATAATATCTACAAGGATATACTGCTTGATCTCATCTCGTCAGACTTCCTACTAGGAATAATGTTCAACATTTAAATAAAAGTGTTTGTGAAAAATAAGTGTTTAAGTAGCTAACTATTTAGATTCACGCATCTTGAAGGTGTGAGCGAGTTCATGAATAATGAGTACAATTGTATTTTACATTCTTACCTAGGACTGTCAATTTAAATCTTTGTTTATCGATTGTAGCACATTGAAGGAGTATATGGTAAGGTAAACAAAAAGACATAGTCATCAACATCCCCCGCGAGACACAAGAAATGAGAACAAGGGCAATAATTCAAGAATAAATAATTGTGCACTTCTCATTTTCTTTCCATTAAGGTAACGACATCCTCAACTGCCACACAACTGATTTGATGTTAAACAATGTCTGAGAAAAGCTATATCCTTGGATACTTGAAACAGAGTCGAAAAAGCGGAACAAGGGGAATAACTCCGGAAAAAATAATCACATGCTTCTTTTTTTCAAACCCCATCAAGGTATCGATGGCCTTAAAGTACACACCAAATTTGGTTACCCTATCTTAAATAGTTTCTGAGAAAAGCTGTCCCCTTTGGTGATACCTTGAACAGAGTCCAAATGTACAGAATAAGGGCAATAACTCCGCAAAGATTAATTGTGTGCTTCTCATTTTCGAACTCCATCAAGGTACTTATGCCCTAGAGCCATCCACCAAATTGGGTAATCCTATCATAAATAGTCTCTGAGAAAAGCTGTCCCCTTTAGAGCTAGCATGAACCGAGTCCAAACATACGGAACAAGGGCAATAACTCCGGAAAAAATAATCACACGGTTCTTATTTTCGAACTCCATCAATGTATTTATGTCCACAAGCCACACACCAAATTTGGAAACTCTATCCTAAACAGTTTCTGAGAAAAGCTGTCCCCTTTGGAGATACCATGAACAGAGTCCAAAAATACGGAACAAGGGCAATAACTCCGGAAAAAATAATCACATCGTTCTTATTTTCGAACTCCATCGAGGTATTTATGTCCACAAGCCACACACCAAATTTGGTTGTCCTATCTTAAATAGTTTCTGAGAAAAAGTGTCCCCTTTATAGCGGACGGACGGACGGACGCACGGACGCACGGACGGAGCCCAAACCTATATCCCCCTTCCACTTCGTGGCGGGGGATAATAATTACCAACTCTGTGCTCGGAATTACAAATAATCTGTACAAATGCCTCGATAAAACTCGGATTCAATCACAATTATTTACTCGGGACAAGAAATCCTCGCAACTCATTGATTGTTTTTATACTATTTATTTCATGCAATGGAAATGCTATTAGCTTTGTCTTGTGCAATAACAAATTGCCTGATTTTATATGCTGTTATCATCTTAAGCAAACTTAGCAACAATGCAGTACATGTACATATAGTATTAACAGTCAACATGTATCTTGCCTTCAGTCAGACTCACCTTACGACTCAGGTGACACTGATAGAAATGTGGTTCATCAGTTACTCTATTACCATTGAGAGAAGCATACAGGTTATATTGTTAATCGATAGTTTAAAATATATAAACTATTCGAGAAAAAGTTTTAATCCTAATCCTAGTCATTATTCGTATTTTGTGATTCATTCACAATAACATATTTGACATTTCCCTTTAAAATGAAGCTGACGAATTCCCATTTGCGACATCAAATAGGAAGTTTTTATCAGGAATCATTTAATTCAATCCTACTCATCAGTGTGCATTTTCGAAGGGAGTAATCTTTAGTTCTTTCACTTCAATGTATTGTCCACACTAGATGGTTATCTGATGAAGTAGCAACAATGTTACAGCCGTCAAACATCAATGTAGTTGTACAATATTGGATTCCTGTACAGTTCTGGTCTTCAGTGAATAACTCTCATCAGCACATTCAGGTTTTGATATTATTGTGGATGGGACCATCTTCAATCCATCAAACATTGAACAAAACACTATATCAATCTATTAAAGTCAATTCAAGCATCTTTGCTCTAGTAAAGCAATACGTTATGCCAATTCGCTACTCAAACTTAGTTTTACCAAACAAAATCTTTATATATGCAAATGTTGATAAAGAAATACGACCTTGGGCATGCATACACACTTGACACTCACTGATTTGAAATGATTTTCATTTATGTGTTTTCAGTGTCCGAGGAAAATTTGCACATTTCATTTTGACATGTATAGAGATACATCACTAAACAGCAATTTAAGTAGTTATGTATCATTGTCAAATAGCTTCTTATTTGCAATTCAAACACCCTTATTTTCACATCAAACTTGTTTTCAGTTTTCCCTTAGGTGATTTTCTGAATAGAAGAACTAGATCATAACTGATATATACATGTTTGTTGATTGAGGTTGAAAAGTGAGAAAAAATAGACTTGAAAACACCAACGTTCACCGTTAAATCAGTCTTATATTCTCTCATTGTTATAAATCATTTATTGACGGAAATTGTTACAAAACGTAGATTTACAGATGGACGATGTTAATCCATATTAAAATCAGATCAGATGAGCATCATTATGTGCTTGTTCTGTGCATAGCATAGTCTACAATTTAAATACTCTGTCGGCAGGATCAATGGCCTACCTTTAAGTTTCACAATCAAAATGCATGACTTGAAAAGATGAAAATACATGAATACATGTATGTATGAAATGATTGATTGGGTGATCTATTTGTTTCATTTCGATGTACAATAAACTGTGAGCTTGTTTGATTCCTGATTATCTTACAACGAATTCTTTTGCAGGGCTGTAAATAAGTTGTGAAAGGCGAAACATGGTCAAAGGTGTCATGACAAAATTCCAGCTAATATGTTTATCTTTTGATGTTTTCATTTAGTATTTGTTATGCTCTTTTAACTGTATTTTATAATGTGCATTACATGTTTATCGAAATATACAGACAATATGTGAGCCCATACAACCCAATTGGTACACCTTTAAGTGTTCATTATGTTTTAGATGTCTCAATTTAAACGTAACTGTCAGAACCAAGCATTTACAAATATGGGCAATTGTGTACATGATAACTATTCAAATGTACAGGAACAGGTTAAAAATAGTTTGGAATTGTTGTAGAATAGTTCACTCACTAAAAACCTTATGTTCATTCAGTATCATTCAGTGGTGAATGTTTCGTTTTCCGAACCTTTGATGCAATGTATCCTAATTTAAATCAATGTGAAAATGCAAGAGGTTGAAAATAGCAATAGATAAGGTTTCCTACACTTTATCAGACAGAGGCTTAAATATAATAATCTTGGCATAATTTTAGAACTTTAAACTGTTTTCAAGGTCTTTTTCACGTATGATAATACACAACATCTGTTCTGTAACTGCTTGCAGTCAACATAAAAGCACAGGAATATTGATTCCACTATGTTTTTAGAATTAGCAATATGGAGAAGGTAACACCTGAAATGTAGTAAAGAAATTGTTTTTCATCAGCTTCATCATTTTCAAATCATGTATTCTTTGCAGCTCAAGGAAAAACAGGTGTTAGGGTGTTAACTCCCACTAGGAAACAAAACCCACGAACCCTCATACAATGGAACCGTGTTCCAGCACCAGTTCCGATAATTTTTAAAAAGACAGTCAAATTCTCGATTACGTTTTTAGAACGTTAAACACATTCTCTCCTCTAACATACATGTAGACTGAATCACACAGAAGTTTAGCCTTAGTGTTATTTCATGTTTATTCCAGGATCTCATGTAATCAGCATTTCAACAATCAGTGCATTCTACATATGATTAATCAAGGGATGATATAATCAGGAAACTGGAGAAGACGGATTTCACATGATGGAGACTGCTGCAATTGATTGAGTCCGTGTATGAAATGTTATTAACATAGTATTACGATACATATTAATTTCCTGGAAATAATAGCTTGACTCAATTTTCAACGGTTTGCTTTTAGTGTTCGGAGTATGCAGGAAAACATCAGACTCATGGAGAAACCCAACTACATTCTGTACTCTGAAAACGGAACGAAGTGGACATATCATCCATCTTTGTCAGTATGAGAGATTGGGTAAGTAATCCGTGAATTGATTTTGAAATCCTGTTGGTCTCGGCAATAGATAAAATGGTGCAACAAAGTGCTAGTGTCAAGCACAGGAAGAGCTAATGGATTGAGGAAATTCAACTATTGTTATCTGACCAAATGGGAATCGTATGCACACTTAGAAAGAAAGTTATGCAAATATTTCCATGTATAATATTGTGTTCTCAAAATAGCCAATCATTTCTGACAAACTGAACAAAAATACATAAAAATGTTGCTTAAAAAGATAGCTCCAATCATGAAATCCAACCATTCAAGCATGCATAGATCCTAACCAATGAATGTCCATAAATTAATGCCATGAAGTTCAAATTTATCAAATGTTATTTTCAGCCTAATTTTAATTTAGTACATCCCTTATCCTGACTAAATTCACCAGCAATGAAATAATATAGTACTTGGAATGTATTTTCATTAACTAAACCAATCAAAATATGATTTAAATTGTAAATGGTAGCAGTCAACGCCACCAACAGTAAACATAAATCATTCACTGAGCTATACATTCCATTCCATTTATAAAATAGTAGGTTTCATCATTGGTGACAAATTTATAATATGGTAATATGTCATGAAGACTGTCAACTATCCCTGAAGTGTTGTAAATTCACGAGTGACAACATTAAGTGGATTGGGATATGTTCCCTTGACAAACTAACATCCTTATTTATTAGAGCATGAAGGCGAACTCAAATGTATTGACTTTCTTGAACATATCAATAATGTTACTGATAACAGTTACTTTATTCATGAATCATAATGCAATTTATTCCTGAACAAATAGCTGTCAAGACAACATTTTTTCATTTATTAGAAAAGTGCTAATCATCTAATCTAGCATCAATCTAACATAACCATAATCACTGATAATTTATTCAGGCAAATATGAGATGCTTCAAAGCAAATAACAATCAGAAGTAAGAGGTCAGAATCACAGACGAATGATGCCAATGTAATAAATTCTGCTTTATTGATGCCTTGGTCTCACGAAACGAGGTCCCATTAATCAACAGATATTTCCCAAATGAATAGAATGCTTGTCAACAATGAAAAAATCCAGCAAGAAGTATAGTTTGCTACTTAGGGATTTGACTCGCACACGCTGTCTCTTCATCTGCAAACGCTGGACAATTTTCATTACAACCAAGAAGATCAAATATAATATGGTTTTATTTCGTAATGAAATGCATAACAACTGGGATGGGAACAGATTCATTACTTTAAACTATTAACAATATACACAAGAGTCATCAGAAGATGACATATCCCACCGGTCCCACAAAATTTGAAAAACACATCTTTGACAGATACTTATGGATCACTAACGTACTTCAGTTAGTGGGTATTATAGATTACAGAGTTTCAGGTGTGTAAAGGGGTTTTGACTTCTGCTCCAGAAGCAGTCAAAATCAAACACGTTTCTATGGAAACAGAAACAAATACAATTTTCAGAAATCTGAAAAAAAATATCAAAAGGCAACACTTCAGTTAGTGGGTAATACACATGCAAAGTTTCAGGAAGATATGCTGAAGAGTTTTGGAGCTGTGCTCCGGAAACGAACCTGTCTCGGAACAAAGTTCAACTTCAACACGTTTCTATGGAAACGAAAATAATAAAATTTTCAGAAATCTGAAAATATCGAAAGGCACCACTTCAGTTCGTGGGTAATACACAAAATGACGGACGGACGGACAGGGTGACGACTATATCCCACGGTATAACATACAGGCGGGATAATAAACATGTAATGTTATCACTCAAATATATTTAATGATTGCACTGTTGATGACTACTGATTTAAATGCTTATATCAAGGGTTTAGAACTTATCCGCAACCTGTAATTTCACAATTATTTTGCAGTTACATTTGAATAAGTTTCAAACGTTTGCAGATAGATTTAAATGCGTTGTTCTCAACACCATAGGTTTGATAAAGGGACAGTCTTTTCAAAATCAATTTAAATAAATAGAAAAAAGTGGCAGTAACCAATTAATTTATAATTTGCGTTGATTCAATGATAGTTTGTCTCAATTTCTTGTTTTCTTCTGCCTTTTCAGAAAGTTGCACATGTATTTAAGTTCTTAAATTTATCTTTCCATATAATTTAAAATCGTTCAATGTAATTATGAATTTGTAGCTATTATCCGCTCTCCTGTTTGAGGTGACCTGCTACAATAGCTTATTAAATCAGTTGACAGTAAATTCTACATCAATTAGATCGAGGAATCAAACTCACCATGATATTAACAGTCTGGTAGGTGTTAACTGTTGGCTTTGAATTAGTAGATCAGAACTGTGAGAACATTATGACATGACGATCAATGGGGCTATACTGATAAAAGGCTATTTCCTTATTGATTTTTGTGGGTGAAAATATACACTTATGTTAGAACTATATATTTAATATTTTCATCATTTGTCTGTGTATTTATTGATACACAAAACATGAAAACATTTTTTTTAAATTGATAACAGCATGGCATATCAAACATCATAATATTTCGAAGACTGCTCTGAAATAATTTTCTGCAGGATAGTTCGTCTTTCTTGATTCCAATTGATTGGGTTGCTTAAATTGTATTGTTTTTTAACATAAAGCTCATTATATGCAACGTTTTCACAATATCATAGTAAACATGGTTAATACTGTCGTGTACTTGTGGCAGCCTTTTAAATATAACTAGTACATGCAGATAGAGGTTACCATGGCCGAAATTTTTCTCCTATCACTTAACACGCTCGTTGCATTTTGTCACCTCGAAATTGAGTTGTCTACTCATACGTTTTGGATCAAGGCCTTTAAATTGGCAGTGATCACAAGGGTAAGTGAACGTAGGCGGAACAAATGTTGACAAAGTGGGTTTTTATCAGCAGCGTGGCCGTCTGTCGTCAGTGGCAAGTAAAATGGAGATGAATTGTGAGCTAGGTTGATCATTAACACTATTCAGCTTTTAATGAGAACGATGTAGTCTGTTGAACCATTATGTGGAGTATATGAGGGTGAAGAAACCAATGTTCAAATCTGTGGCTGTTATTTCATGTAGTTGTCAACCAACTAACCAATTGTATCCTCTCTATAAATATGTTCTGTTTCATTTCATGTGTTTGAAAATGTCTATTTGGAAACAGAGGTACATGTACGTTATGTCTCAAGAAGCAAACCAAGCTAATTTGAATTTTTGACGCACTTTGTTATATTTCTAAACAACATGCATTTTGAAAAAAATTGTCATTTTGGAATCCTCTTAACTAGACGAGAAGGGTGTATTACAGTAATGATGCGTCAACATATAGAAGTCCAAGAAAATCATTTACATTTGTATGCATATCTTGTACTGATTATGTAAGTTAAATGGCTAAAAAAGATGTTTTGAAAAGGGATATGACGTATGGCAGATATAGAAATAAAAGTATAATACTCTGATGTACTCTGACTCTGATGTATGAACTTGTGGGTACCTCTTAACAAACAACCAGACAGAGACTATTTTATCCCCCGCCAAGTGGAAAAAGTTTTAAATATAATTAATAAATCACTTATTAGTAATAAATTCATGTACAGAAGAAAAAGTTATTCCCAAAATGTATTACCCTCTTTCTAACAATATTCAAGTTCTGTTCTGGAAGCAAAAATTGTAAAACGCATTTAGAGTTTTGTTCTGGAATGAAGATGAAGATGTTTATCCATGGACATGCCTAAAAATAAGATTCGAAAGAAGATGAAAACCCCAAAAGGCACATACATATAACGATTCCTCAACACAGCAAGTTTCACTCGGCCTTATTTTGTTTTAGTTGTGGTCCGGAAACGAAATTTTAAAGTATTTTTCCATGGAAAAGGCTAAAAAAAACTTAATTCCAAAGAAGTAAAAAAAACCCATAAGGAACATCCAAACATGATGACTGTTCCACATACCAAGACTCACTGAGCTAGGCTTCACAGAATTTCCTGGTCCGGAAACGAAATTTGAATAAATGTTTTCATGGCAACAGCTAAAATTAAAATTCCAAAGAAGTTGAAAACCCAAGGCACATCTACACATGATGACTGTTCCACATACTAACTTTCATTGAGCTAGGCCTTGCAGTTTTTGAATTCTGGTCCGGAAATTTTATGATTTGTTTCCATAAAAACAGATAAAAATAAATGTTGAAAACCCCCAAAGGCACGTCTACACAAGATGCCTGTTCCCCATATCAAGTTTCATTGAGCTATGCCTCACGGTTATTGAGTTCTGGTCTGGAAACGGAACCTGGACAGACGGACTGACGGACGAAGGCCATTTCAACTTTATTTTGGCGGGGATAATAATGAGCCAACAAATCTTCTTACACCAGCAGCAGTATTTTTTTACTCATTTACGCTTTGGAAGTTGTGGTTTATTTTGTTGTTGAGTGTACATTTATGATACATTGTTGCAAAGTTGTTTTTCACCAGTAAAAGATCTCTGGTAGGAAAGTAGACAACGTATCAGAAAAAGACAGAAAAGTATCTACCAGTTAAACAAAGCAGATTTCATTCATATAACATTGTAGCATACATAAAACTCTGTGTCCAGGAACAAGTAGTATTAAGCTGAAAAATGAAAGTCAATATCCATTGTTATAATGTGAGTAAACATTAGTAACTGCATTGAAACAGAAGTTCGTCAGTTACAGTGATATGCACCTTAAAATTTTGGAGAAAAATGACAATTTAGAAAAAAAGTTGTTTACCGGCGATATCCGGTCTGTATTAATGTAATGACACACCTGAATCACAGAGACGTGTTAGATTAACGACTTGAACTCAAAATAATATCAGATTTATTAAAAAATCCTATGATTATAACCTTTTTGTCACTAAGTGCCAATAATTGTTGAAAAAGAGGAGGATAATTCAAGACCCAGTTACTTCCAAATTTTGCATAATAAAATATATCTTGATTAGTGAAAGTCAACTCGGTAACAACATTTCTGTTTTCGTCTTCTGAAACCTAATTTGTATCGCGTAGTTCAGCAAAGGAACAATAGTTATTTTGGGTAAAAAGAAACAGTACTATTGCAACTTCAGCCAAAATTTTCTTTAAATGTCAACATGAATAGTGTTTCTTTGACGAAATTAGCCATAAAATATTATATCTCTATACGTTAGTGTATAATTCAATCAATTTTACCTTACTTTGCTACAGCATAACATTGTAGGTATAAATGTTAGGGAGCGAAACACTCATTTTACTACATGTTTATGTATATTACGTTTGCTCTTTTCTTGTCTCTTTAGCGTATACTAGTTACTTGGCTTGAAACGAATGATGCAAGTCGATAAGATATAAGATCTGACATTTAATATAATGTTATTAATTAAGTATTTTCGTATTGGCCCAGTTGCAGGTCCGAGGTACTAGGTCCGTTGTATTGGCCCGGGACGAAGTCGAGGGCCAATACAACGGACAGAGGACCTGTAACTCGGCCAATACGGAAATACTTAATTAATGACAATTTTATTAATTAACTTCTTTGCATTCTATTTGCATAACACTAAACATCTTATTGATATTGAAATAATAATTATAAAAAAGATTGGTGAAGAAATAACACGGATCAAAGTTGTGAAGCAACAGCTTCGAGCTTTCAAAAGTGTGCAACTGCGCATGCTCAGACTCATATTGGCCCAGTTTGTCCCGTATTGGCCCAGTTGCCCCGTATTGGACCAGCTGTCGAATCATATGGTCTAGGCCGTAAATGCCATATAAGTACCATAACATTGATAGTTAATTAATAATGAATGGTATTGTCTTGAAGAATATGAAACAATGATACAAATGTGCTTATATGTGTTTATTTGAACAATTTATTTGGTTATATTCTACAAAGTGGTTCAATTTGATACACGATAAAGTGTTGTGAAAGTAAAAGTGTTCAAAGAGTAAGACGTGTTAAGTTTGTTGTAAAGAATGTAAAACATGGTATTTTCTGATTTAAATTAAATTAAATTAAATTGCTTTATTCGTTGACATGTACGCAAGGGAAACTTAGCAAACTGGAAAGTGCATGGTATTCGTTTTAATTTTGGTGGTTTGAAAGATATGTAATTTTAGCATACACATCTGTTCACGTATTCAACGTTAATTAGATAGTGTTGTAATAATTGTCCACCTCAACATATCAACCATGCTTTGATATTGGTGTTATAATTACATATGTTTTTGCTGAGAAACCTCAATGATGTGTTTATGTTTATGATCATTCTTTTAAATGATGAAATAATGACAAAAAAAACCAACCGACAATGTTCTTAAAAGAACGAAAACTAGCTATGGTGGAAAACACGTTATTCTTATCGATAATCCCATTGCATGAAACCTTTGGAAACAATGTAAAATTGATTTGCTTTCTTAAGTAAAATCTTAAGTAAAATTTACAAAATTAAGTAAATTTGGATCTGGAGTAATTGTTTTTCGAAATAAAGCATTCCGTGGCAACATCTGACATAACTGAAGTTATACCATTGTAGATATGAAACCCCTGATATCTGATACTAATTAAACACGGCAAGGAATGTAAATTCTACAGAGGGTTTGCTGTACACAGATGTGTGTTCAATATATTTGCTATTACAATTTCCATATAACCTATTAGACATTTTAACCTGTATATCAAGGACTACATGAATTGTTTCGTGTAATTTAGTAACACACATCAGGATATCATCATACTTACATGTATACTTTTAATTTGGATCAATTATCAATGGACTGATAACAGTATTTGCACAAAAGAATATCTATAGAAATATTATGTTAGTTCATGTTAACCGTGGCTTGGATATTCGGATTAAGAAAGGTTTGAAACAGAACATTGTAATAGATTTTATTTTGTCCGAAAAGAAAATAAAGAAATAAAGCCACTCTAAATAAAGTTGCTCATTTGATACGTATGTGTACATTGCTACAGATATTTGCTGAATTTGTTTACTAAATAAAAGAAAGCATTGTATCGTTCTTCCCCATGTCATATCTCGCAGATGTTAAGTAGGTGCAAACCTCATTATCAGTGAATCGTGTTTACATTACCTGTGCTTGAGGAAGTGTTCTGGTGTTCTTGCTGGGAGGTGAACTGTTCGATGTAGCTCTTGCATTCATTCTTGAACGTTAACATCATTGGTTTCTGCAATTGCACTAAACGTTCCAAGGTGTATAGAGATAGCTTGTCCTCGTTCTTCGGATTGTTATGATTCCCTTTGCAGACGACATGGCAGTCGTAAATGCACGATTATAAGAATACAGAAAGGTTAGATGAGTTATGTAGATATTTGTAAAGGTTGATGTAGAGAAAACAAAAGTTATGTGTTTGAGAAAAGCTGGAAAGCTTAGGAAATAGAAATGAGTTTTGCTTAACGATGGTCGGCTGAATGTTGTTCGTACTTATAAATATATCGGTGTACACTTAACACGTCCATTGTAAATTTCACAGAAGGTCATTTCCGAAAGGATTTGAAAGTTCTTAAAATGATATGCTCCAATGTGCATAACTGCTCAAAACTTCCATTCAAAATTGTTTTAAATATTTTCGATGGCAAGATTTTACCTTTTCTCTCAAGTGGTACGTACATCAGGAGGTTCCATTCATAGACTGACTGAGCTGGGTTCATGATATTTTTTGTAAAACTACGCCTGAATCTAGTAGCTCAGTAGCTTGAGGTGAGATGGGTAGACATTCGCTTCATGGTTATCAGCATGTCAGAAGTTGGAAGGACGTGTTGAGCAGTAAATGTTAAAGGGGCAGTAGCACGTTTTTTTGCATAATTTACTTTTTCAAATTTCCCGTTTATAATGATAGTTGGTGCCATTCACATTTACATTAGAGGGTAAAACATCTTATTACACAAACCAAATTATACGTAGTAGTAATAACGATGATGCGTATAAAGAAAATATTGCATTTTATTGTGAACACATTTTATTATTTGGAATGACAAAAACAATTCCCACGACTTTACTGAGCCATGCACACTCATTTTTCAATGGAGTTTCCGAAGAGAGAAGGGTGTTTAGAAAATGTTGTTTAGTTCCGGGTTCGGTTTGTATGCATTGATTAAGATGTACGATGCAGGTTGTATTATTTCAAGGTTTGAAAGCATATCAAGCTTCTCAAAACTTTAGTTATACAAATCTATTACGAATAAAATCCAATGTGAAAATTATTCATTTCTAGTTATTCTGAAGGTATTGCATAGTACTATGTAAGCTCTGCTGCTCTAACCATAAACCACCTCTTGTTAATCGAGTAAGTTTACAATGCAATACGGTATTTTTTTTTTTTTACAACGCCTATGAGTGCATTTGAGTGCACAAATATATGTCATCATTATACTGATAAAGATTAATTAATCTAGAACAGTAATATTCTGAATTTTCTCTGAAATGTCAATAAAAGGATGCTATCCAGGCCGTTCAGAACTTGTCCACACCTACTTGGAAGACATTGTGCAAATTTTTTTATCGACCACAGTATTGCAGCATTAGACATGTACACGTGTCACCACGTGCAAACGTAGTTAACCAAAAATATAATTTCATTATTCAACTTACGGTTTTAATTTGTTGTATCGATCTACCTGTTAACCACAATACAAATAAAATTCTCACTAGAATTTTCACTAGAAACCAGCATGAGAAAACAGTGTCATAAAGGTTATTTTGTTTTATAAACTTTAAAGTTTGAAGGTTATCCTTTTTAACTGTTACTGTGTATTTATAAAAATGTATACCGATCACACGACCTAATTATCTAATGATCTAATTCAAAAGACAGAGATCATATCGCTCAAATTGAAAAGTCTGAATTTATTCACCATTAACCAATGTTATGCAGCAGTCATATTCATCAATGTTAAATATGACCAGTGAACGATGGAAGCTTCAGTCAGTGATATATCGTTCTCTTCTCCTGACAATTTGGATCCAGTCAGTCCAGAGAAAACATGTAATCACCATGTCTTATACAACAAATCATTTTTGTATTTGTATTAAGATGACGGTAAGAGACTACGATCTGATTTACATAAGCATCTTATTTGTACCATTGTCAATCCTCACCTGATACACTGTTAGAAATATGGTACTTCGGACTGCACTATCCTTGAGAGAAGCATACAGAATATTTTGTTAATCAACATATTTAAATATATATCAAATACTCTGTAACATGTTCTTATCCTTATCCCAGTCATTATTCGTAATTTCATAGTTTTGGTTCATTCAGCACAATATAATTTAACATTTCCCTTGAGAATCAACCTGATTAATTCCCATTTGCCACGACATTTCAACAAATGTTTTTTTTATATCAGCAGGGACCTTATATGTAAGGTCCCTGATATCAGTAAACATTTGTTCAAGCATCCTGCTCATCATTGTGCATTTTCAAGTGGGTAATTGACAAAAGAACAATAATGTTACATCCGCCACACATCAATGAGGTTTACATTATGATAAATTGGATTCCTGTACTGTTATTGTCTTCATTGAAGCACTCTTATCAGCACATTCTGGTTTCTCTTGGATTGGACCTCCCCGATCCATCAAGCATTGAATAAACCACTCTCACTATATACTCAAGTCAACCCAAGACACTTCTTTCTAGTAATAGAGAGAGCTGTGACTTCAAGCAAGAACTTATGTCAAATCGTTACTCATGTTCGTCATGTCTAAATTGTTCTCACAAAACCATACAGAAGCTATAGAATATTGATAAAAACAAGATCTGGAGCATGTGTACACACTTATTCCTCACTAATCTGAGATGATTATCATTTATATTCTTTCAGTGTCGAAAAAGCGTTCCATACATCATTTTGACAGGCAAAGATATAGATCGCCTCCAGGAGTTCACAAAACCACCTGCTAAATAGCAATTGAAGTTGTCATGTATCATTATTTAATAGCAGCTTTTCGGCAATTTGAACATACTTATTTTCACATGCAACTTGCTCTCAGTTTTCCCTTAAGTTATTTTCTCAATTGAAGAACCAGCGCGTGATGATATATTAGTTGATTGCATGTGAAAAGTGAAGAAAACAACTTTAGACTTGAAGACGCCAAGGTTCAATAACTCATGTCAATCAGTTTTTATAATCTCGCATTATTTATTTTAAAATAAATTACTAACGGAAATAGTTTCAAACTTTTATTAAAGGATGGATGATTTTATCATCCATGTTAAAATCAAATTAAATGAACATGGTGCTCGTGTCCTGTCAATGAATAGCAGACCTAGTTGTCAATAAATAATATGCCGGGAAGAATCGATGTTCAATCTTCAAGGTTCAAATTCATACATAAATATGTATAGAATGATTCATTTCGAATCTACATGAAACTGTGTATGGTTCCGGGATTGATTTCTTCTTACCTTTCAATGAATGCTTTTGCAGGGTTCTGAGCGAAACATGAATCATAGTCATTATTATGTTGATTTAAATGTGTTTTTCAACGTTCATCATTACTCGAAAAAACAATACAATACAATACAACGATGGAATATATTGAGTCACGAAAGCAATTCAGTTCATGATTCGCATTTATTGTTTGTTTCATAAAGTAGTTTTCAATCGAGATATAGCTGTTAGAATCTAGCTATATTCACATGTAAAGGAGAATGTGTAAATCGTCTTGACATTTGTGTAAAATAGTTCAATTACTGAAAACTTGATTTTCGTTCAGTATCATTCAGTGGTCAATGTTTTAAGCTCAGATGCAATGTATTTAATTCAAATCTGTGTTAAAATGCAAGAGGTTGTTTGTTTGCAACCTGTCCGGTTCGTATTGTGTGTTAGAAACTTTTACTCAAGTCAGTAAAATCTAAAAATATTTCATGAAAAAGTGTCCAAAATCTAATCAGTTGAAAGGTGAGGTGAGGTGAGGTGAGTTGGGGTTTAACGCCGCTTTCAAGAGTATTTCACTTATATCGCGGCTGCTAGTATTATGGCAGGGAGAAAGCCCGCAACGCCATGTGGCTATGCATTGCGGTTTCACCATCGGCTGGAACTAGCGAACCATGGGTGGTACTGCACTGAAATTCAGTGTAGCATTGCACCCAAACCTGACTGCGTGTAGAACAGTTCTCTACTGCAGATAAAGTTGCCGTGCCCCTGGCGGGATTCGAACCCCGGACCTCTTGATCCGAAGCCGAACGCGCTAACCACTGCGCTATCCCGCCCCCTCAGTTGAAAGGCACATCCATTGTGTTGTCGGGGGTCAAATATGACAAACGTTATAAATGGTCTTATTTTATCGAGAAGTACTAACTGTTACCGAAAACAACCATTTTAATGATACTCGACTTAGTATATTGACGATATGAAAGTAAAAGTAGTGATTTCTGATCGAAAACCGGACAATACACCGCGTGTGGCGCGCGCCACTGAGTCAAACGTAATTTTTCAATCTTATTTACACCAGACAAAATAACAAATTTGGGTTAATAATGTTCAATGGGTCATATAACTACTGTGCATGTAAATAGAACGTTCACTTTCGGTTTCTACACATGCAAATGATGTTACTCGATTTTAACTGGAAAATAGTAAATATGATATGTTTGGCGATTGGGGATGAATATGCAAGCGAAGTGAATTTATTTGTTTTGTAATCAGCACATATGGTGTGTTGGGACGTATTAAAGCCAAATAAAATTTTATGAAACACAATGGATGCACCTTTAATATTAAATTCGTGGAGCAAATTATGAACTTGGAAAGTGATTTGCAGCTGTTTTTCTGAAGATGCTCACAAGCGATAATATATAAATAATAATTCTACAAATGTAACATTTTATTTTCTGTATTTAATTGTGATAAACATAAAAGGTACAGAGATATTGTTTCCTCATGTTTTTAAAATGGACAACATGCAAAGGTTATGACCTGAACTTTACTTACTGTTTATATAACAGCTTCATCCCAATCCTTTTCACGTCTTTTTTCTTTGCAACTGCAGGAAACACAGGCGTTATCCAGTCTATGATCTCAAATACTTCACGCGTCTGTATAGTGGTATACAGAAAAATCTAGGTTTGTCTGAGATAACACATTTTGAAGACACGTCCTACCTCATCTGCTGTGGAATATCTCCTCACTTACATCTCATTTAACTTGACTTAAAAAAGTGCCTTTTTAGAAATAAGTCTGCAATTTAATTATATGAAATCTCATTGAGAAATCAGTTTTGATAACAATACATGCTTACACTTGTCCAAACCTCAAATGTCCCCTATTAACATATTGTTGAGTCTTTTGAACAGTTATTTAAGTTTCCAGATTAGCCAGGCTAGATAATGTTTATCCAACGTGTCTGTTATGAAGCATGTCCTCAGCTACAGCTCAATGTGATATACAGGTTAAGGAAGTCGGCAATTAAAGAAGAGAAATGTACCCTATTGAGAAATCTTAACAACTTATCCATTCAGTCACATAATACCTCACAAGATTAATTCATAACAATGTATATGACATAAATCTCTTTCTGTAATCTTTTTGAATTCACCGAGTATTCCCATCGAGGTTAATTAGATATGCCAAAGTTATGTATCACAGCTGAATCAGTCTGGAAGCATTCGATTGTAGAAGTCGATTGTAACAATGTCTTGTTATATATTCCTCTTCGTTTGCGTTATTTAAATATTAATGTAACTCAGAACTGGAGTAGGAAATTGTAAGATCAAATACCACGAGACAGATTTTAGTTGATGGATACACGTACAGAATATTTTCTTGCTGCGGGTTATTTGAACTGTGCAAATTGCGTCAGAGAATGTTTAAAGATGAAACATTCTTAACATGTCTTGTTACCACATAGAGAAAGTGTTTTCTTTTATGCAAATATGTATCTGCATTTGATTTATGTTTGATTTTGACAGATATGTCTGGATCAAGTCGACATAAATTTACAAAGTTAAGAAGAAAATACCTTAAGCAATGCATTTTGTTGACTGAGTGGATATAGATTTACAAAGTAAAAGAGAAAATTACTCTCAGAAATGCAGATTATTGGAGATCAAAATACATCCTTCAAATATCAAACGCTTGAACATTGCTACCTTCAGCAGCAAAGCAGAAATTATGTACCATTTGACTCCAGAAGACTTTTACTTTATTAGTTACATACATGTAAGAAATATACCAATTGCAAGCATTTGAAATAACAAAGTTTTATTTAAAATAGTCATCATCTGAATGGATCTTAATTAAGAAATGAACATATTTTCATTAAACAGCTTATACATGTTACTTCATGTGAGCAATCATGACAAATGACATTACCTTAAATGTTATCGATATCTGTGTAATGTACTGATTTAGAGTGCATTTGCTTTGGCATAAACTTTCCATTTCCATCACCATTTACATTTCAGCAAATAGATACCTTCTAAACTTAATTGTAAGATGAAATGCAGGTCATGGTTATATAAAGAAACATAAGCAGAAAACCTCATTATCGTACTTATCTTATATGCCTGTTGTTTTCATAATTATAATAATCGTCATTTTCTGCAACTGAAGTAGTCAAAACAGTTTAATTGTGATTGTTAAGTTTATTTACAATCTAGGTCCACAAGGAGGTTTCTTATTGTTCTTGCAATATTCAAATGCGTTGTACTTTCTCCAAAGATATTGTCGTTTGAAGTAGATTCACATAAATCTTCATGCTGGCATTTCAAACGAATGAAGTCAATCCAAAGTCACTTTGGTTTTGCAACAGCAACAGAAAACATTAAAAATCTAAGATACATCTGTGCGCCCAATGATAAACATGGAATAATGTTACAACAATTGCTCAGCACCAAACCAAAGGGAATTACAGCTTTCCCTTTCAGTAGCGCTAGGTTTAGACAATCTATATAATGTGTAACCTCCTTGATCTTTCAAGCATAGAAGGAAACCTCTTTACAGTCTACTCAAGTCTATTGAAGTGATTCCGGTTAAGTGGTGACATACAACTGTCGCTAATAGAATAATTACATTACATTAATTTAGAAATGTTTTAAAACCATTCCTTCGAACACAAACAGGCACGTGAAATATTCTGCAAGATGGTCAAGCATAAGAACTCATTGACTTCAATCTACAATTTAGAATCCCTCTCGGCTAAGGAGTCTTTAGACCTTTGGGCCACAGGGTCACCAAATCTATAATTTTAAATCCCCTTTCGCCAAGAAGTCTTCACACACAATTTCAGTTCTCTAGAGCCAGCGATTTATGAAAGAAGTCGAAAAAAAGCTAACAGTTTATGAACGGACGGGTGCTGGACGCGATACCATAAGCCCATCGGGACAATTTTAGGCTTGATCATCTAAAAACCCCAAACAGGAACATTTATTCTTTCAATTCTTCATGAATTCTTCCTTAAATTGAGTAAAGTTGAATGTTGTAACAGTTGGAAGGAAGACAATGAGAACTCTTACTTAAAGAAATGTTCAGTTTACTAAATTTTAAAAAATCTACAAAATACAAATGATTTTTCAATATTTCAAATTCAAATATATTAGTGCATATCTGTACCATTTCTAATTCAAATTTTAGTTTTGAAGCCAAAGTTAAGAAGCCATCCTTTTCTTTACTCTTTTAAACACTTTATTCTTCCAAAACACATCATGGTGTACATGTTTGTAACCAATATTCAAAATAGTTTTAAGGTAATAAAGTTGTTCAAACTTATATGCATTCCGGTACGGTGTTTAACATGTCATCGGATTTCAAACATCAAGTGTTAGTTCAATAGTGCAAATTACCTCAAATAACGTTTTTCAAAACAGTTATTTTAACAAGGAAATAACGCAATGAGTTGCAGTTTATTGTATGCGTCGTCATCTTGTAATAAATTATTGAACTTCATATACAGCGCCTTATTGTATGTTGCAAAACGTCAATATCGTGTTTCAATGTCTGAAATGTTGTGAAAAAATAACTCAGAAGTTATTATGAACTGTCCGCAGATAATACGACCTACGAAATTATATTTTTATTCCTCAGAGTCTACTAGAGTGATACTAAATTTTATGATACGATATTCAAAGTTTCTGGATAACAACTTCGTTATTGTGAACATACAGAATGTTTCTGAGTGCATGTCAGCATATGGAGAACTAAGCAAAAATTCATAAAGGTCATGTATGGTCGCACTCAAGAAAGTTGTTATCCACAAATCTTGTACATTTAATATATATTCCACTTTAAGGAATATCCATTAATCATCATCACAAAAGGTTACAGTATCCACAATTTCAATGTCTGTTTACACGTTATTTCACTAAAACTCATCCTCTTTTTCATAATTCAAAACATAACCTTAAAATTATAGAACAATAGACCCCACTAGGTTTGATAACGGTTTTCGTATTCAGAAAAATACATCTGGGAAGGAGATACATTTATCTAAACACGTTTCATCATTAATTTACATACTCTTTCCTAAAAACAGCCAGTTTACATAACATTACCGTGATATTTCCATTCATTGCACGTTGTCTGTAGTTTTCAAGACCACATGGCTGTGAACTATTAGAACAGTTTAACATGATGGAAAAATTGCAGGACGATTAATTTTCAAAAGTTTTGTCAAATAGCGAAAAATGCGATTTAACCAAGGCTGCCATGAGCCAAGGTCACATAACTCTCTCGGTGTGTTCCTGTCTACATGAGATTGAGTTGTATGTTGATAAAGTTTGAATCATTGTCTTTAAATAGCAAGTAATCACACGAGATCGTGAGTAGGTAAGGTTGAATTAGTGTTGAGTACGGATCTAATAACGCTGTCATCTGTCTTCAGTAGCAGACAGGATGAAGATCTGAAGTCGGGTATATCATTAAATAATCATAAAAGCTTGATTGAAGGCGGTGTAGTATAGGTCGTTTGTCGGCAGTGTTTCGCACTGGAAAAAGATGTTCATTTCAGTGAAACTATAAAAATAACTGTCAGTGATAATAGAGGAATAATATTAAGACTTAAGACTGTAAAAGTTGCAAAGATATTTTGGGACTGCGATTTGGGATTTTTCTTTCTTTAAAATCTTCAATGATCAATCTGTAGTACCGTAATTATTGTATTTGTCTAACCAGGAACTAATTTTTTTTGCATTTGATACTTTACTTAAAAAGTTGTTTTAAATAATTTTAGTATTGTTTACAAATTGATATAACAAATATAAGCTCTAGCAGGTCTTCTTAATGTACTATTTACGTGTATGATCACCTGATATTAATTTATATTTGATTGTTGAATGAAAACTTATAAATATCACTTACTTAATAAAAGAACGTTGTCAAGACAATTGTTTTTTTGTAAATGCCCTTCAAAGACCTGAATTGTTGTTTCTGTTAACGTGTTCACCAATAATTACGTTCATTGATTCTTTCATTCGGTGATTATTTAACTGATTTTACTTTAAACCGTAGTCAGTGCTACAGGTAAATAACTTACTTCCTAGAACTATATGAAATAAATTAAAGTACTAGTTGAAGATTTACATCATATATTGCTATATAACTGCAACGTCTGGATGTTCAAGCTTTTAGTGCGACGTACTTTCAAATTCCTGTAAATCATCCAGAATTAAAGAGGCACATTAATAATCTTTATGTAGTTGTGTTTCAACTGTAATCTAATATCGGTTGCTTCCAGATTTTGTTCAATCACTATCTATTCTTGTTATAAAGCTATGCTATGCCAGTCATCAATTCGAAATCTGACTAATGACGAGATGAAAGGCTAATGGAAGAAGAGTTTGTGTTGCCAATCACATACTTCAACTCTAAATAGCTGGTCTAGAAACAATAAAATCCAAATAAAATTAACTTTATTTATTCAAAGTGAACAATACTAGGTTACTTCAGCAATTGCAAGTAAAACGTTTGATGATACGACCTATGGACTTAAATTGGCGAGCTCATACGCTCAATTTGTGAACACTAAATCTTCACAAACATGTACTCTTGTCACTAGAATTACTCTCAAAGACAAAAACACATTTTAACTGATACTTTTCAAATGATGTTACACTGAAAAAGCGATTGTATTTATCAATGAAACCTAACACAGTAACAGGGTACTTTCTTATGGTCAATTGATGTCGTATTCTTGCTGCCAGACACATCGTATGCACTCCTAGTACTGCTCTATGAACAGCATATTAGTTTAAAATGTAAGTGTTACATGGCCAAGATTCTAAATGGACAAAGATTCAAACTTGCTGTCCATCATCATACAGTAAATACGTTTTCTCTCAACAAATCCAAATTCTTATGTATGCCATTTCTAAATGCCCATCAAAGACCCAAATCCGACATTTGACTGGTTAAATAATGTTTTTGCGCTTCTGTCGTTGCTTAACGTAAAACCAACAGGATTACATAGTTTTTCATTAAACACACACATCAGATCCTTCACAAAGTGATATTGATGATTTTTCCGATCATCTCCTACACATCAAGCAAAGAATTCAACTGATTTAAATAATCCTCTCATCAATAAGGATTTTTGGAACAAAAAAATACGATATGTTGATGAAGATCG